>KV417528.1:286550-363372 GCA_001630335.1 Athelia psychrophila | reverse complement strand
CTCGCAGCGGCCGTAGCTTGCGCGGAAAGCGTGATGGCTCCAGAAAGGGAGTAGATGACATATGTGCCGATGCTGTTGACGACAGTAAACCGGGTTCCAGTGGACGAAACTGTTCCAGTTTAAAATCAAGAGCTGTCACGGAAGCGCCAGCGGCTATTACGCACCAGAAGCACCACCAGAAGTCACCGCCGTGCCACCGAACGAAGTAATAGCGCCTTGGCCACTAGTAAGTAACGGCGTAGAGCTGGCGAAGTTAAAAGTCAAGTAGGGGGCCCGGGAACCATATAACCGATCATGCTGCTGGCTCCAGTGACATATTCGACTTGAACAGATTGCGTGTCCTGGGAAGTGTCAGCGAACGAAAATGATGTAAAAGCAAAAACATTACCCATTGGACCGCGTGATGGTCCGCAAAGTTCCCAGAGTGTTCTGCAAAACCAACAGACCAATCTGTTTGGGTCGGCTGCTTGATGGATGTACCGTCAAACTGGCGACTGCTGGAAATGCCGAACTGAATAGACGATGCGGCGAGGTTTGACTCGTAAGGAAAAGGTCCAGCAGAAACGCTGTGAATAGATGGGTTTTTTTAGCGTGACTGCGTAGAGTGTAGGATGAGAGTACCTACGCGTTTCCACTTCCCGCTCCGTAGCCAACCCACCAGTCATCTGTGGGATACGGGGGACTGTGGCCCGCCCAAAAGGATGCCAATGGAGGTTGATTATTGGCGATAGAACCTCCCGCAGGAGCAGGCGCATCGGTTGAGATTGGCCCTAGCACCGCAAGAGCCAGAGAGGCACTGCAGAGAATGACTAATGCAGAGAACATGGTGGGTTGTGGGATATGTTGTGCAGCCCACTGGAGCCATTTTAAAGACTCAATTTAGTCGTTTAGTCGAAGAACGAGGCCCTGACAGCATTTCGTTTGATCACAAGCTTCATCGCAGGCACAGTATGTCCCAGGATGTCTCCCTTCGCCAGCGCTCGGATAAACCTGTTTGGATGTTTGCGGTTGGGAGCTCCTCGAACAAGACAGCTATCGTGTGAAGCTGTGCGCTGGCAAGTCATGCGACTGGGTGCCAAAGCAGATCCGTCGTATCTTGACCGTTTTTTGACAGAAGGAAGTCCATGGCCAGCGAGCTCGAGTTGCAAGAGGAGTTGTGCAGATTGTTGTAAGATAAAGGCGCCATGATGACGTTGAAAGGTGTGCACTTTGCTGCAGTCTCGTGACAATCGGAAGCATTAGCGAGCAGCCGGCCGCGGCGGCTCGTTGGCGGCTCGTTGGCGGCTCGTTGGCGGCTCGTTGGCGGCTCGTTGGCGGCTCGTTGTTCGTTTGCCAAGCCCATGTTGAGCCCACAAAAACAAGTCCTCTCTTCGAGTTTACATCTCTCAGGGGTCCATAAAACGAGTCAAATCATCCCAAGCCCTGATAGTTACATAAAAAATAAAGAGTACATCAATTTGCAAATATCCGGCCTGTCTACTGGATGATGAACCCTGTGCTACCCGCCTCCGTCGTTGCATTATTGATCAGCGCGCCACCAGCCCCCACAATAACATACAAACCATTTGCGTTCGCCTTTATGGAGTAAACTCCAGAAGCAGCCCCGACTTTCGGACGAATGGTGAATGTTTCCCAACTTGAGACAGTAGCCCGCGCAGATGCGAGTGCATCTATTCCGCTTTGATCTGCCGTCACGAACTGAGAATTGACAGTGTTGAAAATGGAACCGGAGTTTGGCATCCAAGCGAAGGCGAATTTGGTGGCGGTTGTTGATGTACCAGAGGCGATGAGGTTCGCATTGGCCGCAGTGGATACAACGTACAAGCCATCGGACGTGCTGATGGTGAAGTTGCCAATAGGGTTTGCGTTTGTGGCGGAGCAGATCGAGCCACCAGTGTTTGGTCGAGTAGAGATGAAGTAAAGGGTGTTGGTATACGTGTTTCCAGTTCCCCAGTCGGAAAGACCGGTGGACAGAGCCGCAGCAGACTGGGGATTATACTGTGAATACGCATCGTAGATGACGCACTTCCACTCGTCGTCAATGGTGGGATCCGTCAGTTCATCCTGAGCGTAGTTGAACACGTTGTTGACCCAGGCTGAATCATAAAGATATTCGTTGACCGGGGTTACAGGAAGCATTTGGATCGCAGCGATCTCAACCTTCTCCGCGCCCCAAAAGCTGGTGACTGAATTAATACAGGAGACGAAGGATCCAAATCAAGCAGTACTCACAGCCAGGCACCTGACTGCCAATCTTCGACATTTCCAATCGTCACAAGGGCCCGGACGCCGTCCTCGGGGTATGGCTGATCACGGTCAGTTGAAGACTGTTCCGGATACATGTGCCAGTATACTTGAGTGCCATGCTGCTCTGTTGCTAAGAGGAGACGCGCATAATTGTAGATGTCCGCGTTGCCGGACACATTGGCCCAGAGCATGGCACCGTAGTACGCATTGTTTCCTTCACCAGTTGACTCTTCGTCCCGAGAGCCCGCTCCATTCGCAACTCCCGATGCTGCGTAACAAATATCTTAGTATTTGCACGTTGTGCACAATTGATTTGTCTCACCCCAAGAATGGCCAGCAAACCAGTCGCGGTGCCGCGTCACAGGGAAGTAAGGATCGTCGCGCGATGGATTCACGATATCTCGAAGGAAGTAGTTGATGTAGTCCAGATGTGCTGCCATCCAAGAGCTGTCGTACCTGTATGTGATGTTAGCGCCCTATGTGATACGAAGAGGGGATACAGCACGTACTTGGCAATAATGGCAGCCCCAGTCAAGAAGTATCCATCTGATTACGTATATAAGTAAATGAAGCCGTCTGTAAAACGAAGAACAAACAATGGAAGTGATGATCCTGCGAAAGAAAGGTGTTGCGTTAGCGCAGGTGCTCATGAGACATCGACATTGCTTACGTTGTAGAAACCGTTTCCAAAGTCTACGTTGACATCATCAGCTCCACCAGCATTGATGATACCGCCCCATGCAGTCTCGTAGGCCGGCAGAGTGGAAGATGATGATTCGAACTATCGAGAGAAATGAGCTTTCCGGAGACAGATCCCATTGGCGGGAATGCAACATACCCAGTAAGCATAAGAAGCCTCTAAATAGTCAACGACGTTGGAGATCAGGCTTGTCTGTCCCAAGTGGTCCGCGATAAGTCTTCATTGACGTCAGCGAGCTGTGGGTTTGAAGCATACGGAGCACATACGCGAGTCGCCCTTGTGCTGCAATCGATCCACCCCAGTAATAGAAATCCCCCGGAACGCTAGGCGAACTTGCACTAAGTAATCCGATCTCGTACTGTACGCCTTGTACGAGGGCGGCTGTGCAAGAGCTGTCAGGCGCACGGGGGGCATTGAACGTGATGGTGGACAAATCGTAAGCCAATGTCCACACGTTCCCAAGGGCAGGATACATGTAGCCCTTGGTGGTGAGATAGTTGAGCGCGGTGGTGGCGGGAAAGTTCGGCGACACCATTTTGATACTGGCTAAAGTCAGGCGGTCTTCAGGATATATTATTGCATGGATCTTACCGATGATGCGGCCATGTGAGCATGAGCAGATCGCTTGCGGTGCCCACGACGTCCCAAGTGAATGTCAAATCGGCAGTGTCGCCCGAGAAAGAGTAGTCGGTGGTTACTCCCGTTGGGTAATTGGCGTAGTACTCGTCCAGTAGCGCTTCATGAGAAGTGCTATTCAATTTGACCATGCGAAGAACGCCGGTAAATGCGGAAGCGGCTTGCACTGTGCTTGCACTGGCGGTGGCTTGAGCTGACAAAGTAAGATCCCCGGAAAGCGAGTAAATAACGTAGGTCCCGATGTTGTTGACCACAGTGAACTTGGAGCCAGTGGCGGAAACTTTCAACGGAAGCGCATCAGATAAAGTAACTGTAAATTCAGACAAATACCGTGCCTGCAGAACCGCCACTAGTGACTGTCGAGCCGTTGAAAGACGTGATAGGGCCTTGCCCGCTGGTAAGCAGCGGGGTGGCACCAGCAAAGTTGAACGTCATATAGGGCGATCCGGGGACCATGTAACCGGTCATGCTGCTTGAGCCTGTAGAGTATTCAACCTGAACGCTTTGGGTATCCTGAATGCCAAATTAGTCGCGGAATGCCGATCTGGATACCGGAAAATCTCGCCCAAGAAATTGCATGATGATCTGAGAAATCTCCAGAGTGCTCGACAAATCCAGCAGACCAATCGGTCTGCGTGGGCTGTTTGATGGAAGTGCCGTCGAACGATCGGTCCGAGGACATCCCAAACTGAATGGAGGAGGCGGCAAGATTAGACTGATATGGGAATGGCCCCGCGCAGACACTAGGATCGATAAATTACTTAGCATCGCAATATCGCAATAGGTCTCGAGATCGACGTACGCATCGCCACTGCCGGCGGCATATCCAACCCACCAGTCATCTGTGGGATATGGCGGGCTATGTCCAGTGAAGAAGGAACTGAGAGGCGGCTGATTATTGGCAACAGAACCCCCTGCCGGCGCAGGTGCGTCAGTCGCGATAGGTCCCAAGACCGCAGATGCCAAGGACGCGGAGCAGATTAGCACAAAAGCTGACCACATTCTGACCTGAGGAGCGTTCTATGTCCCTCCCATCGTACCTTAAGAGAGATTATCCCGTATGTGCTCCGCTGTCGCTGTTGCTTCCATCGTGACGAATGTATGTCGGCTGATACTCTTCTCGATTCAACATCACGAGCCTACCAGGAACACTGGCAACAACCTTGCGCAGATGTGCGAAGAACCTTAAGAAACGCGGAAAAACCTGTCAAGTAAACAGTCACTGATACTTAGTCAGTGCGCTGGCATGGTCACAGGCCTGAGGCATTTTGAACAGACCAAAAAAGTCCAGACAAGGCCAACGGCAGAGGTTGGTAAGGCCGTTGCCAGCAAGAGCAATAGCCATATGTTCCGGGGCCTGCGTAAGTCGATATTCGACTAATTGCGGACTGCCGCTAACCGGCAGTTGGTAGCCTCGTGTCCCGTGGGAGATATGACCATGATATTGTGCTGGTCAGACAAGGATATCCGGAGTTCACGCAGGTTCGATCGAAAATGTCTGGTGTTTGCGGGAGACCAGTGACTAGCTGATGGCCGGTTGCTGTGTGGTCGACGAGGGAAACGGTCAGGATGGTGAAAGGCTGTAGATTACTTGCTGTTGCATGTCACATGGCGTCCGAGAACAATCTTTTCGAAAGAAATCCGGTTCAGAACGTCAGTTGAAGTCGTGGCTAGGTTGTAAATGTCATGGAGTCTGCGGGTTGGGTCACGCGCAAGTGTGCTCTTTTGGGTGCGACCTGGAAGCGCTCGTGCATCAAAACTTGAAGTCATTTCGTCGTTTAGCCCACGCTGTTCGGTGCCTGAGGTTCAAGCTGTTTTAGCGAAGGTACATACTGATACAATCAAAGTACAATATCAATGGTAGCATTCCAAACGCACGTCAGGACGCCAGACAAGGATATCCGGAGTTTACGCAGGTTCGATCAAAATTGTCTGGCGTTTGCCCTCGGGGGACTAGTCAGGACACGCCTTAGATGATACTACCTGAATGACGCCATCCGCTCTTGCCTGTCTACCGGCTCATGCCGCCTGTTCTCGCGCTTCGACTTGAGATCAGCTAGGTGCCGTTCTTTCTCCTCGACAGCTTCTCTCTTCCCTCTTTGCTGGTCTGATTCCAGACAATATGCACATTTCTGAGTGACAGAGTACCCGCGTTGGGCATGATAGTAGGGTTCTGGGCACGGGCTTATGGTCGGACATTCCATCCGCGCTGCCGCGACCTGCTCCTCTTGGACTTTGATAGCGTCCTCGTTATCCATGGATGAAACCCTTCCTTCCAAAGATTTTTCCAAGCTGAAGATCTCTCCCAAGTCGCCTGCGAGGTACTTCGCGTCATGACAGGCCTTGCCAGTCCCATACAACTGCCTAGCAGCTGAGATCTTCACAGTATCCTCCACGCCCAGCTTCATTCATTCCTCCACAGTCAAAGGATCCGCGCGTGTGCAGACCGCCTCGTAGGCCCCGGAAAGCCAGTCGATGATGCCGTATCGACGTCCGAGGACGATCTTATCGATGGGAGTCGCGTTTGCGGTAAGGTTGTCGGTGGCAAGGAGCTTGATGTTCTCGAAGCCCCATTTCGCTGCGAGGTGGAGGATCGATGTCCACTGGGCCGTGGTCTTCTCCGAGGGCCGACGGAAGTCCCTAATGTGTGTGTTCAGTATTGCTTCACGCGGCGTAAAGGAGGGTGTTCACGTACGTGGGATATAGAATGGCAAGGAACTCGTCAAAGTCCGCGCAGCTCACGTCCGATATCACGCATGGGTGGGATGCGTCGGTGTCTTGGAGGATGGCGCGGAAGTGGGTGGAATCGCGAGCAAAGAAGTAGCGATGCACGTTGTATAGCGTGTCTTCGACCTACCAGTTGAAAATATATCAGAATAGTTTGCCAACATGGGAGGAGAGACTGGCTCACCAGGAAGACCACGTTCCCATCTTCGAAGTAGTAGTGTGGATGCCTGGCTTGGTCCACGGGTGCCTCGGTTACGGTCAAGTCGAAAGGCGACGAGGCGCGATCGCTGCCCAGCGACATGAGAGATGTGCTAGATGGAGTAGAGGAGTCGTGAATAGAAGACATCGAAATTGTTGGTTGTGGTTGATAAGGAAGTACTGCAGGTTGGAGTACTGCCTCACGTTTAGGGCACTTGAGCGCCTTGTTGCTTGTATGGCAGCATTGCTGCAATGTGTGGTTCGTATTCCAAGCGTGTTCAGTTCAGTTCAGAGACTCGTTGATGACGGTAAGTGGAAGATTGTCGTCATTTTTCAGATATCAGGCCAATATCAGGTCAATGACAAGTTATCGACAGAGGGCAGCTAGGCGATAAAAGCTCCGGCTTGAATGAGCACTGCACCAGGATGGTCTATAATGCAACTCTAGTTTTCACCATCGTCTACCTCTGGTCTACCCCGCAAGAACGACACAAATTCACATAGCGGAGAGGCTGAACGGACTCGCCAGTTGTGAAGGTGGTTATCGTTAGGAGGTACCCTTACACAATAGCAGCTATAGCCAAGCTATAGCTCAGAGGGTGACCTGAGCGAGAGCGCTCAGCACTTAGTAATACAAGTGGAATACATCGTGGCATCGCAGAACGCTCCCTGGGACATGCAAATGGTGATGCTACCTAAATGATGTCATCCGCTGTTGTCTCCCAGCCAGTTCTTGCCGCCTCTGCTCGAGCCTTGACTTGAGATCTCCTAGTTCCCGCTCCTTCCCCTCCTTCGCTTCCCTCCTCCTTTTTTGCTCGTCTGACTCTGGTTTGCAGCCACCACATGAGCCACATGGCCTGTTGCCCCTGCCATCAATGAAAATTTTTGGGTGCGTGCAAGCTCTTGCAGGAGGAGCCGGATTAGACAAATATTCCATCTGCGCTGCCGCCACCTGCTCCTCCTGGACTTTGATAGCGTCCTCGCATTCCATGGATGAAATGCTTCCCTCCAATGACTTTTCTAAGCTAAAGATTTCTTCCAAGTCGCCTGCGAGGTACTTCGCCTCATGGCGGGCCTTACCGGTCCCATATACCTGCCTCGCAGCCGATATCCTCACAGTATCTTCTATGCCCAACTTCATCCCTTCCTCCACAGTCAAAGGATCCGCGCGTATGCAGACCGCCTCGTAAGCTCCTGAAAGCCAGTCGGTAATGCCATATCGGCGTCCGAGGAAGATTTTGTCTATGGGATTGGCATATGCAGTCAAGTTGTCGATGGCAAGGAGTTTGATGTTCTCGAAGCCCCATCTCACTGCGAGGTGTAAGATGGATGTCCATTGGGCCGTGGTCTTCGCCGAGGGCCGGCGGAAGTCGCTATTTCGCATGTCAGTATGCTCTTGCGCGCGATGGAGTCGTAGGCTTACGTGGGGTACATAATGGCGAGGAACTCGTCAAAGTCCGCACAGCTTACGTCCGACATCACACATGGGTGAGATGCGTCGGTGCCTTGGAGGATGGCACGGAAGTGCGTGGAATCGCGCGCGAAGAAGTAGCGATGTACATTGTACAGTGTGTCTTCGATCTACGAGTCGAAGACATCAGAATAGCTAGCACACGGGCGAAAGGAGAGGTACTCACAAGGAAGACAACATTCCCATCTTCAAAGTAGTACTGCGGATGCCTGCTCTTGTTGGCATCGAGCTCCTTGGCTGGTTCCACGGGTGCCTCGGTTATGGTCACTTCAAGCGGCAAGGATGCGGGAGCACCGCTCGAAGCCATCAGAGAGGGGCTGGAAGGAGAGGAAGAGTTGGGAGCTGAAGACATTGGGACTGGTGGTCAAAGATGATAAGAAAGCGCTACGGCGAGTCCTGCCTCATGTGTAGTGACCCTATTTTGCATGGCGACATTCCTGTTGAGGTGGTTTGTTGCTCCCGGTATGTCCGTTTCATTGTCCGAGGTTTCGTGATAGTCCTTTGTCGCGATCCTCTGTGTTCTCTGTATCTAATCTGAATCCGTTGGAGGAGGGGTGGAGGAAGAAACCTGTCGGCGCCGTCGCCATGTGATATTAGGCGCCGGCCAATCGGTGGCTAAATTTTGAACATTTAGTAGTCTTACTGGGAGCGGTCTTGACCAATCCCCAGCTAAATTGCTGCTAAAACCCCGCGCCCAACTTTTCTGTGCCATCGCGAATCATGGACGTCCTTGCTTGTCATACAAAACTGCTTTGAGTCCGAAGATTTTACGTCTGTTGATTCGCTCAGGCTATCTTTCGCTCTCCCCCTTTTCATCGACGTCAAAATGGCCGTAAAAGTGACACCGACTACCCACGCTTGTGAGATTACCATGCATTGCCGTGGCTAAACGTCATTCTCATAGAGCTTAGGGGGATACGCAACGCTCGTTTGCTTAGTCGGCTTGTTGTTTGACGGTGACACCGTCGGGCAGCCCGGGCAGCATCGGCTCTGCAGGCGGAAAATTCAAGTGATGAGCATTGAGAGTGGTGATGGGCATAGTCTGGGGCCTGCCCATATTAGAGAACACAATGTGATTCAATTGTTTACCTTGTTATTTCTACCCCGGAAAGCCAATGAACATACCAATCTACCATGCTGCGGAAACACACGTTATCTGGGTGACATTCACCCGGTTCTACTCCGACACAGAACCAGTGAATTGGGACATATTCCAAGTTATATTTGCTAGGTTTGCGGAGCCCGTTAAACCGGTTATTCTCTGTCTGCCGCCAGGTAAACAAGTGGTAGTGATTGGAGAACCTGTGGTGGCACCCGTTTTGCTGGGTGAATAAAACACGTTCTAGGATTCACAGTGTATGCGGGACTTGGAAGCGCTCATGCATCATGACTCGGGGTCATTGATCCATTTAGCCCACATTGTTTGGTGCCTGAGGTTCAAACTGTCTTAGCGAAGGCAAAGTACAATTATAACATTCCAGCCGCACGTCAGGACATCCCTTATAAAATGATACTGGAACTATCTTCAGGTATTCATGAGATGGGCCGGCAGAGTTTGGGTAGTCGTCATCCTGTTGCCGTGAGTAACAGGCGGATATTTGCCCGTACGACCTAGAGCGCTATTCAGCAATGCTATACCGGCATCTGAAGCCAATGTTTACACAAAACGGCGGCCATACAGGCTGTCAATATCAAGAGTCTAGAAGATTCTGGACTTCTGTGCAAGATGGGTCGCAAATGTTTAGAATCGTTCAGTCGTGCTCTTCTGTATGGGACATAAAATGCACTCATTGGGGTGTTTATCTCATGCTGTTTGGTACTTTAAAGCGATGTCTTAGCAAGTAGTGATACAATAAAAGTACAATGGGGACATTACATTCGCGGGTCATTACGCGCCTTGAATCATACTAAATGAACGATGTCATCCGCTCTTGCCTTGCGACCAGCTCCCGCCTGGCCGGCGTCGGTCCTGTGAGGTTTGTGGGCGCTATGAACTGGGGATTTGTCAAGTTCAGACAGGAGTCAAACTTAACAGTTGATCCGCGATACTGAGAGCACCTGATTTGTGAAGTCAGGCTCGAAAGTGTGACTGTATAGGAGGAACTGACCTGTCACTTAATGTCACCCCAGACCTGAAGAGCACGTCCCATACGACATCCATGGACTTCGCGCTCAATCCTATGACGATGCCTTTGGTAGACGGCGGTACTACACCCGAATCTTGCACCATCGTTACACGATCGCCTAGAGCGAAGCTTTGATGTTGGAGTCGGTATACCGCTTGTGCCGGTTTGAGGACGGCTTGGTGGGGTATCCCTGTGACTATGGCTTTTTTGGTGGCAGACTGGGACTTTTGAGCCGTTACAGCATCAGCAAGTTTTTCGATCTCACCCACAGTGTCCTATCGGCAGTGTAAGACAAGATCACAGAGCAGGTCGAAGCTGCATACCTTGTTGAGCTGGTCTACAAAAATAGAAACATGCTCGAAATCTTGGACACCTTGATCTTTGAGCCATACCTTGACTTCTTGAACTTTCGCGTCGGCATCATCGTCGAACAGGTCAGAAGCGCGAACCATGTCTGGAGAGAAAATATCAATTCGCTGAGATATAGCTATCTCATCAGTGAGCTTACCGTCCCACTCAAGATGACGGAAAATTTGGGGGAATTTCGCCTGCGCCACACCATTGAGAAATAATGCTGAATTCGAAGAACGTTAAATATGCACCTTATAGTCTTTGAGCAAATCAACCGTCTTCTGACTGAACTCCCAGAAGCGATCATTCTTTCGGGTGTAGTCGATAACCTTCAAGGCTTTGGCTTCAAACCTAAGGCCAAGTCCAACGTTCACCTCCTTTCCGCCCGCCGCCAATACCATGAAGCTCGATGTGATCCTAGAAAGGGCACGCTCTGTAAGGCCAGCGAGCTCCACTGCTTTGAACGAAGAAAAGTATTGACTAGAGATGCGACTGTCCACAATGCTCTTGAACTTTTCATTGGTCGCCTTGTCAGAAGGGAAGAACTGCCGAATATTCCGTAAGAATGAGTTCAGAGCGGATTGGCTGAGAACATACTACAAGTACTGCTGAGAGTGTGGATTCCGTAGTGGCCGAAATCTGGCCAACAACACCATATGCATGCTCGCCAAGGAAGAAGACCTTGCTGCCAGCAGTGAATTCCTCGGGGAACTGGGGGTCTCCGTCGCCATCCATGGGTGAAATACTGCCCACCGAAGGCTTTCCAAGTTTAAATATCTCGCCTAAGTCGCCTGCGAGGTACTTGGTCTCATGGCGGGCCTCGCCAATCCCATATAACTGCCTAGCAGCAGAGATCCTCACAGTATCCTCCACGCCCAGCTTCATCCCCTCCTCCATAGTCAAAGGGTCCGCACGTGTACAGACCGCCTCGTAGGCCCCGGGAAGCCAGTCGGTGATGCCGTATCGACGTCCAAGGACGACCTTGTCAATGGGAGTGGCATCTGCAGTCAGGTTGTCGATGGAAAGGAGCTTGATGTTCTCGAAGCCCCATTTCGCTGCGAGGTGGAGAATCGACGTCCATTGGGCCGTGGTCCTCTTCGAGGGTTGACGGAAGTCGCTGATGTATATATGTTCAATGACCATAGCCCCGGTATCGCACATGAGGAGGTCCACTTACGTGGGATACAGAATGGCGAGAAACTCGTCAAATTCCGTGCAGCTCACGTCCGAGATCACGCAAGGGTCGGATGCGCCATTGTCTCGGAGTATGGTACGGAAGTGGGTGGAATCACGAGCAAAGAGGTAGCGATGCATGTTGTACAGCGTGTCTTCAACCTACCCGTTGAAGAGATATCAGAATAGTCTTCAAACGGGCGACGATAGACTAACTCACCAGGAAGACAATGTTCCCATCTTCGAAGTAGTAGCGTGGATGCCTAGCATAGTCTGGTGCCTCGGTTATCGTCAAGTCGAAAGGCGACGGAGTGCAAGAGCAACATAGTGCCATGAGAGATGGGCTATACGGAGCAGGGGAGTTGTGAATAGAAGATATTGAAATTGTTGGCTGCGGTAGATAAGAAAGTACTGCAGACTGGAGTACTGCCTCATGTTTAGGGCACTTGAGTGCCTTTGAGCGCCTTAAGCTTGTATGGTAGCATTACGGCGATACCTGATTCGTATTCCAATCGTGTTCAGCTCTGTTCAGATACACATCGATCACGGTAAGTAGAAGATTGTAGTCGTTTGGATATCAGGAATCAGGCCAATGATAAGTTAATGACAGAAGGAGCAACGCCAGAGATATTAGTAAATGCTCCGGCTTCAATGCGCACTGGTACTGTGCCACTGGCAGTACCCGCTGGTCTTGCGCTGATCTATATGTAACTTTGCACCTCTACTTTTGACCATCGGCTACCCCCAAGAACGATACAATTTCCCAGAGCGGAGGGGCAGGGAGGAGCTGAACGGACTCAGCAGTGGTTAGAGTGGTTAGAGTGGTTATCGTTAGAAGATACCCTAGCAGCTATGGCTCAGTGACTGGCCTGAGCGAGGGTAGCAGTACAAGTAGAATACATATTAACATCGCAGAACGCTCCCTGGGACATGATGATGCTACATAAAGGATTCCATGCGCTGTTCTCTCCCAGCCAGTTCTTGCCGCCTCTGCTCGAGCCTTGACTTAAGATCTCCTAGTTCCCGCTCCTTCCCCTCCTTCGCTTCCCTCTTCCTTTTTTGCTCGTCTGACTCTGGTTTGCAGCCGCCACACGAGCCACAAGCGCTGCTAATATACCATGGACCATCACCCGGATTATAGGTAGATGTTGGGTTCATGCAAGCTCCCACAGGAGGAGTCGGATTAGCCAGATATTCCATCTGTGCTGCCGCGACCCACTCCTCCTGGACTTTAATAACGTGTTCCTCGTCATCCATGGATGTCACACTTCCCTCTGAAGGCTTTTCGAGCTTAAATATCTCTTCCAAGTCACCTGCGAGGTACTTCGCCTCGAAACGCGCCTTGCTAATCCCATACACCTGCCTCGCAGCCGAGATCCTCACAGTATCCTCCACGCCCAACTTTATCCCCTCCTCCAAAGTCAAGGGATCCGCACGTGTGCAGACCGCCTCGTAGGCCCGCGGAAGCCAGTCGATAATGCCGTATCGACGTCCGAGGACGATCTTGTCGATGGGAGTGGCGTTTGCAGTCAGGTTGTCGATGGCAAAGAGCTTGATGTTCTCAAAGCCCCATTTCGCTGCGAGGTGGAGAATCGACGTCCATTGGGCCGTGTTCTTCTCTGTGGGCCGACGGAAGTCGCTAATTTGTATGTTCAGTACGCTCCACCCTCGTAGACGAGTCGTGGGCTTACGTGGGGTACAGAATGGCGAGGAACTCGTCAAAGTCCTCACAGCTCACGTCCGACATCACGCATGGGTGGGATGCGTCGGTGCCTTTGAGGATGGTACGGAAGTGGGAGGAATCGCGCGCGAAGAAGTAGCGATGTACGTTGTACAGTGTGTCTTCGATCTACGAGTTGAAGATATCAGAACAGCTACCCCACAAGGGAAGAGAGATCAGCTCACAAGGAAGACAACATTCCCATCTTCGAAGTAGTACAGTGGATGCCTGCTCTTGTTGGCATCAAGTTCATTGGCTGGTTCCACGGGTGTCTCGGTTATGGTCACTTCGAACGGCAAGGATGCGGGAGCACCGTTCAAAGCCATCAGAGAGGGGCTGGAAGGGGAGGAAGAGTTGGGAGCTGAAGACATTGGGACTGGTGGTCGAAGATGATAAGAAAGCGCTGCAGCGAGTCCTGCCTCATGTGAAGGGACCCTATTTTGCATGGCGACATTCCTGCTGAGGTGGTTTGTCGCAGCCGGTATGTCCGTTTCACTGTACAAGGTTCCATGATAGCCCTTTGTCGCGATCCTCTGTATTCTCTGTATCTGATCTGAATGTGTTGTCGACTGGAGGAGGAGGAAACAGGAGGAAACCCGTCGCCATGTGGCATTAGGCGCTGGCCAATCGACGGCTAAATTTTGAACATCTATTAGTTTTACTGGTAGCGGCCTTGACCAATCGACGGCTAAATTGCTGCTAAAACCCCTCTCCCGACTCTTCTGTCACCTGCACTATCGCGAATCATGACCGTTCTTGTTGCTCATGCTATAAAACTGCTTAGAGTCCGAAGATGTGCATCCTGTTGAGCTCCTGCCATCTTTCACTCCATTTTCATCGACGTCAAAATGGCTGCAAAAGTCACACCAAATACCCGCGTTTGTGAGCTGCCATGCATTGCCGTGGCTAGACGGCACTCTCATAGAGCTTAGGGGGATACGCAATCCTCGTTTGCCTAGTCGGCTCGTTGTTTGGCGGTGACACGGGCAGTATCGGCTCTATCACAGTATGTCCTCCAACATTTATCATACATTCAAAAAAGTGACTGACTTAAGCTTCTGTGCCTCAGCAAATGCCGCAATTCATCGCCCACTTTGGCACACTCAGCGACTTCATGCGTGGCTTTGTCGTCGCAGTGATCCTCATCCCATCAGCTGTGACAGGCATTCTCGCAGGGAGCCTGTCCGATCGGATCTCACGCAAGTACACGATCTCGCTGGGGAGCCTGATGTTTGCTGTCGGAAGCGCCATCTGTGCGTACATATCCTTCTGTGATGAATGACCGCACTGACGTTGTTTTGCTAGCTTGTGGTGCACCGAACCTTACAGCACTTATCGTCGGGAGATGCATAGCAGGTTCAGGCGAGGGATTTTTTCTTTCGGCTGGCACTGTCTATCTGTGAGTTCCCCTGGCGTTCCCCCAATCCTTCTGTGACTGATGAACACCTTTTCCAGATGTGAGATCTGCCCAAAGCACCTTCGCGGCCGCGTCATTTCCTGCTTCCAGCTCTTCACCACAGGTGCCGTCGCACTGGGCTTCTTCGTCTGCTACGGCAGCGTACAAATAAAATCCTCACTGGCCTGGCGACTCCCCTTCGCCATCTCCACCTTCGTCGCCCTACTCGTCGCGGTGACGGTGCCCTTCTTGCCTTTCTCCCCCCGCTGGCTGATCACGCATGGGCGTAGTGAGGAAGCGCAGCAAGTGCTCAATCTGCTTACGGGACCGGAAGACGAGGATGAACGTCGAGAACTGATGGCCGTGCCGCCATCTAACGATAAGGCCGGATGGTTGGACATCTTTGACAAGGGCGTACGAGGTCGGACCCTGCTCGGCGCTTTCTTGAACGTGCGCAGACTTTTTATCATTACTGGAGTGTTGCGCTGATTACAGTTATTCCTTGATCTAGGTTCTTCAGCAACTGTCTGGTACTGATCCCATGTAGCATTTGCGAAAATCACTCATCTAACACAACTTTCTTAGGAATCGACTTCGTGCTCTACTATGCTCCCCTGCTCTTCTCCCAAGCCGGTCTTGATGCGAATACATCATCCATCATCGCATCTGGTGTCACGGGCATGTTGCTATTCGCCGCCTGTGCCCTAGGCACACTTTACGTGGACAAGGTCGGCCGCCGCACATTGATTCTGGGAGGTGGAATCTGTGTTGCCGCCACCCAGCTAACCATCGGGATCCTCTGTGAGATTCTCCCACTCCTCGTGGGATGTTATTATACATATACACAAAAACTGACATCTCTCTCTTGTCAGATGCCTCTGGTGCGGCCTACACCCCGTTCGGGAAATGGGCCGTAATCGTGCTCATTGAGCTCTTCGCCTTTACCTTCTCCGGCTCGTGGTCCCTCTGCGTGCGCCTCTACACCGCCGAAATCCAGCCCTCGCGCACGCGGGCGGCGGCTAGCAGCTTCGGCCAAGGCGCAAACCAACTTGTGAACACCGTCCTCGCTCTCACGACCCCCGCGTTTTTAGCTGCCAGCGCCTGTGGTAAGTGCTTATGCATCACATCATTATACTCCACCGGGCTTCGTGCTGATGCTCGGGCAAGGTCCTTATCTCATGTATGGCTCGCTGGCAGCCGCTGGAACGGTCGCTGCATACGTGTACATGCCCGAGACAATCGGGCGTAGTCTCGAAACGTGCGTTTTCACCTGGTCTCTTCCCCGTACAACTTCCTGACAGTATCGTTTTGTTTAGCATCGACTCGAACTTCCAAGGCTCCGTCTACGCTGTGAAGTGGTCCGACTTCCCCGTGCCCGGAATCGAGAATCTGCGGAACAGGCGGTTCAGTCGCAGCACGCGCATGAGGATGTCAGCGCTGTCGGGTGATGCTGAGAATGGGCGGCCGGTTTTCCCTGAGCGGTTCCCGATGGAGCGGCTTAGTAGTGCGATGGATTAGATGGCACAGCGCCGACAGCTGATTCAAAATGTATGCCTCAGATGTAGAGGATATCCGTGGAGAATGTCAATAGAACGGACATACCGGGAACGGCAGGCTACTATAGGCAAGACAGATCCCCCAAACATGAGGCAGCATTTGCTATAGCGCTTTCTTATCATCTTGACCACCAGTCTCAATGTCTTCAGCTCCCAATACTCCCTCTCCTTCCAGCCCCTCTCTGATGTCTTTGAGCGGTGCTCCCGCATCCCTGCCGTTTGAAGTGACCATAACCGAGACACCCGTGGACCAAGCTAACGAGCTCGATATCGACAAGAGAAGGCATCCACAATACTACTTTGAAGATGGGAATGTTGTCTTCCTTGTGAGTACCGCTCTTTCCGCCCGTGTGCTAGCTGTTCTGATGTCTTCGGCTCGTAGATCGAAGACACACTGTACAACGTACATCGCTACTTCTTCGCTCGCGATTCCAAACACTTCCGTACCATCCTCAAAGGCACCGACGCATCCCACCCATGCGTGATGTCGGACGTGAGCTGTGCGGACTTTGACGAGTTCCTCGCCATTCTATACCCCAGGTAAGCCCGCACTCCCTGACGCACATAGAACATATTAAACATGAAAAACAGTGATTTCCGTCACCCCACGGAGAAGACCACGGCCCAGTGGACATCGATTCTCCATCTCGCAGCCAAGTGGGGCTTTGAGAACATCAAGCTCCTTGCCATCGACAACCTGACTGCAAACGCCACTCCCATCGACAAGATCGTCCTCGGACGTCGATATGGCTTCATCGACTGGCTCCCCGGAGCTTACGAGGTGGTCTGTACACGTGCGGATCCTTTAACTGTAGAAGAGGGGATGAAGCTAGGCATAGAGGATACCGTGCGGATCTCGGCTGCGAGGCAGGTTTATGGGACCGGCAAGGCGCGCTTCGAGCCGAAGTATCTCGCAGGAGACTTAGCAAAGATCTTCAAGCTAGGAGAGTCTTCAAAGTGTGTGCCATCCATAGATGGCGAGGAAGACGCTATCAAAGTTCTCGAACAGCAGATCGCTGAAGCGGAGGTCACAGCAGCGCAGATAGAGTCTTATTCCACGGAATATTGCCAGGAGCCAACTTGGTTTTATACGAATGGGTCAGAAATGGCGGAACGCTGTGGCTCGTGCGCGCCTTGTCGAGATTCATATCGGCACAGAGAGAAGAGGGCAGCAAAGGAGGAAAAAGAAAGGCAGCTGACAGATCTCAAGTCAAGGATCCAGAATAGGCAAGAAGCACTGGTTGGGAGGCAAGGGCGGACGGCATTGTCCAGGTAGTTGTATCGATTTCACAAGTGTGCTGGCTCGATGCGGCTGCGATGTTACTCTTATATGTAATCATATTTTAGGTCAGGCAACTCTTTGTTAATGATGATCGCGGCAAGATCGTCCTCGGACGCCGATACGGCCTTACCGACTGGCTTCCCGGGGCGTACGAGGCGGTCTGCACACGCGCAGATCCTTTGACTGTGGAAGAGGGGATGAAGCTGGGCGTGGAGGATACTGTGAGGATCTCGGCTGCGAGTCAAGTGTATGGGACTGGTAAGGCACGCTATGAGACAAAGTATCTCGCAGGCGACTTGGGAGAGATTTTCAGGCTAGAAAGATCTTCGCATGGATGTGTTGCGTCGATGGATGGCGAGGACGCTATGAAAGTCCAGGAGGAACAGGTCGCGGCAGCACGGATGGAATATCCGGCTGATCCAACTCCTCCGGTGGGAGCTTGCATGAACCCCCAAAATATCTATGATAACTATCGTGGTCATCTGATCGGAGGCCAAAGAACGACAACTAGGGTATCTCAAGTCAAGGCTCGAGCAGAGGCAGCAAGAACTAGCTGGGAGACAACAGCGGATGACATCCTTTAGGTGGTCTCTCCCGTTACTCCCTCTGCCATTAACTTAGCATTGGCCTGATATTGGCCTGATAGCTTAAAAACGACAACAACATTGTACTTGCCGTGATCCTCCAGACTGCAGTACTTTCTTATCAACTACGACCACCAGTTGCAATGTCTCCTGTGAGAGACTGCTCTGTTCTGTTTAGCCCGTCTCTCATGTCGCTTGGTAGCTCTCGCGCCTCGTCGCCGTTTGACTTGACCCGTAACCGAGGCACCGTAGACTGAAGCACTGATCCAAAATCAATCTCGTCAATCCATCGTGTAGCCAGGGCGGCCAGGATCACGTCCATGAATTCTTCAATGGTGCCCTCCAATATTATTCTATCGCACAAAAACAGCTCTCCTCAAGGAGATGTTGGCTCAGTGAAGTTAATCGAGATGGATATGAGTATACGCACGGTGAGTCAAAGGTGGTGAGAGATCAGGGTTCTGAAGTTTGAACTTGAACCGTGGGAATTTCTCAATTTGTGCATGTGAATATTGCTGTCACCCGCGATCGCCCTCCCGACGTCCAACTCCGACGACGATGAGAATGCTCCCGATGAGCCAGAATATTGGGAAGATGGGTTGCCAGCCGCCAGCGCGTGAGCCTGCGTGCTGCTCTAGAAGCCTTGTCGAATCTCCTAGAGTTGCACAGTGTACAAGACGAAGTATACATTGCGCCAAAGGATCCGACTCCTCACATCGGCTGGACTCCCCATCACAATCTGCAACGCCTTACCCTCTACAATCCCATCCTGGATGCGGAGCTCACCAAAGCCTTCATGACACATCCAAATCTTCAGCAGGTCATCATTGTGAGGCCTGACTTCGACGAATATTTCCTAGGCGAGACTCTGAAACATATCCAAACATGGAGAGAACTCGTCCTTGTGGGCCACGAGGCGCTTTCGGCAAACAGATGCGCAGTTGCGATTAGGGATGCAGCAGCATCGCTTGACCGTTGTTGCAAGCTCGTCTACGTCAGATATGACTGGCCTGAGGCCAGTGTGGGCTGGGATAGCGATATCATCGATGATATACAGCTGTTTGTGAGGAGCAGGTTAGAAGACGGGGTTTTGTTTGAGGGTGAGACGATGAACTCTGAGAAGACAAAAGGAGACGTCGAGTGAGGGATGGTGCTATATTGTTATGTTCGGTGGATGGCACACTTAGACACTCGTATTCGAAACATGTCATTGATACGATTATAAAGAATGAAACACAACCAAGAGAAACAATCAAAGGCACTGAGAGTAATATGCTGAAAACTAACAGTCAATACGCATCCTCCTTTATTATCGAAAAAGAGACCTACCGTTCACAACTGTGCACTTGTAAGAGGATACACTGTGCGCGCAACATCTGGGTTAGCACAAGCCAGAAGCAACAGCAACAACTTCGGTCCACGTACCAGCCTGTCGCGCCAGTATACCCCGTCCCGCCGCACTGCCCATACTCGCCAACGGTGCCGGTCGAAGTGGTCGAAGTGATTGGGGCGGACGAGGTGCTGGTCTTCCTATTGCTAGTAGTAGTGAATACTGGGAAGCTTGAGATGCTTGAAGCCTTGACCGGCGTCGAGCTGGAGGAGGCCGGGGGGGCAGAGGATCCGTATAGTGGAGGCCCGGGGATGGGATAAGTCGTCTGGGTTTGGGCAGCGTTGGAGTATATGTCAACGATCACTGCTCGCGCGGTTAGCTTCAGGTTCCAAGGTAATGCACAGCTGCAGACAAGTGCAAGGGAGACGTACGGCCAGGGTCGGTGGCGCTGTAGCCACCGGGGAATTTGACGAGCTGCGCGGCGGTGGGCGCGAGCGTTCCACCTCCGGTGATCAAGATTTGGGCACATTCTGGGTAGAATTGCTGCAGTAGGCGTTAATTTATGCGACTTCCTGGACGGATTTCGCTGAGTAAGGGACTTACAGCCGGCAGCGAATGCAATGCAATCGTCTCGAATCGAATGAGGTAGTTACCGCTGGGGACGGAGGCGGGTATGGTAGTCGTCCAGGACGAGTTCTGCGCGATCATGAGACCGTCGCCCCAGGACCCGGCATAGACGGTCCCACTAATCAGCCCTGACTGGTCGATTTTGAACTAGAGGGTAGTGCGTTAAAGCAGGCACTGTCATAGCCCAAGGGAGACAAGCCTTACCCATTCAATGGTGGTAGAGTCGACCCCAGTGCAGCTTCCCGTACCGCACGAGCCCAGGTACGTCAGCTGAAGAGTACAATGGTTCATAAATGTAGCAAGGATATCTGATGAAGGCGTGTGTCGCTTACCATGGGACCGTACGGGTGGGGCCACACTTGGTTCCAGTAAGCAGTGATGGCGGAGCCGGCAGCCACAGTAGCAGTGAGCTGCAGCGCGCCGGCGGCGCCGTTGTCGTTACATGCAAGTTGGGGATCTGTCGGGTCCGTGATGGGGTTGCTGAGAGGAAGAAGGATGTATGCCATTAGGTTCTATCAGCGATGAATGGGGAAAGCGCGCACTAGCTACTCCACGGGCGCTCGATGCCCGTTTGACCAGTCGGGGAATCGTAAGGGTTCCAGCCCCAGTACCAGTTGCCTGCGTTGGAGTATGAGAGGACTCCTCCGTGGGCCAAGGCTTGGCTGGCAAGTGCAGCGGCTAAAGCGAGGTATTTGAGCATGGTTATTTTGCTTTGTCCAAGTCGAAGGGTGTGGATTGTGCGACTGAATAGATATATGGCGGTGAGCTCTTTGCATTTATACCGATTTCGTTTTGACTTTGATAGGCAGCCGAAATAGCGGCGCGGTTCGGCTTCGTCACCCAGGTGAGTTATTTAGAGGTGGTGGAAGAAACTCGGGCTCGATGAGGATATCACGCGGGGAACGCGATCCAGCCGGGGAACAACCGAGTTGGCACCGCGGAAGGCACATTCTGCAAAGAGGTCAGTGTATCATTATTGCACGAGAAATATCACTGCGATGAAATGAATATGGAAGCAGTGTACTACATCATAGAACCAGTGAACATCGCCCACAAATGCGCAGTCTGTAAGGCGTTCATGGCTTGAGAGTGCGGTTGGTATGCAGCAAGTATGCAGTTCGATATCTACCAGAAAGGCAGAACTGGTAAAAGCGTACCTAGTGCCTGAAGAGAAGGCTTTATACCCGCATAAACTTGGCCAATTCCGGTGAAAACGGCCGAAAACCTGTTGCGGATGCATTCCGCTTTGACAACTGGCTGTGCAAAGACATTCGATATGCGAGTCTGGCGCCAGTGGGAATGTGGGGATGGCCACTTCGATCGTCCGTCAACTCGAGGCGATCAATCATAAGCCTAGCAAGGGCGAGATTACCGACAAGCTTCTCATGGGCCTTCATTCTTCTTTCTCCGCCGTGCGTACCACTCTGGCTCTTCGCTCTCCCGAACCTTCAATCAAGGATATCATCACCGCGCTCAAGCAATTCGAAGATAATGAGTTGTCCACCTCTGGCTCCGCTCATTTCGACCTCGACCCTTACATCAAGACTGAAACTACCCTATATGCGGGTTGTATGCGCGGATCTGGAGGTGAAGGGGGTGGGTACAGGGCAGGCGGTGATGATGGCTTCGACTGTGGAAACACGAAAAGGAAGGATGGGGGGGTGTGTTGGGTGGTGGAATCTCGCCTCCGTATCGTAGACTTGTAGTTCGGCACTTATAAGATGATTCCTTCATGGGTTGTCTTCCTACATCCACGTCCTTGGGTCTCAACAGCCACTCTCTGAGAAACTGTGTGGCTGCTTTTGGTATAGTACGGGTATCTTCTAACGATAAACATCCTAACTGATGGTGAGTTCGTTCAGCCCTCCGCTCTGCGATACTGTGTTGTTCTTGTGGGGTAGACAATGGTGAAAATGATAGTTCCATTACTTTATAGACCCTTTTATCTCTGCTGTTGCTCCCTCTACCATTAACTTATCATTGGCCTGATATTATTTTGCCTATTATTTTATCTATTCTCTGCCACCTCAAGTTCAAAAAATAATCTGGTGTTATGGGTAACTGAAACATCTCGTGCAGTATTGATGCAACAACCAGAAACATCATTGGGTAAAAGGCGAGAGAGAACAGAGGTTTAATAGACAAAGAATAGTCCAAAATAATTGAACTTTGAACCCCCTACTCCAGACTGCAGTACTTTCCTATCAACTACGACCACCAGTTGCAATGGCTTTTGTGAGAGACTGCTCTGTTGTCTCCATCTCTCATGTCGCTGGGTAGCTCTCGCGCCTCGTTGCCGTTCGACTTGACCGGTGACCCGTAACCGAGGCACTGTAGGCTGAAGCACTGATCCAAAATCAACCTCGTCAATTGCTCATTATGTAGCCAGGGCGGCCAGGATCACGTCCACCAGTAATAATTTGATTAAGTGGTTAGTGGGTGGCGCAAGGTGCTCGTCAGCAGAAATGTGTAGAGGCATAGAATTCTTCAATCACTGCGGGCATTGGCCCCTGTTTCCACAGAAAACATTGTGAAAAACATTGTGAAGAGAGGGACAATGTTTTTGATCCGATGTTTCTGTATGAAAACATGGATATTTGGGCCAATTTTGGCAATGTCTCGGGCGAAATCATTGTAAGATAACATTGTCCCTCTGTTTCAAACGTTTTTCACGATGTTTTCTACGGAAATAGTAATCAATGCCCGCAGTGAATGGTGCCCTCCAATATTATTCTATCGTACAAAAACAGTTCTCCTCAAGGAGATGTCGGCTCAGTGAAGTTAATCGAGATGGATATGAGTATACGCGTGGTGAGTCAAAGGTGGTGAGGGATCAGAGTTCTAAAGTTTGAACTTGAACCGTGGGAATTTCTCAATTTGTGCATGTGAATATTGCTGTCACCCGCGATCGCCCTCCCGACGTCCACTCAGCTGAATCTTTGAGAATAACGTCCTTTATTCACAACCAAGCCGTGCACCGGTCAGTGAGAAGTTCATATTACATTTGCATCGCGACCCAAGTGTTAAATCGTATGAACTCGCAGATGCCTGGAGTCAACACAGCTCGTCTCGCCGTGCTATCGGATAAGCTCCTCGATATATCTAGCAACCGGGAGAGGCTTATATCTCAATTGGAAGAGCTTGAAGAACAAGCCCGTGCTGTCAAAGCAGAATATAACTCCATCTTGAACCACGGCGCGGGAATATACACCCTCCCCGTCGAGATCCTCATGGCCATCATCCAAGTCGGATGCATTCCATTCTGCGCCCAGGACGAGCGATTTGAGGTGCTCGTGTCGCATATATCAAGCCACTGGCGACAGGTGGCGCTGACCACGCCATCGCTGTGGACTACCATCCGACGCGTGGAACGTTGCAACCGGCTGGATCGGATCGCCGCATATCTCGAGCGATCTCGGTCGTCCCTCATAAATTTGCAGGTATACATTGGCTCAGAAGACGACGAGGGGGACGTCTCTCGGTTTAGTGAGCTCGTCGAGCCTCATTTTAACCGCGTACGCCGGTTGTTCGTCGGTGCTCGGTCATCTGCAGGCCTCCTGAAACTCTTCGACTGCATCTCTTCCACAACTGCGCCCCACCTTACCGCAGTGAACATTGATTACCGGGGAGACAATAAGCGTATCGCGCCCTCGAGCATATTTATGGGCGGGGCGCCGTCTCTGTCCAGTCTACACATTGCAGGTCTGCGCGCGTCGTCGTGTCTGCCTCCCATGCAATCAATCACATCACTGCATCTTGGTCGCTGGCACACGCCGCTCTCGCACAACGGCTTCGTCGAGCTAAGCGATACACTCTGCGGCATGCAGTCGCTGGCGCACCTCCAAATAGCGCAGACCTCCAGTGATCACCAGTGGCCGGCCGAGGTGGTTGTGCATCTCCCGAAGTTGAAGTCTTTGTACATAGAATGCGCGGCTTTTGACGCCGCAGTGCGGATCTCCAGGCTACTGGTGGCGTTCGATGCACCTGCGCTGTGCACACTGGTCATCGCAGGCCGGCCGTACTACGAGCACCGGAGCACAGTCCATTTTGACGAGGCAGATCTTCTCAGTACTCACTCAAAGTTTCCAGTCCTACGCAAGCTTGCGCTGCATAGTACTATGACGGGCATGGAGAACTTGAGGCGTACTGCGCTCGCGTTCCCCTCTGTGGAAGAGCTTCTCTACGGGCAGCCGTGCGGAGACTTGTTGACATTGCTCGGCGATGACCAACCGGCTGCCGTCTATTGGCCCAACTTGACGGCGCTGGCGCTGCCGTTGTCGGACATCCCTACTCCCAAGTTGGAGGATGCCGTGAACGCACGGAAGAGGGCGGGGTATCCTATCCGTGAACTCTTTTTGAGGGGCCATATCCTGGCTGGACTGCCGTCTGCGCTATTGGATGGTCTGAAAGTGACCGATTGCCTCGACGAGAAGATGCAGTATATCTCCTCTTGGTGGTGCGTATACATACTTTCTCTTTGCAGCTACTAGGCTAATGGAAAGATTAGATCAAACATCAGACACTGTTCCAAATTATCCGTCAAAAATCCGTCAACTGTATAGAAATTTATTATTCATCTGCATTTGGGCCAGCGGCCACTCCGCAAAGTAGCGCCTAAGACAATTTTGAGGGCGATATGTCTGCAGTCGCACACGTGCCACCTGACGATGCAGCATGTGATCACGATCTCCCACGAGGTCCTTGAGGACGGTGAAGCTCGCCTTCATATCTCGTTTCTTATCTTTTCGACCGTCATGTTCTCTCCTCCATCTCTGGCGTCTGGGTGCAGCTCTCGTGCCTCGTCGCCATACACCACGACTGAAGTTGCCGAACCACCAGTTCAAGTCAGGGAACCGATTGAACTCGGATGGACAAGGCATCCACTGTACTATTTCGAAGACGGTAACGTTGTTTTCCTGGCGGGTTAACTCCTCTTCACCCGTTTCCTCCTCACTCATATGGCTTCGATTGGTAGGTTGAAGACACAATATACAACGTGCATCGCTACCTCTTCGCTCGCGATTCCAGTCAATTCAGCACCATCATTCCAAGTCTTCGAGAAACACACGAGAAGAACCCACTCGTATTATCCGACGTCGGTGGTAGTGATTTCGATGAGTTTCTGTCTATTCTATACCCCATGTGAATGCCTTCCTCCATCTGGATGCTGAATATGCTAACCATCCCAATCAGTGACTTTTGTGATCCCGCTGAAAAGACGACCGCACAATGGGCATCAATACTTCACCTCGCAGCGAAATGGAGCTTCGAAAGCATCAAGCGCCTTGCCATCAAGAAACTTACCGCGACGGCCTCGCCCGTCGACAAAATCGTCCTCGGAAACCGTTACGGTATTTTCGAATGGCTCACTCCTGCATACGAGGCGGTCTGCACACGCGCGGAGTCTTTAACTACGGAAGAGGGGACTAAATTGGGCTTGGAAACTGCTTTGAGGATCTCGGCTGTGAGGCAGGCGTACGGATGCAGCAAGGCTCGCTACGACAAAAAACACCTCAAGGAAGACTTGGCGGGCATCTTTGGGACGAAGAAAACGTCTGACACGGATGAAGAGACGAACAGGGACGAGGACGCTATCATGATCCTCAGGGGTGAGGTTGAGAATGCTCAGGTGGCCTTGCTGGCTCTTCCCACCCCTCCAATGGGCGATTGCCACCCAACGGGCGGGTGGGGTCAATGTGGCGAGTGCGATGGTTGCAAGCCAGAGTCGAAGAGGCAGCGATGCAAGAGGGAGGACAAAGAAGACAAAGAGCGACGCCTGAAAGAGCTCCAGGACAAGCGGAAGGACGGGGGGAGTCTAGTGGAGGCGCAAAAGCGAATCTCATCCTTCCGGTAGCGCGGTTTGCGGTACACACCAAAATGTGAATGCAATATCCATGTCCAAGGATTTGAGCTTTTTTTGATTTTTGATTTTTTTGGAATCCAATTGGACCTCCATTGGGGAGCCTTTCCCTATGGTTGAGTTATGTTATAAGCACGGGACTGTCCCACCTTGTACATGGATAGATTGCCTGCATCCTAGAGCGAAATATGTACCTGCCAAATAGGTCACGGTATATTGTAAATCTTGCAATCGTCTTGTATGCGTTATAACAGCCTCACAAAAGGCGGCGAATTTTCATCTGACCCAGTGTTCGACGGTGAAGTGCATGAATCGACAATGAACTCGTATGGATTAGGATGAACAATTGTATTATTATGACAATTTTAGGCAGGTACGGTCTAGTCAGAGGTTTACACAGCGCTGAGCGGTGCAGCTGGCATCACCGTAGGACAACTGACCACCGCATTATAAGTAGAAAAACCGTGACCGACGTTCGATGCCATAAGACACTAATCAGTTCAAGGACTGGTATACCACGCAGGATCGATGTGCGGAGCAACGTCCTGCAGCACAAAGTGAAGTACAGAGGATAGGTAAGGAAGCGAAGATGTCCCGGAGGTTCTTGAAGATGGCCTAGGACCCGCGCCATGCCATCCTTCCAGAGCAAATGCAACATCCATGTGCTGCGATCGGTCTGCTTCGATCATGCGACGAGGAAAGCCCAGGAGTCAGTTCATAGACCTAACGCTAGGTGGAGTGGCGACACGTCGGCTCCCGCTCACAGGCCGGCAACTGGGTAGTAGGCAGTGTCGGTTGTATCGGCAGCCATGGGTAGAGAAGAACGCGCGGTTTTCTTGACAGAAGTTGGCCATCCAGAGTATTCGAAACCTGTGTCCGTAACGAAAGTCAGCAACTAGAAAAGTAGTTGAGAGGGTAGGAGAAAGAGTCAGGATATGTATCGCATTCTTCTCAGTCATCCTTTGGATGTCGAAGTGAGCTGAGTTTGATCGAAGTATTCTCATCAAGCAGAGGAGGGTCACAGTCTGGATATATCACACTTACCATGTCAATATATCACTGTTTAGCTTCGCCCAAGCGATTCGGAGTTTTGGAAAGGAATTGAGAAAAGATTTGAAAAGAAAATCCTTTAACGCCGTGATCGTGAGAACCTGTACAGCTCAGTATTTCCACGCCACATTATGTAACAGGCCCTCTCTCATGCCCGCGTCGTCCTGTTATTACAGATCCACCGTTCTGTGAAACTCAGTCAAGATGCAGATCTTCGTCAAGACTCTGACGGGGAAGACCATCACCCTCGAGGTCGAATCCTCAGACACCATCGACAATGTAAAGGCCAAAATCCAGGACAAGGAGGGGTCAGTCACACCCGATTGCTTTTGACTAGCCGAGCGAGCCTTATTGACTTTGCTTTACAGTATCCCACCCGACCAGCAGCGTCTCATCTTTGCTGGCAAGCAGCTCGAGGATGGACGCACACTGAGCGACTACAACATCCAAAAGGAGTCCACTTTGCACTTGGTCCTCCGGTGCGTGTCTTGATTGGTCTCCGTCTCCCAGCTGTCTCTTACCCCAAGTTTCCTCGCATCCAGTCTCCGTGGAGGTATCATTGAGCCCTCTCTCAAGGTGCTCGCGTCCAAGTACAACTGCGACAAGCAGATCTGCCGCAAGTGCTACGCCCGCCTTCCCCCTCGCGCAACCAACTGCCGTAAGCGGTCGTGTGGCCACTCCTCACAGCTCCGCCCGTGAGTGCCCTCTATCCCTCTCTTTCGAGATATTTTCGCGTTGTGGTCCTTTAATCGCTGAGCTGACTGCCCATTAATCTTACAGGAAGAAGAAGCTGAAGTAATCCACTCGCCCATGGCGATATGTACGGTTATCATGTACCCATATGCAATCCATTTTGCACGCTCTCTCGCTTCTCTGCGCATATCCCAGCGGATGCTAGAGATCGAATACAATGTCGAGAATGGCAAGGGTGTATACGACAATGAGTTCTTCGATTCAGAGTACAGGCTTCAATCTCGTATTGGATCGGACCGTTGGATTCCTCGCCGTATCTCAGCTATTTTCTCGGTGCCGCGCAGGAGGTAGCAGTAGCAGCTTTGCCTGGCCTAGCAGCGGATGTCTGCTTTGCTCTATGTACGGCCTGAGATTCGCTTGAGATTTTCAAGATTCGGTTCTTTTACACGCGTTCCTTCCCGCCCCAACCTGCTTCAGGCTCTCTCGGTCCCATGCTCTCGTAGTTCTGAAAGACCAGTAATCCGCTCCACAAAGCAGGAAGATACAGTTGATAATCGCATATACAGCAGGCTGCAGTCATGCGCACACCCGGCACCGAATCACTTTGGCAAAATGCAGTTGGACACGCGCCTCAGGCCTGCCGTCAGGACCGAGTTGCTAATCAAATTCAAGTTGTCGGCGGGCAATGCTATGTCTAGGCTGCGTGTTCAGAGCCACTAGTCACTTCCACAGCTGCTCGTTTTCTGGCCCATGTCCGTTATTTGCGATCGCGAATGCTGCGTCTCCACAGCGTCACATTTTCCGTCATCGCGCCAGCCTGCCCATCCCAGACTCGTGACACGCGCTCAGGGCTCAGAGAACCGCACAAAGGATCGTCGCTTCGCTTCCCAATGTCGCCTAGTACGCATCAATTTGAGCTCTGCACAGGCCGGGGGCTCTCCTGCGAAGTTGCTGAACCGGAATGGCGACCATCGAGGCTCATACTTCAAGGCCAAGTACCCGGGATCTGGCCCGCCGTGGATCCCATCAATACGTATTGGTAATTCAATTCGACAGCCCATATACAAATCTCAACCTTCCGATGCTTAGACTGCATATTATGCAAATTCAGTGCCGGGTAGTGCCGTCTCGATCTAGCACGCGTTGTATCTCTCCACAGCCTGGGCCTTCGATCTTCAATTGCGGATGCGAGTGATGAAAGCATCTGTGGTACGCGGACTTGAGCTTACTGGCTGTTCGAAGCTAATCAGGACATCATATGATATGCCACCCCTGGAGCGATGATCCTCCTAATCAAACATGCACCCGGTGTGCAGCTAGCCCAGGTACAAGCGATCGGGCTCGTCTGGCCAAGTATCGGGAGAAACCTTCAAACCTTCCAGAGAATTCATAGCTAAAGCCGCGCCCATAACCATGTTCGATCCGTCAAGGTTGCCTGCAAATACTGTTAACCCCTGGCTGGATCTCATTCACTTACCGACTTCTTGCTAAGTTCAAATCGGGGAAGATAAGGCCCAATCTTGTGGCTGTCTGGTGTACTTGTGCGTATGACACACTTTTTCAAAAACAGGTCGTGACTGTGACAGCCTCGGAAAACCTCTGGAGCCTGCCGCCTCATAGCCCGCTTTTCGCGATCCTCAATACTGCCCGGCGGTCAGGCGGGCGATCCCTCTCCCGGGTGAACGGCTGGAGTTATTATCATCGCCTCACCTACCACGTTCCCCATACAAGCTGTCCTGCACACTTGAACTCTCTCTGTCGTAGCGCCTGAATATCTGGTACCGTCGGTCCGAATCACCGCGACAGGATCAGCTGGACGCTCGCCATGTCTGCCTGTTATTTGTGCGCCAATAACAGGGCCATATGACAGCTATCACATCTCGCAGCTAATTGATCATTCAGATGCCACCAGATACCATGGTCACCCGATGTCACCGGTTTCAACTGGGAGCCTCGATCCAGCAAGCCCACGTCGAATTGCAGTGTTTCAGCCGGCTACAAGGCATGACGCTGGGAGACCGCCTTTGCCGGCGCATGCTGTGGAAGTGTGTGGTTCCGATTCACCGTCCCAATACCCACTTTGAGTTATGTTTGGTTCTCTGTGGATTGTGCAGGCTATATTTTTTAACTGTTCAAGAAGGTTTCGTCGCTTGGAGTCCAATTCCACAAATAGGCCATTCAAGTCAGGTCTCAAATTTGCAATGGTCGGTTTTCCGCTGACGCTATCTGGACAGGTGCATAGCTTCCTCGCGTGAGAGGTTAGCGTCCCTGAGTTGGGTTCTGTGACGGCTGGTTTATTTTGAGACTCGTGCTTGAGCAACTTTTTAGTGCCGTCTCCGGGAGACAAGAATGCCTACAGTTATTCTAGAAACGCTGCCTCAAGTTTGTGCTAGAGTTCAGGTCACTTTGACCTTGTTGAACTTAGGTCACTACTTCACGAAGTACTTGGCAGTTCGTGACTTGTAAGTTGTTTGTAAGTCGACTTAACGCCTTGGTGCCACCCGAGATCTCTCCAAAATTCATCCGCGGGACCAAGACACCCGCCTCAACGGTTCGAAATGCCCAAATGTTTGTGCGGTGCGGCCAAACGTCTCCTCTTGGAATTGCATGTCCCTCCGGAACATCCCGTGATTCCGATATATTCATTTTGAATCCCGCGCAACACTACTGAACCGCTGCGGCACCATACACGCGGCATTACCTTTGTCCGCATGCTTTTGAGCCCAGAAGCGGCGCCGTTAGAGTGCATACACTTGCTGTTAAGTATTGGCTGCATGGCCTCCCCGCGTGTCCATGTCAGAGCAGAATTATAATCAAACAAAATTGTGTACATTGATACTATAATCGCACACCAGTGTCCATCACAAGTCGCGCTACCGGAAGGAAGAGACTCGTTTCTGCCTCTCGACTAGGTTTCCCCCGTCTTCGCGCTTTTCCTGAAGCTCTTTCAGGCGTTGTTCTTTCTCCTCCTTCTTGCATCGCTTCTCCCTCGACTCCTTGCAGCCAGCGCATTCGCCACATCGGCCCCAGCCGCCGTTTGGGTGGCAAACGCTCAAGGGAGTGGATGGAACAGCCAGCAAGGCCGCCTGGGCATCGGCGAGTTCGCCCTCGAGGATCTTGATAGCATCTTCGTCGCTATCTGGCCCCTCACCAGAAGTCTGCTCTGGCCCAAATATGCCCGCCAAGTCTTCCTTGAGGTGGTTTGTATCGTAGCGAGCATTGCCGCATCCGTACGCCTGCCTCACAGCCGCGATCCTCAGAGCAGTTTCCAAGCCCAATTTCGTCCCCTCTTCCGTAGTTAACGACTCTGCGCGTGTGCAGATCGCCTCGTATGCGGGAGAGAGCCATTCGAGAATACCGTAACGGTTTCCGAGGACGATTTTGTCGACGGGCGAGGCCGTCGCGGTGAGGTTCTTGATGGAAAGGCGCTTGATACCTTCGAAGCCCCATTTCCCTGCGAGGTGAAGTACCGATGTCCATTGTGCGGTCGTCTTTTCAGCGGGATCGCAAAAGTCACTGATTGGGATGGTTAGCATATTTAGCGGCCAGATGGAGGAAGGCATTCACGTGGGATATAGAATAGCCAGAAATTCGTCGAAATCGCTTCCGCGGACGTCGCACAGTGCGAGTGGGTTGCTATCATGGGTTGCCCGAAGACTTGGAAATATGGTGCTGAATTGACTAGCATCGCGAGCGAAGAAGTAGCGATGCACGTTGTATATTGTGCCTTCAACCTACCAATCGAAGTGACTGAGTGAGGGTAATGCAAGGGTTAAGGGGAGTCAACTCACCAGAAAAGTAACGTTGCCATCTTCGAAATAGTATATTGGATGCCTTGTCCATTCTAGCTTCAGGACATTGACTCGAAGTATCGGATCGTCGACCTCAATGGCGGTGGATGGCGACGAGGCACGAGAACTGCACAACGACGACAGAGATGATTTGGACAGAGGAGAAGACATGAGGGTGGAAGACATAGGAATGGATGCTCAATATGAAAGTGCTCGAGCAGGGCCTCCCCCTCTTCAAGGATCTGGAGTCCCTGCATGCAGGTTGCCTGCACTTGATGGCCGCGGTAAGCGAGCAGTGCTTATGTCCTTCACTGTCCTTCTCGGCTGTGTCAAATGTTGTGCACAGTGCGACGCCTTCGGGATAAAAGCACTAGAATCCAACTAGATTCCTGATGTTTGCCAAGATCCGCAGCGCCTTGGCACTCATATGCACCGCTCGTCGTAGGCTCGCCGTTCGCAGCTGATTCGGATGCTTAAATGGAGACGGTGAAGATCGCCCTTATGATCACCGACCGGTTACCACGACAGTGGCACGACCTCGTATTTGTGTGTGTTTACACTGCCCCCCGCACCTCACCTTGATAAGAAAGGCGGTGTTATTGTAGGGGGTGCTCAGGATGATCCCCCTGGGTTGTACGATCGAGTAGCTTGAGTGGGCGGTTATGATTATGACATTGTAAGATATCATAATTTGTGAATTCAGTGGGTTGGGCTGCGATCCTGTCAGGCGACATCGGGGAGCTGTCGGCTGCCATAAGGATGCACCTGGTCCTTGGGAGGATGAAGAGGCTATTCCTCGAGTGCCCATCAAACATGTATGATATTTCTCATTCAAATATGGCGTAACTTTTGCCAGGAATGGCGGGACTTCGGACGCGGATGAATATTCCAAAGGATGCAGTTCCAGAAACATCGATGTGGGCTCCGGAGCGACATCTGGGAGCAGACCTCCACAGTCTTTGATAGGGCGAAGATCGATGCAGTGTGATAGAGGCACGGGAGGTTCCTCCGGTGGGAACCCATTTTGATGTCTTGAGTCTTCAATTGGATATAGGTCGGTCCAAAGGCGATGAAGGTTGATCTGATATTGTTTCAAATGCGTTTTGATATTTAGAACCGTTCGCGAGAGCTTGATGCAACGAAGAACTTGCCAGTGAGAAATCTGTACATGCCATACATTTTTCCTGTCAGCAATAAACACCTGTTATTGGACTCAGCTTACCGCCAAGATTACCGCCTTCAGGATGGCTTTGAATTTTCCTTCCCAGCCGCTTCAACTACTCCATCGAACCGCAAATCTCGCCTTGAACCGTTCCAAGCGTCCTCCAATTCTGATGGCTGCTGCGGGTCTGTGACCAGCGCACGTTCCAGAGTATCTAGCTTGGAATCTATGAGATAACCAAAACGCTTTCAGGAGTCCTTCACAGATGAAAGACGTGGTTAGCTTCCAAGCAGATAGTGAAACAAAGACACAGTAAAGGGGCAGAAACGACTGACCGTGCCCAGTGGATTGGCAGCAAATATCTGGCAATCTGGGCGGGCTAGAAAGCTCTTGCCCATCATGTACACCACCACCGTGCAATCCTAGAATCCACGTTGGAGCTCAATGTCGCTGATACCGACCGATTGTGATGCGGAGTAACTTGTAAGTGGCAGCAGGCCTTCAAATTCGCTTCAGCCAGAGGCAAGATCCCACTGTCAGATTCTAGTCCTGCCGACTAGCTGCGAAAGCCACACTGCCAGCAATGTGTTCCCTTCTGATGAGCCAGGCCAAGTCTGTTTGTTGTAAAGCATCGCGGGAAGCTCGAGCTCCAATGGGCCAATCGAGTCCATGAGAAGTGGTACGCAGTCCGAAGGTGACAGCAGGGTTACGAATCGCGACGGGCATTCTGCTCCAACATTTTCGGCCAGATTGCAATGCGTGAAGCCAGGTTTGTCTGTACGATTCACGAAGATTAGCCGAAATGACGGTGGTTGAAGCTGAGATTTGACGCCCTTGATCGCATTTTATATGATGATGATGCTACAGTTCCCATGGCCCACTGTGGCTGACATCGAATGCACGACTGTCTTTCTTGCTTGAGCATATGATACTTGGCAGCTTATGTATGCAGGTGGCAGGTATGCTTGTATTTGAAGCGGCCAGTGTCAATAGCCAATAGCGGATGCGATAGTTCTACGAAAAGTACATGATTGTCCTATCAAAGCGAAGGGATTAACCGCGAATGCGCATGTCCGACCCCCAAGTCCAAGTCCAAGCAGCAGACGGCAAATTAGTATGTAAGTTGTCCGCTGGGCCACAAGGACGCTCAAGTGCGCAACCGAGAATTAGTAATACCGAATACGGAAAAGGTCCAACAAAATCATATCCACATCCACATCCACATCCACATCCAACCTCGTTCAGCGCAGGGGCAGCGCCGACTTTCTTGCCATAGCGCCAAGCGTCGTCGAGCTTCCGCCCATCATGCCCCTCTTCCCCTCACCCTCCCCGTTTCCCGTGTTATGCGACGCGCGGCCCGGCAACCGCCCGCTCCGCGTCCCATTCGCGCTGTGGCTCCGCAGGCCGCCCAGCTCGTCCGGGGCCGCCAGCCCGTCCGCGCCCTGCGCACCCGAGCGCGGGCGCGGAGCGGACGCGCGCAGCTGCCCCTGCGAGGACGAGCGCGACTGCGAGCTGAGGCCCGGCGAGAGCTGCCCGTTGGCCGCCACCATCGCCGCCGCGCGCTGCTGCGCCAGCGACGGGCTCTGGGAGCTGAGGCCCGGGGAGAGCTGCGGGGAGAGCTGCCCGGTGCCCGCCATCATCGCGCCCATGGCCATGTTGGGCATCGACATGTACGGCGCCGGGTAGCCCATCATCCCGTTCATCCCGCCCATCCCGCCCACCCCGCTCATCCCGTTCATCCCCATCCCCATCCCTGTTACGTTCGGGCTCATGGCCATGCCCTGCCCCCTTAGGGCAGCCGGCTTCCGCTTCACGTCCGGCACGCGCGTCCCCTCGGGGTCCAGCAGCAGCTGCGCCGCGAGCAGGCTCATGAACGCGTCGTTGCCCGCGTTGTGCGCCTGCACGTCCGGGCACGGCTTCGCGCCCCTCTTCGGGAGCAGGGTGCCGAGCATCGAGGGGAGGCTCATGGCCATCTGCGGCTCGCGGTCCTGCATGGGCCCGCGCGCGCCGGCGGCGAAGAGGGCGCGCTCGAAGGAGGCGGTGTCGATGATGAGCAGGTTGTGTGGGATTTCTGGCGGGTTGGGGGACGCGGGTTAGCAGGCAAAGAGAGGGAAGAGCGGGGATGGTGCGCACTGATTTTCATCTCGTCGAGTTTGTGGAGGTCCGCGTAGATGCCGTGGCCGACGAGGACGAGACTGTTTGCAGTCGTCTCGGAGTCAGGGCCTACTAAGCTACTGCGGGGACGTTAGCACGGCTCGATGGGGTGAGGAGCAAAACGTGGACATACCTGAAGATAGACTGCACGATGAGCGGTAGCTTAACTTTGGCCACAACCTGGCTTTCTCCAAACTATGCAGGAACGGGTTAGATGATAACATATAGTGGAGAAATTGCCGCGTACAGCGTACTGAACAAAAATAGGGTGTCAGATATGGATATCGTCACTAGAGAGACGAGTTACGAACCTGCCAAGGATATGTGGGACAGTGTTTGTTGAATACTTTGTCGGCGTACTCAGATACGATGTAATGCCCTTTGCTATGAACACATCGCATTAGAAGATGGACTGCACGGCCATTAGAGAGGCCTACCGGTAATTCGCCTCCGGGACGGGAGGCCACACGCCAAGCCTTCTCCACGCGCATCAGCAAAGCGCATCAGCAACGTAAAACCACAGGAAACTCACGCATCGAGATGGCCGCACCGCATCGTCGCATACCCAAACTCCAAACAGCTCTTCTCATTCCGCTCCGACCACTCAAAGTTCATCGACATGAAGGTCTTGTCCCGCGCGTCCCACACGCTCCGCACCGCCTCCACCTCCCCCGCCCGCACGCGCGTCTTCAGCGCGGAGAGCACGATAGCGTTCAGCGTCCCGTGCACCTTCTTGTACCCCGACAGATCCGAGATGTTGCGGAGGTGCCGCGGGGACGTCTCGAAGGGCTGCACGAGGCGCATGGTGGGGATGATGGTGTCGGCGGCCAGCGTCTCGCCGAAGCGCGTCTTGATCATCTTGAGGAACGCGCCGATGGAGGTCATGCGGGTGACGATGTGCGGCTTGTGTGTGTGGGCGTCGGTGACGGTGATGACGGGCCAGGAGAAGGCCAGGAAGGCCTCGAATGATTCGAAGAGATGGGCCCATGTGCGCTGGGGGGCAACCAAGTCAGCTTGGTTGGCCGTGGTTGGGCGGCGTGTTGGGGCTTACCTCGTACCTGTACATGCTCAGGGGGCAGCTCACACTCGAAGAAAGCCTGATACTCACCAGGGGATGTTGTGTAGCTGGAAATAGCCCATATAGGCGGCATAAACCTATATCGTTGAGAGATCGAAGGCTTTGGTCAATATGTCGACATGGGGTACAAGGAAATACTGACAGACTGCAGATCATACTCCCACCCCCGCGGGTCGACCAGGTTAAAGTCAGACATTATTACTAGGATTATAGAACGGAAAGGGTATAACTGGTCTGTGTCGGCACAGCAGAGACGTGGGACACTGGGGCAGCCAGTGCAAAGCGCTAAAAAGAAGCAGGAGAGCCAAAACGAGCGCAAAGCTGACCGGCACGATGCTGCTAACCTCCGATGCTACACGGTGGCGTCGGCCGCGCGTTTCGAGCGACAGAGAGCAATGCAAGGACATGTTTGCAAGGGCATCGTTCGCCATGGGCGCAAGCAAAGGGGAACAGTACGACAGCAGCATCTTAAAATCCATCAAAAGAATTCCGTGCGTTCAATGACGTCGACGTCGTTATCATCCAAAAGTCCAAATTATCAAAATTTACAGATACTATGTACAGGTTATCTTATGGGGTACACCTATAGCTAGCTATAGGTCCTACACCCAATTTCAAGAATAAATTGGGGAATGGAAAGAAACCGAAATAGTCTCGGCGCGCAAGCTTGGCAGTTTTAAAATCAGTGCAGGGGTGGTGGTGGGGGTTTTATTCGGGGTAGGGCCCTAACAGAACGCCCCTACCTTGACTTTTAAGGATGCAGTTTAGCAATGGTCATTCAAGTTCTAAGTATGTGATTCGGACACACCGTCATGTTGCAAAGACCTTCACTGTTTTTCACCACTCTGGGGTATAACATGGCGCAACGTACACGTTTTCCAGCACTTGTACGCGAGGCTCAGTGGCCCCAGCCATAGCCAATCCTTCATCGAGCTGGTTCTTGGGAAGTGTGATGGTCTGTATGGGATAGCCAGCACCGGCTCTGCGGATAAGGAGTGTCTTCAGGGCGTTTGTCGGAAAAACAGAGGGGTACCGCTCGCATAGGTCGAGAGTGGTTACATGGGGCCATAGCTGTCCGTGGAGGGGATCGATCTCCTGCAAGGCCTCGTAGACATGCATCAGAAAGGCATTGTCGTCGGGTGCTGGAACTCGGCTCAGGAGCCTGCACGAGAGTTGTGTGATGAAGGGAAACGCTTGCGCAAACCTGTGTGTGGCCGATGCAGCAACGACGGGATCGGTGAAGGTCAGATGAAGCTTGCGTACTGAAGCAAGATTAACTTGGCAGTGTATGACCAATGCAGCGCCGATTTCATGGCTCAATGCCGTGGGGTTGTTCACATCTAGCGCAAGATCCTCGAGAAGCGGTGCTTCGACGGCGGATAGGAAAACGGCATAATAATCCCGAACGACGAGCCTACGAAGGTTTGGTAGCTTCATTGGCAAATTTGAGGGCCACGAGCGCAGTGAATTCGGCTGCACTTCCAAGTGGCGAAGATGAGGCATGGCCTGCAAAGCGTCCCTTAGCCTTTGAAATCCACTCGGGAAATATGGCCAGTCAAAACGCCCCAGACGCAAGGTTGTAATATTTTCAGTAGGAGGTTTGATTATGAAGAACGGTACGTTCTTCACATCCAGATGAGTCAAGGAGCCAGCGCCACCTTGTAATATCTGGATGGGCTCGCTTTCCGTCTCAGTCAAGTCGCCGATTGAGATCCGCAGTGCCTTCAACATCGGTGCATAGACTGAGGATAGGAAGCGAACTGCTTTGATGCCCTCCCGCAAATTCCCTGTATAGTGACGACCTTTTGTCTTGATGTATAAGTATTGGTATCGATGGAGATGGGGTGCGATGAAGTGGAGGAAAGGGCGGATGTGGTCCCTCCTGCCCTGTTCGGTGACGACACCAATATTGATCTTGAGATGAAATGGCAACAGGCCTGACCTGAGGAGGTAGGCAGATTGCCGGTCAAAGTTTTGCTGGTGCACAGCCCGACTGATCTTGGTCCACAATGCAGGGGTGTCTAGGGCAACATACCGCCAGTGACGGTTGACATGGGATAATAAGACTTCCCATGGTGGATCATCTCAGCTTGTGGCTGGGATACCGACGATAAAGATCGAGACCAGCAGTTCGTCGGGTACAGAAGTTATGGGTGCGCTTTTGTCGCCAATCAAGTGCGACTCTTGACTCGTATTTTTGAGCTCTGACCCAAGCTTTTTATCTTTCTCGGAGCTGTCTCTGAGGTACATTGGTGCGGGGGGGGATGAGCGTTAGGCTTCAATTGTGCGTCTAGAATCTGTAATCAGTTTTGATCAGCCTGATCACAGTTGTGGTGTTGTCGTGCTTCAGCGTACCGCGTTTTGTTTATTTGACATCCAGTGACCGTCACTTTGAATATTAATTCGGCAGGATAGGTTTTGCGGTATATCGAACTTTGTGCACTGGAGGGTGTTTGACGTAGGTATAAAGGTGTTTTCAAAGAAAGGAGGCTGGTAGGTAGAGGCAGGAAGCGAGCGAGAACTGTTCACTGTTCAACGTTCAACGTTCGAGTTCAAAGCAACTGATCAAAGCTTCCGAAACATTTACCTCCACGACACTGCAGTACTGGCTACTACACCTTTACTGAGAGACACTCCGACTGTATCATACACTCTCCAGATAGCTCCTAATATTCCGCCAGGCTCCTCTCACCCACTGCCAGTTCAAGCTTCGAACGGATTCAAAATGGCTCGCGTCCACCGCTTAGCGGCCATACTCACAATCCTCGCGTCTCTCTACGCATTACTGTTCTTTGCGATATTGCCTGTGCCATTCGTGGAGCACGCTATTGTGGAGAAGGTCTTACCGACGGTACGTCTCTTTGTTGCATGTCTCAACGTCCCGTGCGTGGAGAGTGTCTGTTCCGCCGATCGCGTTCTGCTGTTCCAAAGCATCACAAATTCTAGTTCACCCTAAAGGCGCGGATTCTAGCTAAAGGCTACATGAGCTAGACACTTTCGTCCCCTTTGAGCTGCCTCGTGTGCTGGAATCATTCATGCTATTTCTTCTAATGACGACGTGTCAAGCTCGCAATCTGACAATCTTCTCTTTGCCGCAGATTCCTTGGTGGGCTTTAGTGTCATTCGGCTCGTACAGCCTCTGGTCAATGGGGTGGGGGTTATGGTCGGTCCGGGACTGTCCAGACGCGTACAACGAACTCCTTGAGGTAAGCTCTGCTCCCGTTCTTCTTCCCCTTTCACTTTAAAAATAGAATGCGTATCCGCCGTCCTTTCATCTCCTCCTCTTTGCCTATATCCTCAATCTGCCCGCGCCTTTCTTGTTCTCAATACTGATGATCGTCGTCTGTAGGAGATTTCGCTCGCTAAAAACGACCTGCGCACGAAGGGCGTGACTGTCGACTGATAGCCGCTTCACCGCCATTGGGTGCAGGGAGTCCGCTAACGCATCGCGGCATAGTAGCGATGTTAAGGAGGCATGAGCATAACTTAGGATACTGCCGACCGCGTAGTCGACAGCCAAATTCATGTCGGATGTCGGTCTTTGACTTCTGCCGCCCGGGCTCAACCGCAAACCTTTTTGAGTGACCACGGATCCAAAGACCAACCTACCCTCAAACCTTTTTGTCAACCTTGATTTTTTCGCCGGTGTCCATCTTGCCAAGTGCCTGTACTGTGACATCTGCGACCTTCGGCGCCACGTAATACGTACCCGCGGCCTCTGGCGCCGTTCCACCGTGCTGAAGGCTCAAGCGCGTGCGTTCAGGATGCGATCCGCTTCTTTCGGGCGGTGTTATGCATCTGATGTTATGCCTCTACCAAGCCCTTGAGATGTTCGCAGCTTGTCTGTAATTCGCGAGTTCTGATCGGAGCATACGACAGGTCCAACACTTCAGCCTGATTCATTCAACCTAGGTACCTAGCAGCATCTCGTGCAATCGTCCCGCCTCATGCATACTGTGGAGTGCGTCGCTCCCTGTGAGAATGCAAACCCGCGATGAGCGAAATGATATCGATTCGCGTCTCGACTCAAGTCTGAAGCGAAAAGACGAACCTCCGATGAACTCCCGATCTGATTCCGGATCTTCAATGTCTGCCTCACATGCACACGCGAAGGCGGAAGGAGACGTGGACTCACTGATGAAGACGTATGGCACCGCGCTCTGCCCGTATTTCTCCTGCAAGTATTCCTGAATTTCTGCCGTGTCTGGCTCACCCTCCTCCAATCTTTCGATGAAATCGAGGCATCCGTAAGTGTCCGGTCAATTGGGCAGAAGACCAGAAGGGGTTGGCGTACTCGAACACTTCCCGACTGACGCCTGGGTAGTTGTGCCACGAAGTCTCCACGATGGCCCTGTCGCAATACGTGCAGTCGGGCTGGGTGAAAAGGACGATCTGGCTTGAGTAAATCGTGTGCTGATTGCGCGAAGTTACAAGTGAACATCAGCGCTATTGGTATGGTATGTGTGATGCCACCACATACATTCACGATATTTGCCGGTTCGGAGGACATTGGGAGGTCGTTGTCGTGGGGGCAGTAATGTAAAGAGGCGAGGATCGGGCAGGGGCTCTGACAAAGGGCGAGGGTTATATCCTCTTTGTAAAATTCAAATGTTCGACTACTCGTGCGGAACATGGAATGCTTTCAGTGCCGCCACCACACACGTTTACCGGGTCTTGCCTCAATGCTCAGCCATCAGACAGTAGCTGGTTATGACATCATGGTCTATGCATTGTTTTCTGGTACAATTTCCTGCGTTTATGTACTCCTATTACCCGCTGCGCGTGGTAGTTATAGCCTGGGGGCGGAAGACCTGATTCGAGAAGACAGAATGGTAAGGAGGTGAACTGCGATATCAAGTTTGGGGGGTTGCACCTCTTACGCTTTGATAGCGGCGAGGGCGGCCTTGCCCTTAGAACCATGGATATCCGAGTTACCTGAACAGAGACGTCAGCATACACAGCGAATAATGGAACATAAAAGAAGAACTGACCTCCAATGAACTCTTGGTCTAGGGTAGAAACGAACGTCAGGACAGGAATTACGCGGGTGACGAGGAAATGAACGCACTGATCCACACGTAGGGGAATGTCGTGTACGGCTGTCCTCCGTTCTGCGCCTTTGACCTCTCCTTAAGGTAGGCGTGGGTCTCATCGCCGCTGGAAAGCCTGGCAACCGAGACATATGTCACTGAGCTTGTTAGTGGTCGATCGAAAGCGACACGCACTCCACGTATGCCCGCGACACGCCGGGGTAGTTCTCCTCAGAGAGCGTGCTCTTTGCGGACGTGGAAGGGCCACATCCAGATCTCCAGAATACGGCGATCTTGTTGTCAGAGATGGCGCTCTGTTGGGTTCAATGTCAGTACATATGATGTGTTCCTGCCTGCTGGCACTCTACTACGCACGTCGACTTTGGTCTTGATATCAGACATGGTTGAGAATCTGGATGATGGGGAGATTGATAACGGGTAGAAGGATCTTGTCAGGGATTTATAGAAGCCAGAGAGCATGACCTGAACTCCACTGTTCAATCAGCAATGGCGAATACTAAGCAAAAACGGCACGTGGTTTGCAATTAGGCGCAGGTTCGGCGTCTGGTGTCTTGCCTTCTACTTTCTTCTACACTGTTCCTATCGTGTGGGTCGTTTCTGACCAGCTATCAGACGGATGGCTTGCGCCTTCTTGCGATGGCAGATGACACATCCGGCGCATCTCGGGCACACGCGACCGAACCGTGTCTCATTGAGGCACGTTCTGCTGCAATATCTGGTCACGCTCGGCGATAGCTGTATATTCACTTATGGTACACCTGTTCAAAAAAAGCTGCCGCTTGCTGATCAGAAGGCACGCAGAGGAAAGCCAGAAGGCAATCTCATGAAATATCTGTGTTCACCCTTGCAAACCCCGCATTGTTTGTCGTAGATGTTTCACCTCGGAACGACGGAACTGCTACAAGCTGTATGATATCTTGATATTTGGCTAGGACGGGATGCAAAACACCGCCTGGATCTTGCCATGTGATCTTCAGGTGCAGATGGCCCCGAAACGACGGTACCAGGTAAAAACGTTTATCTCTCTAAACGCGCCGATGAAAACTGACCCCCATGTCAGAGCAACAATTGCCTTATAGCTATGCAGGTCGCACGTGCGATCACCATCTTATCTCCCCGAGTGCATTGAGGATTGGCAATTTCAATACGATGCTTCTCCCGCGAACCTGCCTGGCATGTGTGGCGCCCCTGGCGCCCTGTTATACTTTCGCTGTCAGTGCTTGTCCCATTTGCTTGGGTTAATGAAGGCTCGCTCGCTTGTCGAATATCAGAACTGGTCGCAAGAACTATTAATATGGTGGGTCTTGTAATCTGTTGGAACGAACAAGCGATCTCCATTTGCGGTCACTTGTGATGCGAACACGGTCGTTCTTGTGTCTCGTGCATCCCTACTGAATGTAACAGGCTCCTCCACGCGTCCCTCGAGCGTGACATTCATCATCCGTGACTGAGGGACCCCTTAACTGCACCCATTGAATTTGCTGTCGAGCTCTTTAATTTCCGGTTGTCCGAAACGGCTCTAACTAGACATCTCTCCGTCGACGGTTCATATGTCAAATACATTCCCTCGACTCGTATCGGCGGGAGCTGACCGACTCTCCGTTCCGCTAACGGCCACTTATGTTAATTCGGCATCGACCCATTATTGTCTTTCTCTTTGGCGCTCATGGAAACCGGGCAGCGTCGATGCCATTTCGTATCCATTTCCAATGCTAACTAACGTCATTTGCTGCCACCTCGACGGTGATAGCCCCTTGTCATCGATTTCTTCCGGATAACTAATTCCACTATCATTCTTTCCCTCCCCTATCGGGTCATTCGGCTCGGAGGACTGGCTGTCACGGATAAGAACAGATCTGCCTTCTCGCTTCTCCGGCTTTGGCTGCTGCAAGTGTCCTCGCACATCTCAGGCTTCTGGTGGAGTTCATCATACCTTCTCCGTCCTGTAACTGCAATCTCTTCGAAAGAACCCGACCGTCACGTCGATATCGTATGCAATTCATCTCTTTCTTGGTCGATTTACCTCATCATGCTCCACTGCCCTTGCGGGTGTATCCGGCAATTTACCGGGGCGAAGCGACCAGCATCATCTACGTACTGGCTCGAGAATGGTATTTCAGTAACTTGATCTGTAGTAAGTGGGCCTCTGCAGGGTAACTTGGTCAAGGGTCGTGTCAGTGTGGTGCTTGTTGCTGTGGCGAGCATCGAATGCTGTTAGATGCTGTAAGTTGTCCCTGCTGGCCGTTTTCACCTGCATCACCTGCATTTTGCCGCTTCTTCGAAACCTCTGTGATACGTTTTCGACGAATATTCCGATCTTTAAGCCCCTGATGCTCAGTGATGCAGGTCAGGCTCCCAAGGCGCCTCTGATGGAGGATTCGGTTGGAGACCGCTCTTCCGGCGCGTTCTCCTCGCGAATCGACAAGCCTTGACACTTCTGGCTAAAATGCTGAATTCACGTTCACTTCGGTAGCTTACACTCTCTGACGGCGATCATGACTCGTTCACGGTAAACGCCGTTCTCATACCTTCACACCACTTCACCTCACTTCACTCCGAAGCTGCTCGTGCCGCCAGGGATATGCCGAGTTCTAAGGTACCCACGCCGAGTCGCCAGTTCCTGAACAGTCGTGGCGCTATTGATAGCAATCGCGGCTGTCAATTTTCGATTGTCCGTCTCCGATTCACCCTCATGTATATTTTCTAACCCCTAGGTCTTCCCCTCGTCCGGTGAATCATGGAAAACATGGCCCAAGGGACATACTATATGAAACAGTCGCATCACGTGTTGCTTCATGCTGTGACTTGACGTAGCCGCAGTAAACGGAAATAAACACAAACCACCGGGCCACGGTTGAAGCTTGAAGCTTGAAGCTTCAATCAAGCTCTGAGCTCTGGGGAACGCGCCCGAAACCCTTTAGTGCAGATATATTGCTCTTGTTGATATTTATGAATAACCCCATGCTTATTCTTGAATTCGCTTGTAGGTAGCGTTTGGGTAGTGTTGTGGCCAATTGCACTCAACCAGATATGACAACATTCCCAAAGACACCGAGATCATCGGCCCATCTCCCCCTTTGACTACACCGTCGATGCCGCCAATATTCCACGCTGAGGACGCCCGGCTTACTGTGAGTTTCATGGCACTAAACATGCTCATATCATGTTTGCGGATCCTGGCAAGTCGTTCCAACGACGGTTGTTTTCATCCCAGGCCGCGTCGTTTCCAGCTCGCATCGTTTCCAGCTCGCGTCGTTTCCATCGGGTCAGTTCATGGATATCTGGTATGTCGCAAATATTAATGAGCCTATGAGCCTCTGAGGCGGCTATACCAGATGCTTATGAATCGCTCCTTCTGCCTTGGTAAAGAACAAGGCTCAATTCAAGATCCTTTTCGAAACCTTGTGTCTTGGATGGTGCAATATCGACTCATCGCCTCACAGTGCCGGTCACTCTCTCGATGTCATTAGTCGCCGGCATGCAGCTGTTCAAGTGAGAGTGACAGCACCCGCCTAGATTCAGATGCGCGTGCCGCCTTTTTGATTTCCCCGGGATCTCGGACCTGTCGATCTTCCAAACTGTCAGCTACATCATCTAAAAAGCAAATCTCGCTGATCTTTTATCTAGTTACGGTTCAAGATGAGACCCAAAAGACTCAGCTGCTCTGCTGTGGGAGCAGTATCATGTAGGTTCCACGGTCGCCGATGCTTTTAGCACGTCTCTGTGTACAACCACTTCTATGGCGCATACATCTCGGGCGCCTTGACTCCGACATCGGCAGACTTGGCCGCACTGTCGTCTGGAATTGTCAGGTGGCATGATATTCGCGAGCCGAATAATGAGTGCTCAGGCCAAGTGCCTGGCCGCCAAGTACGTTACCTTGGACCTATGCTTATCTTCAATTATTAATGATAACACGAACATGCGATAATTCAGGATTGTTGCCATGCTCTCAAAACTGGAGCTGTTGACACTACCATCGCGCCAAGACTATACTTAGATGATCAGGTGGATGTGATAGTGATTATCCCGGCCGCAGCAATCCTCAACAGCCTTGATAATATTCTTTCAGACAGAGTTACCGGGAAAAGTCACCGGTGGGTGTGACTGTTGAGCCTGCAACAAACCCTCAAAATATGTGGTGTGATCGAGGGATGCACCCTCTTACTCGAGCAACTTATTATTCAGATCTCACGCTTGGTCACAGCGTGTTCGGGAGCTTGTCTCCGTGATACTGAGCGGCTTCTCAACCGCAACACGCTTGGGATTAACCGTTTACCAGGCCGGATTAGTGAATGACCGTCCTCACCAGCGGTAACCAGCCATGCCACCGGTAGGCTCGATATACGACTTCGGCAGTGCTGGGTATCATACGCTGTCGGCGGTGCTGGATTATATGTGACGCCAGCGGTGCTGGGTATTATACGACGTCGGCGGTGCAGGGTATTCCAACATGGTAGCTCGCAGTGGCACCCTGCCGGGAGACACTAAGGGATCTCATCGCACTCGCGCCCGGTGCCATGGAACATTGCCCTCGAATTAACTTCACGATTGTACGTCAACTGCTGCAATGGGCCATGGCATTCCCTCGATCATCGACAAGGGATTGGCAGTGAGCAAATCCCGGCGACGCCACTCCTTTATTGACCATTGAGGCGTGTTGTACCATCAGGCAGCCCTGAGTCACACCTTCCTCTAATGATTATGCGGGTTCAATTTGACTATGTGAACAATATAGACGCGCAGATAACCTATGCAACATACTTCCCGCTATCTTGGACGAAGAAGCAGTAATGGGCGAATATCCACGCCACCCATTGAAAGTTGAAACAGCACTCGAGATGCTGAGCCACACCCACGCCTTCTATCGACTGTTTGGGCCAGTCCAATCGGATCATAGGCACGATTCAAGTATTCCTGCGATCGTTAGAAAGGATGCTGCAGCGTGCAAATGTCGACGCCCTGACTCCTGAGTATTACCAATCTATTTTCGCACTAACCATTCGCAATGCTATCCGATCTGATTAATATTGCTTACACGCATGGGCGCCAGTGAGGGACCGAATCGTAAAATTAATTCGAGCTGCGAGGCGCCCGACGTTCACGGGACTTCCCCTTCACAAGTTCACATTGGCACACGGGCCTGCTCCCGCGGGCTAGACCGCGCTTGAGGCGCATCTATCATCCGAGGCCAACCACGGGATCGGGCGCTGCGCGGCTGTATCAGTGTCAGCGCCGAGCGGCCTGTATCAAAATCAAAATCAGTACAGCAGTGTAAATTGGATGGCCATGTGTCTGCGTCGTGGCTCGGCGCAGCACCAGCCTGCCGCACCACGGTACTATCGGCGAGCGTGTGCCTGGCTCGCTGGTACGCGTCAAAGGCCCGTGCGTGCCTTCGGGCAGGGAATGTGCGCTATGATGGCAGCCCCGGGGGAACGTGGCAGCTTAAGCCTGAAGATTGAAGGCCAGCCCGGAAGCGCAGATGGCGCGACGGAAGCATCTTGACATTTGAGATTGGATTGACAAGGCAGTTCCCGAGGGGCCGAGTTCGAGGACCCTGATGAGATTATTTTTTTCAATGTCAGCGAATTTGCACCCCATGCATCTCATCTCTCCTCGGGAGTTTGAAGATATTTCCAGGTTGTGTGTACCTAAGCCAAGATCCGGAGGATTACATGAGATCATCGTGACAGAGACTGTCGTAGCTTCGACTAGATATAGGAGCTGCAGCGACACCCACGTCACCTAGGCTGCATGCCGAGCGCAAACACCGTCGGAGTACGGACACTGAGGCAAATAAATCCCAATCCCAGTCCCAATCTCCGAATAGATGATGGAAGCATCGATTGAGTAGGTGCCAGAAGCATATCGGATAGATATTGCCCAAATGTCACACTTTTGAGAATACCGACTTGAACTATAGGCTGGCTTGGCTGCATTGACAGCAACAACTAGAACCTACATGTAGATCGGCTGCGGCGCGCGCCATGGATCTGCCTGCCACGCTTACAAGTGGCGAGGCCCACATGACCATGGTCAACCTTATTGCCAAAGCACCTTAATTTTGCAAGAGAGGCAATCGCCTAGCCACAAGGATTAACATCGCCAGATTAATCTAATCGCCAAGCGCTGGGAACTCGGCAGGCTGACTGGTCGAACTTCGTCCTGGCTGCGCAGTCTGATGCTTTTACATAAGACCCGTAAATTTAGCAGCTGCGCCGACGAGCGGGAGCGCCTTCCACAAAGCAAGCATAAAGGAGGCACCAAGGACTGAAGGGATAAGGAGACCGTAGCGGCAACAGGGATCAGGGGCGCGATGAATGCGGAAGTCGAATTACCCTCGCCGGCTTTGTATTCCTTTGACTGCGTGTCAAGCAAGGTTCGCTGACGGCGCGCGGGAGACGTAAATATTACTCGTTGCTGTCAAGACTCGACTGAATCATTCACTAGAGTCTAGCACTCATCGCATTCACTCGAACGTTATTTACAGCTCGTATTGTCAAACGGCGGCAGCAACGGTCAGCAGACTGCACCCTGTAGCGACGCAATTGTAGCATTGCATCGCATTGTCCTTGAGGCCATGCTTTCACAACGTTAACGCGCCCCCCGACCTGGCAAGTATAACGATACTAGATAGATGCATACATACATAACAAATCGCATGACATCGCGCAAGTCACGGTCACGTTTCGAGCTTCTTGCGCAGGGTCCGTGAGCACACGCGCGACCAAGATCGCCAAGCGGGGTAGCCCCACAACAATTATACCAGGTAGAGACTTACACAGATACATACATAGCAAATGGCATCGCACAAGTCACAGTCACGTCCAGAGGTTCCTGCACAGGGTCTGAGTCTGAGTCCGCAAGAACACGCACGAGCAAGACGACAAAGCGGGGTCGCCCCACATCAATGATGCTAGGTAGATACATACATGGCAACATAAATCGCAAATCGCATCAAATCGCGCAAATCCTGATCATTGTTCATCCAAAACGTCCTGCGCAGGATCTGTAAGCACACGCGCAAACACGCAAGATCGCAAAGCGGGGTGGCCCCACAGCTGCGAACACGCACCTCGACGAATCACAGTCCACCGCCCCAATCGTCACCAGCTCCGGCTCAGAGCTTCGCCGGGTTCTTCCACACCGGCGCGCGCTTCTGCAGCACGAAGACTGACGTCAGTACACGCCGGCCAAGAACAGGAACACAACGCGTAAACGCACCTCCACGAACGCCTTCAGCCCCTCCCCAATATTGCTCCCCCCAAACACCCGTCCCGCCTCGGCGCCCCGCGCAAGGGCGAGCACCGCCTCCTCATCCCCCCCGCTCCCGGCGCTCAGCAGCATCCCGCGCTTCGTGCACTGCACCGCGTCGGGGCTGTTCGCGGCGATCTGCGCGGCGAGCGCGAGCGCGGTGGGGAGCACGCGCGCGGCGGGCACGACGCGGTTGATGAACCCGAAGCGCGCGTGGGCGTCCGCGGCGGTGAGCGGCGCGCCGAGGAGGAGCATCTCCGCTGCGAGCTGGAAGGAAGGGGAAGGGTGTTAGTGACGCGATACGCGATAAGATAACTCAGGGTGCGATGGGGCGATTGGGATTGGGATTGATGTGTGATGCGTGATGCGGGATGCGTGACGTGCGGGGCACAATGTGAAATGTGCAGTGTGCAGTGTGCAATGTGTGATGTGTAGTGTGCGATGTGCAGATGGGGCAGATAGTAGATAGCATTAGGATTCAAGGATTGAAAGATGAAACAAGGAGGTGGGTGATGCGGGCCTCGAGATAAGGGTTTAAGGGACCCGGGGAATTAGGGACCGGAGGGGGATGGGTGAACGCACCTGATGTCCGGCTATCTTGGTCAATCGGGGAATACCTGCGCATGCGGATCAGCTCATCAGCCTCGTTCGCGTTCGTGTGGGATCAGCGAGAGAGAGAGAGAAAGCGAAAGCGAAAGAGCACCGAATGAATGCGGGCGGATGGGCGAATGGGCGAGCGGGCAGGCGCCGAGCGCCGAAAGCGCCGTGATGCAGCCAGCCTCGCTCGCGTGCAGATCCTCGAGCGCGAAAGCGCGCGAGATGAAAGGGAGGAGCCGACGCAGCGAACACCGCAAGCGCCGTGATGCTTCGCGTGCAGATCAACGAGCGAGAAAGCGCGCGAAATGAAAGGGAAATAAAGTAGAAGCCCCGAGAGCGCCCTGATGACGCGCGAGCAGTATGCAGTATGCAGCATGCAGCCGTCCCCAAAATACGGACACAGACGCAGAGGACTGCAGATGGCGCGCAGTGTACACAATGAGAACTACGCGTCGCGCGGGAGCCCGGCGCGTTTCCAGGCTCGGACCGAGACTCGGAATGGAGGAATGCACGGGAACGCGCAATCCGAGCGAGCGCCTTGAACGATAAGGGCAGAGGACACAGACATATTGCACACTGGGAACTATCGCGGGAGCCCGAGGCCTCCCAAGCTCGGACCGAGCCTCGGAAACGCCACAACGCGCCTCGGAATCGAGGAATACACAGGACGAATGCAGCCCAGCCTGCACTCGGCCCAAAGTTGCAAGACAGATACCAAATGCGTAAACTCACCCCCCTGAATAGCAACTACCCCCCGTTTCACCTCCGGCAGCCCCAGCAGCGCGTCCTCGTTGCACACGACCAGGTCGCAGCCGAGGAGCAGCTCGACGCCGCCGCCGAACGCGTGCCCGTTGACGGCCGCGATGGCCGGCTTGGGCGACGCGAGGCGCCGCGAGAGCGCGCCGAAGCCGTGGATGTTGCGCGCGACGGTCTCGGTCTGCGGGAGCGCGTGCCCCTGGGCCTGGTCGGCGTTCCACGCCTTGAGATCGGCGCCGGCGCAGAAGGCGCGGCCTGCGCCTGTGACGACGACGACCCTGCAAGTGACAAGCGATAAGTCAGCGGCAGAGTCAAGCAACGTTGATATTGATGAGCTTCCAGAACGCGAGCGCAGGAATATAGGAATATGAAATTAATGACGCGCAGTCCGAGCGGGAGCGCGCCGTAAGCGCACTGGCAGGAACGCAGAGGTCCGCTTCTGAGCCGCCGCCTGTGACGACGACGACCCTGTAAACGCCAAGTCAAGCAACGTTAGCGTAGCATAGCATTGATGATGAGCCTCCGAAACGCGGGTATGAGGAGGCATGAGGTACAAGGAGAGTGACAAGTGGAAAATGAAAAGTCAAGCAACGTTAATGAGCTTTCAGAAAGGCGCATGAGGTACCAGGAGGGGATGGGGTGACGGGATGTCACGCGGCGTATAAGGTATAGAGGTATAAGGGTGGGACTGGGTAACGAGAGGGTGGTACGAGGCAATATGCGCATAGCAGGCAATTGCGAGTGTCGCACGTAACCCAGTAACCCAGTTACCCAGTTACCAGCAATCGTATATCGTGTACCTCGTGTCCCTGTCTCCCTGAATCCGAACCGAACCGAAGCAGACGCATACGTACCACAGACTGGGCTCGTCATCGAACCACCTGAGGACATTATACAGGTCGGCCTCGAGGGTAGGAGTCATCGCATTGAGGGCCTTGGGCCGGTTGAGGGTGAGGAGGAGGACGTTCGGGGCCGGGAAAGACACCAGCAGCTCGGCCGAGTGGGCGGGCGGGGTGGGGTCGGTGTTGCTGGAAGCAGGCATTGTGGTACGAGTCAGTGGCAAGATAGGGCAAGGTTGGTGCGATCGCTCGTTGGTTTAAGCAAAGCGTAAACGGATTTGGCGTGGAGGTTGGTGTGATCGGCGACGGTCTCGCTGGCTCGTAGACTCAAGGTTGCGGGGATGAATGTTTGATGTGGCTAGATTGAGGGCTATTAATTCGCTGGTTGGCACTTGGCAGGTGCCGCGGTAGGTTGCAGGGAAAGGTTCAACTGTTTTCACGGGATGTGGTCACAGTATCGCGCGGGAGGAGACGAGCGGCAAACAGCGGGGTGGACCCTGACTGGGCCGAGTTGCGGGCGGTGCCATGGGGTATACAACAAGCGCCTGTCATGCCACCGACCCCGACGCGTCTTCCCGCCTTTGTGACATCTCTCCATCGCTGCATCGCTGCAATTTCAAATTTTCTCACCGGAGTGTGTCTCACACGGTGCTCGGCCCGATGCAAGTCGCATTATTGTCTCACCAGCCGGGGAATGCAACGTAACGACATTCAACATGGCAACGCGAGGCATTTGCCCTCCCGCCCCGCAGCTCACACCCACGAGGCTCACAGTTAACATGACGTTAGCCCACTACTTATTGTACAGATCGTCACGTCGTGTCTGAATCCTGATCGCGGTCCGGGAGAATGCAGTCCGAGTTCATTTGACTCAGCATAGCAACCCAACCGAACGCATTCCCGCCCCGCAGCCTACTACTCCCAACACACGATGCTCACAGTTAGCATGACGTTAACCTACTATTTATTGTACCATGTATGATCACGATCGCCGTCCCGGAGAATGCAAGCTCATTCAATGTTCGACTCGGCAACCCAACCGAACGCCTTCCCGCCCCGCACCTCACTCCCAACACACGATGCTCACACTTAGCATGACGTTAGCCTACTACTTCGTCCCGGAGAATGCAGCCCGAGCTCATTCAATGCTCGGCTCGGCATGGTAACCCAACCGAACGCCTTCCCGCCCCGCAGCCTACCCACTTTACTCGCTCATACGCGGCTCACAGCTAGCTATATGGCGTTAACATACTGTTTATTGTATCATGTACGCGCACCGATCACGATCGCCGTCTCGGATAATGCAGCCCGAACTCATTCAACTCGGCATGGCAACCTAACCGAACACTCTCCAGGCTGGCAGCCCACCGACCTCATTCCCGCACATGAGGCTCACAACTAAAGACAACTAACCATAAACCGTTAACCTACGGCTTATTGTATCGTGTTGTATCATGTATAACCACGATCGCCGTCCCGAGAATGCATTCGACTCGGCATAGCAACGTGCCCAACCTAAACGCCCCTTGCCCCGCATCCCCACTGCTGCTACCCATTGCCCACCCACGTGATCTCATTTGCAATTCCATTCCCCAGCATAACATTGTACATTCCCTCCCACACATTCCCGCCCATGAGGCTCGCGCTGTGTCACGCCCAATACGCCGTCTCCCCTCGGCCCGCATGCCCGGTGTATTTTAGCTCGGGCTGCAGACCTCTGCTGGCAGATGGCGATTAGATTATAATAAAACTGGCATGAGGTCATCAGCAGGTACGCGTCCGCTCAATATTCGCGCGCGTACACAGGACCTCGGACAATATCAGCAAAATCGGCAATGGCATCAGGCATGAAGTCATCAGCGCCCACCCGGCTCTCGGTGTTCACGCGTGAATAGGACCTCGGACATTCAGAATCATCGCCATCTGGATCGCCAGGCACCCGCGCCCCCGCCCGGACTGATCAGCCAGACAGCAGACAGCCACTGTCTGGCCTGACTGTCGGAGTCCCAACCTTGCCTGATCGCGGTCTGCCGCAGCAGAACCTACTTAGCAGAACATGTAACATGTAACATGTAACATAGGCTGTATTATACTATTAGGAGGTATGTCAGCACGCGCACGCCCGCGGACGCGCGGCGATGTGATTATCGACGCTGCGTGCCCGCTAGCGCTAGCGCTATCGCCCCCCATCGCCCCCCATCGCGTCGCATGGGCATAGATGGGCATTGGGCAAAGCATAAGCACACCCAAGCCAGGCACCGGAACCCAACTGACAGTGACCAGTGACGGGCTGACGGGCTGACGTCCTGGAATCTGGCCCAACCCAAAGCAAGTCTGTAATCCTAATCTCTAAATTATTTGCATCTTTTGATTTTTGATGCTTTAGATTATTTTCTGGCCTGCAGGCTCATCTCCCGGATCGCGTGCCCCGGTGCCGGTGCCCGCCGCCCGGAGACGCGAATTCGAACACGACCAAGACCAAGACGCTGCTAGCGCAAAGTATCGTGTACCATCGCGTTCGTATTTCGAATTCGCAGGTATAGGCAAAAAACCAGCGCACCCGCGCCGACGTCGATGGAGCCAACCCAAACCAAGTCTCTAATCCTAATCTCTAATCTCTAACCTCCAACATATTCTGTTATCTTCTGTCAGCTTTTTGATAAGGCCTTAAATCCCCTTCATGCCATTGCGCGGATCGCCTGCCCAACCCAAACAACGTCTCTAATATCTTATATTCTGTTATCTCTGTCATCTTTTGATGCCTTTAAATTATGACCTGCCATCGTATCGGCCGCCTCGGGTGCACGGTGCCCGCAGCCCGGAGAGCCAAAACACGAGCGAACGCGAATATGAACACGACCAAGAGCAGCAAAGAGCCCATAAAATTCGAATCAAGTGCTCTAACGTGGACGTTCCGAGGCTCTCCCGTCTGCCGTCTGCCGTCTCTGCCGTCTTTCGTCTGCCATCGCATAGCATCGCATGCATGCACCGATAGCATTAACATCAGCCCCCAAACACTAGCCGCCAGCCACTTACGCCTCTTACGCCGACGTGGAGCAGCCCCAACCAAGTCTATAATCTAATCTCTCTAATCTCTGTCATCTTCTGTCATCGGCTGACGCTTTAAATGTCTGCCTGACATCGCCTGGATCGTCTGCCCCCGAACGCGAACGCGAACATGAACACGCCCCCGACCAAGCGCAGCCAAGAGCCTGTGAAATTCGAGTCAAGTACTCCATCGTGGACGGTCCGAGGCTCTCCCGTCTGCCGCCTGCCTTCTGCCGTCTTACAGCATCGCACGCATGCGCCGATGTCATTAGCCATTAGCCCCCAAAAACTGCCAGCCGGCCACCTACACCGACGTGGAACAACCCCAACCACGTCTCTAATCTCCAAAGCTTCTACCATCTCCTGCCGTCTTTTGGCGCTTTAAATGCTGGCCTGCTATCGCCCGGATCGTCTACATCCGGATTCCGGGCACAGACACGAACCACGACCCCGACCAATACTCACGAATTCGAATTCGAATTACTTTAACGTGAACGTGAGCCAAACGTGAGCGGCCCGGGACTCTCCCGGCTCCGGCGCTCGCTGTGCCCCACCGCGATCATATCGCGCATGCGTTGAACCCGAATCGCGTTAGACCCCCTGCAGCTGCCGCATGCCCCATTAGCGCCATCGCAAACCATCCCGCCCAAACTTTGTATGTTTATAGTATTATTATTATGCGCAAAGCACCTGCCAGGCACGCAGCGGCACTCCAGCCCAAGCCAAGGATCCCGACTTTAGATCTAAGCTCAATCTCTAGAATAATTTGTATAATCTTTTGATTTGATTTTGAGGCTTGAAAATATCTCCTGTCAGCCTCGAGCCTCTAGGGCCCGGATCGCGTGCCCCGGTGTCCCGGTGCCCACTGCCCACAGCCCCGAGATACAAAGTTCGAGCAAGAACACGAACACGAACATGAACATGACCAATACCAATACCTAGACCAAGAAGCCCACGAAATTCAAATCGCCCTATATATAACGTGCACGTGAATATCGCGAGTCCCTCGCCGCCGGGTCTCGCTCAACCCCGAGGCACAAAGTTCGAACTCGAACACAAACACGAACACGAACACGACCAATATACCTAGACTAAGAAGCCCACTAAAATCAAATCGCGCTATATATGCAGCGTGCACGTGAACACCGCGAATCCCTCGCCGCCGGGTTGAATTTGGAATCGCTGCGCCCCACCGCAGTATCGCACACATGCGCTGAACCGATATCCTAATATCATCAGCCCCCTTACCATTGCTGTATGCCCCCACTAGTACTTGACGCTACCGCATACCGTCGCGTTCGCATTTTGCATGTGTGGACAAAGCACAGTGTACCTCGCCTGTTAGGTACCCGCGCCGACGTCGGGCGGAGCCAACCCAAACCAGGTCCCTATAGTTAATCCTAATCCCCAAAATATTATCTTATCCTCTATTATCTTTTAATGAGGCATTAACTTATTTCTTGCCATCTCCGATCGCCGGTCACGGTGCCCGCTGCCCGGAGAGGCGAGACACGAATAAACACGAACGAACACGAACACGCACCCGGCCAATATCAGCCAATATCAGCAATACCAATACCAAGAAACCAAAAAGAAGCCACAAAATTCATATCGCTCTATATAACGAAAACGCGAACGTTCCAAGACTCTCACGTGTACCGTCCCCCGCCGCGACTCGCTGCTCTGTAGGTTGAACCGCAGCATCGCACTCACGGTATCCTACGCCTGCGCTGAACCCTGAAGACATCGATATTAACCCCCTTGCAATTGCTGCTCGCCCCCACCAGCCCTATCAGATTCGTACCCTCCCTCATATGCATATTTTCAACATATTTTATGGACAAAGCACCGCAGGCATGGCCAAGGCACCGAGCCACCCAACATGTCTCGACTCTCAAATCCTAATCTTTTAAATATTCTATTATTTGATTTTGAAATTCGTTCCTCCCATCACCCGGATCGCCTCCCCCCGAGAAAGAAGCAGCCATCTGCACGCTTTAGATTCCCAAGCCCACCCTCACGCCGACGCGTTCCGTCGCTGCCCCTATCGGCTCGCAATTTCGAATTTCGAATTTCGCATTTCGAAATCCATCCCCGGTTATTTGGCGGCTGGTGGCTCGCAAGCGCGAATCCGAATTCCATCTTCGAAAGTTCGCATTCCATGCCGATTCCCGGTTCGCGGTTGGTGGGCGGCTGCGACTCGCGGCCTGCAATTGCACGATTGAACTCAGAGTCTCAGAATCCAGATCGCCCCTCCGTGCGCCGCTTCCGTGTTCCACGTCTATCTTCCATCCATCTTCCGTGCTGAGGGGGCGTCTCAGTCTGCGGTCTGCGGTCTGCAATCTGGTCTGGTCTGGTCTGGTGACGCTGTCGCCATGGGCATGGGCATGGGCATGGGCATGGGTGGCGCTCCAGGACGCTCCACGTACGAAGGCGCGCGTTTCGTATTAATATCGCATACATCATCTGTGAACCGCAATATCCATACATCATCTGTACATCATCGATCACAAAAAAATGCAGCGCAGAAAAGGGCGATAGAAATTAGAAATTAGAATCATAGAATCATATATGATAGCGTGTGGAGCCCGCGTACATCAGCATACATCAGCGTACATCAGCATCTGCGCATGTGCATATCTACCTTCGACGCCGCGATCGTCGACGCCTGTCTACGCGTAATAACTTGAAGGCGCGCAAATAAGCGCACATGCAGTAACTAAACTCACACATGCATATGCACACATGCACACATATGACACAGCAATACGCCGGGCGGGAGAAACCGAAGCCTGAATGAGCCTGAATGCAACAGGTTCAGCTATCACGCGCGTTGGCAGCGCAAACGGGACTAACTGATGAGCCTCGCAGAGTGTCAGAGAGTGTCTAAGATCGCGGCGCTGACGTCGTGATACGCCCACGCGCCGGATCCACGCGCGCCCCAGGCGTCGATGTCTCTATGTGTATTTCGGGGTGATCTTTCGCGGTTCGTGGGTGATCGTACGCAGTATTAGCCTTTAGCGGTGTTCTTAGTTCTAACGGCCAACAGTCAACAGCCAGCAGCCAGCTTGCAACAACAGGTCTTCGGTCTTCTTCTGTGGAGCATGCCGCGAAGCTCTTCGGGTGCGACTACTATAGCTAACTACAGCCAGTATGTACTAGGTAGAATGCAGCGAGAAATGGCATGCATGCGTGCACACGCGAGGCGCACTTGGCTCGTTACGAATCGCAAATCGCAAATCTTAAATACTGAGTTTTCAAAGGGCCTGATCGCGTGAGCACTGCCCAGCGGCCGGCGTGCCCATCGCAGCCCAAGCCGCGCGATCGCAGACCAGTGGCACAATCAGTCCAAGAAAGTATCATATTGCTGTTAGCACGAATGCGGGTGCTGAGCGCTGAGGCTGGGCAGCGCTAGTTTGAGTGACCGAGCCCCGGGCGCCCGTCTCAGCAAGTTTCGCGATCGCAGCCACTCAATCGCAGACGCAGCCACGCAATCACACAGGCGTTATCAAGAAAAGTATCGTATTAGCGCAGTGCGCGTGCGAGGCTCAGTCAGCTAGGTAGTAGATACCGGGCGTAGGTGTGGTGGTACAACAATACAGTGGTGGTGGAAACAAAACAGGCAGGCAGTCAGGTAGTCAGGTAGCAGGCAGGCGGGAATCCGAATCGTATGCGCATAATCGTAGCGGGGCAGTGTCCTTTTCTCTCTCTCCCTCTCGCGACTGATCGATCGCCGCCGCGGGCGCGCCGGGCTGCTGGGCACGCACGCGCGCGGCCGGTGTCCTCCGTGGAGCGCGTGCGGGGCGGGACCAGTGCGCAGGCGATCAGGCCGTGCAGCAGCGGGGGTGATGCATGATGGGGTGGGGCCATGACGATGCCGGTTTCGTGTTGCGGGGCGGTGGCATCGAAGATGGGAGAGGGTGGTGGTGGGGTCGGGTCGATGGGTGGTATATGATACAGTGCAACAAAGCGTGCGATGAAAGCGAAGCGAGCAGATGACGAGCTTGAGTGGTGGTATGGGGGTATCAGGCAGGCCGCAGTGGGCTGGGCGCCGTGGTACGATGATGTGGACAACAGGGGTAGCACTGTGAGGAATGCGATGAGTAAGGAGAGGGAGAAGGAGGAGGAGAAGGAACGCACGATGAGAGGTTTACTTGAAGGGGCACGTCGGCGAGTGGCTGCCGCGCCAGCCGCAGTGGCAGCATTGGGGGCTGCTGCAGTTGACAGTGCCTGTGTACGCGTCGGAGGCGTCATTGGCTGTGTCCCGTGCCGAGACGGGGCAGGACGAGGACGGGGTCGAGCTGCAATTGCAGGGCGCCGAGTGTGGGCAGGAGGCAACAGACGGGGACGAGGATGAGGAGGCGAACATTGCGGGGAAGAGATGACTGGCGGGTTGGTTTTGCTTGGGTGGGTTGGATGGAGAGACACTACCGAGTCACCCCCCCGGGCCTTTATAGAATGTGGATGGATGGGTTCATGGGCCGGAATGCAGAGAGGATACGAAAAACAAAACCAATGGTCATGCCGTACCAGATTCAAGCTCAGATCCCATCCAGATTACAGATCCCGCCCGCATCTCGCTGCGAGGCACACCGGGTGACGCCACAGCAGATCGCACCCTCCGCTTTCGGAGGTGCCAGTAGTGCGTCTGCGTCACGCGTCACAGCACCCCCCCGATTGGGCTCACTGCCTGAAACCCTGTCGAATAACCCCATAAAAGGAAAATCTCGATTACATTAAATATTAAAATAACGAAACCAATTCAGTCGGCGTCGTTTCAATTGGAGATCTGGCCATGCCCATCTGGATCTCTGCTGTCTTCTTCGCGCGCGCCCGATCCGGAGGGGGGTCACGACGCGTCGTTTGATCGCGCGGATACAAACGCGAACAACACCGCACAACACGAATTCGAAGACGAAAGGGAGATGAAAGGCTGCGAAATTGGCGGGAGAGGCAGGTGGGGGCCAGAACAAAGCACCGCGCGCTCGTGCTGCTTTGTTCACATTCGCTTGGCCGTCAGCTGCGTGCCTGCTACGCGCCTCAGTACGTCTTTGTCGTCTTTGTCGCCTTTGTCTCTGCTTATTATCTAGCGCATCTCACCTCGGCCGCCCCGACGACCAGATCACATCTTCCAATAGGAGCAGGAATAGCTCAGCTGCGCGATAATTGTCAATCAGGTTAGTCAGTCTGTGATTCGCTTTGTGATTGCATTATTTACCAGTGCAACAGCATAGACCCAGGGCCTGCAACAGCTTACAGCACTCGAGCACAGGGGAGTCAGTGCAACGTGTTCACTGATCCTTCATGCGGTCATCCCGATACATGCTGTGCTGTGTGCTGTTTCGTAGCGGGTCCCCCGAATAAAAATACATATGGTGTGCCAATATTATAATAGCGCGTTGATAGCGCGTCGCCTCGAGGCGTGATCGTGCGCTAGCTGGGACAACACTGTTGCGCAGTTAGTTGTGTTTGATTATGCATCCCCATCCCTCGCATGACTCAGTCAGCCAGGCGGCTTGGCCACGGCCGCTCGCCGCGGGTACCCACCCAGTCCCGAGCGAGCGCGCGTCCCGACTCCGAGGCGATAACGCTGATAGCTTCACGCAGTGCCTCGATGCTGGCCCCCCCGATCCTGCATGCTTTCATCGAGATTTAGCTATCTTTGCCATAACCTAGTTAACGTTTGCTTTGTTTTCCCCGGTCGCCCGATATGCGCCCGCGGACCATGTTCGCCACTGTTGCATTGTCGCTGACTGGCTCAGACCCCATCCGCCTTCGCATTCGTCACCACGAAATCAAACAAAGTTCGCAGAGCAATCACAAAGGATCATCCAATCAGCAATCAGCACTGGTGGGCCGGCCGCTCGAAGGTTGTCCTCGCACTAATGGGGTGTGTGCACCGTCGATCGTATAGAGTTGGTCTGCAGACGGGCCCGCTTCGATGATTGGCCATGGGATAACGTCACGCAGTGCGCGGCGCAACATCTGCACGGGAAGTCACCATCGACGTGTTTATAATCGTTGGGCTACCGGGCTATCGCGCTGAGTGATTGGCTGTGACATCCTGACTGTTGACATTCGGTGCAGCTGAGCAGCAGTCGCATCGATAGTGACTCACCATTCATAAGCACAACATCGCGCTGAGTGATCGTGATTATCTGAGTCCTGACGTTCGGTGCAGCTGAGCAACTGAGTTAGCGCTTGGCAAAAGCTTGTCCATCACATCTTTGTCCTGCTGCCGTGCTCTGCTAATATTGTTTCGAATTCACCCTGCCTGTCGCACAGCGTTCGCGTTCGAATATTCATTTCGTGGATTACTCAGCTCGGCGAACATGGGCTGACTCAGAATTAATCAGGGTGAATTAATGAATTAATGAGCAAGAAGTCTGAAGAAGTGCGCGCTAAGCACCCCGTTCGGCGCGGCCTCCAACCCCGAACGAGCCAGAAACCTCATTTGAAGTGCGAACTCGCGCTCGCGGACATAGCTGATAACAAGGCTAAAGCATCGAGCCCAAAATCTAGTGTACACAGCGCATCTCAGAGCATATTCGCTTATCACGCTATCATGGAAATCAGGAACACTCCAAAACCACCCCTACCAAACCCAAACCCAAACTCTACTCGACACCAGCCCAACTCGCACATCCCAAAGCGGAATGCGCAGCGGCGAGATTTGCTCCCGTGTGAGCGAAGCGGTGCGACAGTTGACCCTCCCCCAGCTCCTCCCCTCTACCGCCCGTGGGCCCGCTTCGGCGCGTCTGCATACCACTCGGGCACCCCGTGCGCCCTGATCACAGTCTGCCGCCTCATCTCCCCCATCTCCCGCTCCTCCTCCGCCTCCCTCTCGCGCCGCCGCTCCGCCCGCACGCCCTCCGCCTCCGCCTCCCGCGCGCGCACCGCCGCGTCGAACGCCCCGCGATCGCGCGCCCGCACGTCCGTGGAGAGCGCCAGCGGCACGGGCACGGTCGGCGCGGGCGCGTGCGACGCGCGGAAGGCCACCGACGACGCCAGCGACGCGGCGTGCAGCGCCGCGAAGTCGGGGATAGCTGCCTTGAGCTTCGCGCGCCGCTCCGGCTCGGAGGCGAGCAGTGGCGGCTGCGGCGGTTGCGGGGGTTTGCGCGCGGCGAGACGCGCTTCTGCGCGGAAGGTGAACTCTGCCGGTGTCGTCGTCGCGCTGGCAGATCTCGGGGGGCCAGAACCAGCCGTCGAGGAAGGCCCAGGAACAGACGCGGGCTGCAGCTGGATCTGGTGGCACAGTAAAAATGATGTTGGATAATTGATCAGCATCTGGCGGGAAAAGAGAAGACGCAGGAAAAGGGAGGGCAGAGGACGAGAAAGGCAATATGGGAATCCACGCACCGTTACGGATGTGATCGTCGCAGGCCGTCCCAATCCGACGCCAGCCCCTCTTAGTCCTGTAGCTTTGGCTGTTCTTGTATTTGCCTTTTGATCACCGCCAGTACTAGTCGTCGAGCACGCTTTTGGGTTTGGGTTGCCGGTCCCGCGAGACGGTCCCCGATCGACTCGAGGTGCATCGGCGCCACCACCCGACGGAGGTGCGCCGCCCCCTAGAATATCGATGGCAGCCCGGCGTGCTGAGCGTGTTTGACGCGTCGATGGCCCTGGGCGGGAGGAGGTTGACGCGCCAGACCGCGACTTTGATAGCCCTCGGGGCTTGGCGGCAGCGATTGCAGCGGGCTTCCCTTTGAGTTTCTTGCTGCGCGGTGGGAGAGCGGCAGCACCGTCTTCTCCTGCATCTTGATCTTCCGCCGGCCGCTTGCGCGTGCCCGTGACTCGGGCGGGAGAAGGCGAGCGGGGGGGAAGAGCGGGGGGCCTAGCAGATGCTTTCCTGGGGGAGATCTGCGAGAGTGTAAATGGGTCGTCTTGTGCTCGTGCGGGCTCCGGCAGCTGAGCTGCGGGCTCGGGCTCGGGCTGGGCCACGGCGTCGCGGGTGTCGGTGGTGTTTGGGCGCCATGGGGGCGGACTGGCTTGCCCGATACTGGCATCCTCGCTCGGGGCGGGTGTTTCGTCCGCTGTCACTGTCACGATAGCCTCATCAGCCTCATATCTTCCGTGCCGAGGAGAGCAAGACCGGTTCGGAAGGCGGAAGGACAGCAAATAGGCAATAAGAAATAAGAAACAAACGACAGCGAATCAGCACGCCGCGATGCGGAGCTGACCAATGGCACTCACCCATCTTTGCCCGGCTGGGGCTGGGCAATCAATGATTGGCCGTACTGCAAGAGCCGCGCCGCCGCTCCCGCTGGTGCGGCAGGCGGCATATTCGGCGTATCCATTATCTGATCACCATCCGGACGGATCATGCCCTCGGCTACAGGTAGAGGTTTGGGTTTGAGACTTGCACTGGCGAGCCTCGAGGCTGCAGCGGCGTCGGGTTTTGTAGTCGCAGCAGGCAAGCGCGAGACTGGCTTCACGCTTATTGGAACCTTCTTCGTGATTCCGCCATCTGCGACTGTCTATGGGAGCCGAATGAACACGATGTCATAGATGACGACGGGCCCAACCACTCACCGGTTTCGTCCTGCGCTTGGCTGCGTTCACACGCGGGGACAGGTCCTGGGGCTTGGCTGCCGCTGCTGGAGGCTCGCCGAGGAAGGGACGTGCGTTCGAAGGTGCGAAGATCCCTGTGTCGTCCTCGAGCGCGTCCTGAAGAAGAAACTCGACTCCCGCTTTCAGATCGGCGAACCTCTTCGCGCCGACCGGGGAGTTCTCGATCATGTCGACACCCATTGTTCTCCGCTTCGCCACTTCGTTCCCAAATCCACCCTTCCGTTCGGTGTCCGCCGCAGTCGCCCTTGTATTCTGGCCGGCAGATGCAGGGGGCGGAGACTGCGCGAGGGCGATCGCGGGTTCTCGACGGTTCGGCTTCGGTGTCAGCATGCTGAGGGTGAGGGACCCCTTGGCGTTATCGATGCTTTCCCGAGAGCCTGGTGCTGTAAAGCTTTCTTCAGCTTCATCTTCACGCACGCCGGAGAAGAAGTCATCAGCGTCGCCCAGATTCAAATGGGTGTTTGTGAGGAGATCCGCAGAGGTGACAGTGTGTGGGATTTGGAAAGAAAAGGAGGTATCTGATTCGGAGAGGTCTGGAAGGTGGCGCAGGCTAACTTCAGACGTCGAGTGTGATTCCATGGTGTACGCAGTCGACGTAACTCGCTGTTGTTGTCGTCGTCGGCGGTTCGAGTGGTTACGGACATCCGGCTTCCGAATCGCGTCTCCTCAACAGGAGGTGCACGTGACCGATCGAAGCCAGCCAACGCCCTGGGGCGCGTTTCTGGCAAGTACCCATATGTCATGACGCGTTGATTTGGTTCTGAAAATATTTGGATCTATAGTTCGGGACGTGCTAAGGTGAGTTTGCGAAGGTGTATCAAAATTGACGGTTTGCTTCGTGCGCCACCGCAGCACATGGGCCCACTCGAGTGGCTTCGTCAAACTAAACTGGTCGAGTGCGACTGATAGAAACATATTGGCCATCACTTCCTCCTCCTTTTTCGGTTCCAGCATGCCTTTCTCCGCCACCAACCTGCCCCCAACCTGCCCGCTGCCAGGTTGCGCACTTGTGGCTTCGCTTCGATACCGACGTAACACTTGTCACAATGCGCCAACCAATAGCGTCTCTCCTAGATCATCGGCTTCTGATACACCCCGCACCATAGAACAGAAAAATCGTGAAGGAGAGGCTGGATCCCCCTTCACGCAGTATTCCGATTGCTTTCCATCAGCACATCAATGATCAAACAGAGACGACTTGCCTCCGGATAGCTTCTTCAGCGTGTGCGGGATCGCGTCATACCCGCGCCTCGGCATCGAGTTTCCAGCATAGTCCTAACGCCCGCTCACAGCGTCGATACGGCTTGTCTTGTGACTTGTGTTTAATCTCTCGTCAATACGTTGGCTGAACGTTGACTAGCGTTGACTCCACCTGTACAGATTCTGTAACGGGGGCGTTATGCCATGTTGTAATAAGTACGTACAAAACCAAGCTAGCTTGCGCCATTTGCGTACTGATTAGATGGGAGTTAATGATTCTCGAACAAACGATGTGACAATCATCGATGCCACGCTATAGCAGCAACTTCCCAGTTCTGTGTGGACGTTCTTTGATAGCTTGCCGTATTCTACGGGAGACGCTTGCACCGCGCCCACAGCATCCACCGGCTTCGCATTTAAACGAAAGCACGTCTAGCGAGCGCCACTGGTTTCTACTGGCTGCTGGTTATCGTACCACTTTGTTCCCATTCAGTGGGTCTGCTTGTTCGGATTCTCACCTTGGCTCCGCCTTATTCTTGGCTCTGTCCAATCCTAACATGCCATGATGCCTGCAAGTCCCCAAGGCACACTCGCTGTCCAACCCTGTAGCAGCAGCCAATGGGGCTCATAGCCCCTTCGATCGCGGTGCACCTGCCGCCCGGCATCCTTCTGATCTGGCCCGGCATTAGAGCATCTCCTCATGCATCCAGTCAGCGGGCGTAGCCGCGTCTTAGATCCAAACATACAGACAGGCCAAAAACCCACGCTCGCACTGTCTGCGACCGGTGATCAGGTACAGCAGGTGCAGTGCATGCAAACTGTATGGGACGGGCTTTCATCCATCTGTCAGGCTGACACACGTCAAACCGCGCTTCTATCGACCCCGCATCGCATGCCTACACTCGCATGCGTCACGTTCACGGGGAAGGGTTCCTGGTTCTTTCGGTGCCAAAAACCCAATCACGCCGCAGAGGTCGCGTGAGGGACGTGAGGCAACAGGTTAATCCTCGATTCTGCCACCAAGGCCTGCCTGGCCGCGATCTTGAGCTTGACGCCGCCCATCTGACCCATGACACCCAAGGGTCCGGCAAACAATGCATTCACCGACTACTTCAGACGAACCGCAACGGATGATGATCTGCACTACTGACGTGCACCTCCAGCGCCGCCACCGTCTGCTTATCCGCATCCGCGAAGGCTGCGAACGCGTCGGTGCCTTGTAGTCGGCGAAGCTCCTCGCGAAGCTGCGATGCGAGGACGGGAAGGTACCCGCGTTCTGTGTTGGTGTGACCACCTGGGAAGAAAGGCAATATGCAATATGCATATGTCAGCGTCCCACAAGCTTTCGCGTAAATATTCAATGCGCAAGATGAACGTGGACTTACAAAGAACCACGACCTTTCCCGCTGCTACCGCGGCCAAGATTTCATGCTGAGAGGGTGGCCATCGCGTCCGTGTCAGCGCATTGTGGGAACTGGGAAGGGATTTATTACTTACGTGTGCCATCTCCCCAGTGAAGTACACGTCAGCATCATGGCCCAAAAGCATCGACCCGCCCGACCCGGCGCAAATAGCTACGGTCTGGACCTCCATCTCAGATGCAGATGTCATCGGGTATCCAACTTGGACTGCGGGGTAATTTTAAACGGAATCAGCGGAATGAAATTTGGATGCAGGGACGGCACTTTGCAGGGAAGGCCACAATTAAACTTCTGGACTACGGCGACGTACTTTGGGAGAGCCCTAGATGCTGTTTAATTCTCGCTTCCAGCTCGCGCATCGGTATTGGTTTTTCGAGCTTGACGACCCTGCCCTCGCCGCCCTCCAGCTTGCCCGTCGGGTCCAGTTTCTTCTCGCCTAGAATTTCCACGACGCTCGGTCCCGACCCGGCAGTGACGCCTTCGGCCAGCCAGTCGTTTACACCACCCAAGACAGCATCACACGAGGTGTGCGGGCTGTAGACCGAGATCCCGTTGGCCGCGCATTGAAGCAGAGATGCCTGAAGGGGGTTTGAGAGGGTGACCGATGACAAAGGTTTGAAGATGGCGGGGTGATAAGCTATGATGACCGATGTCGACGTGGATAGAGCCTCCTTTTGCACTGCAGTGGTAAGGCTAAAAAGGCGCCCTGAGCATGAGGTATCCATCGATTGATCAATGGCCTGTCGGCGCTCACTCGATCGTCAACAGAACGCGGTTCGCGTTCGGTCGCTGCACGGGTGACTCTGTCGTCGGGGACCATGATGTAGCATATGAGTTGCAAATTCCATGGCGTTTGTAGGCACGTAGAGGGACCATGCTGCTCACCTAGAAGGATCCCAACCTGTCGGCAAAAGGATTCAGCATTGTGCATCGATGTCAACAGATGGTTGAATCGCTGACGTTATCCCATTTTTCTGCTAGACGCAGTGGTGCAATGCGCTCCATGCATTTGGTGACGGCTTTCAGAGCGGCCATTTTGATGTATTCGTAGCAGAGAGTGAACGCGAAGTGAACGCGTATTGAGCGTCAGTCGGTGGTAGTCGCGGCCAAGTCGCGTCGCCGGAAGTTCTTGATCGCATTGGCCCTCTTGACTTCACACCATGATATTGACCGACTCGTCTCGCTGACTAGACACGTTGAATCTGTCAGTCTGATACCTCCCATCAGCCTCATTTCTTTGAAAACACATTCATACCTCGTCAAAACATCCTCCAGTACACACAATCTAATATACCGCAAAACCTATCCTGCCGAATTTAAAGCAACAGTAACTGGATATTAAACAAAACCTAGTACGCTGAAGCTCGACCACACCACAACTGCGATCAAGCTGATCGAAATTGATTCCATATTCTAGACGCACGATTCAAGCTCAACGCTCATTCCCCCCGCACCAATGTATTTCAGAGATAGCTCTGAGAAAGATCAGAAGCTTGGGTTGGAGCTCAAAAATACGAGCCAAGAGTCGCACTTGGTTGGCGACAAAAGCGCACCCATAACCTCTATACCCGACGAATTGCTGGTCTCGATCTTCATCGTCGGTATCCCAGCCACAAGCTCAGATGATCCAAGATGGGAAGTCTTACTATCCCATGTCAACCGTCACTGGCGATATGTTGCCCTAGATACCCCTGCATTGTGGATCAAGATCAGTCGGGCTGTGCACCAGCAAAACTTTGACTGGCAATCTGCCTACCTCCTAAGGTCAGGCTTGTTGCCGTTTCATCTCAAGATCAATATTTGGGTCGACGCGTACGAAGAAGATGGTGAAGAAGATGGTGAAGAACAGAGTGGAATGTTCCAGAGAGACTACATTCGCCCTTTCCTCCGCTTCATCGCACCCCATCTCCATCGATGCCAATCCTTATACATCAAGTCGAAAGGCGAATCCTATAGAGGGTATTTTTCAGAGGGTGTCAGAGCAGTTCGCTTTCTATCCTCCGTCTATGTGCCGATGTTGAAGGCACTGCGGGTCTCTATCGCCGACTCGGAAAGCGAGCCCATCCAGATATTACAAGGTGGCGCGGGCTCCTTGACTCATCTAGATCTCAAGAACGCACGGTTCTTCGTGATCAACCCTCCTACTGAAAATATCACAACCCTGCGTCTCGGTATCAAAGACTGGCCATATGACCAGAGTGGATTTCAAAGGCTGAGGGACGTTCTGCAGGCCATGCCTTGTCTACGCCACTTGGAAGTGCATCCAGACAGACAGGGCCCGTGGCCCTCACATTTGCCAATGAAGCTACCAAAACTTCGTGGGCTCGTCTGCCGATATTATCATACCTTTTTCCTATCAGCCGTCGAAGCGCCCCTTCTCGAGGATCTTACGCTGCATGTGAGCGGCCACATGTTTGTCATATTCATCAACAATACAACAAACCCTGCATGGGCCATGTACTGCCAATCAAATCTTGCTTCAGTACGCAAGCTTCATTTGATCTTCAACAATACCATCGTTGCTGCATCGGTGATATGCAGTTTTGCACAAGCGTTTCCCTTCCTTACACAACTCTCGTGCAGGCTCTTGGGCCAACTTTTAGCACTTGACAACAACCTGAAGAATGTCTACGAGACCTTGCAGGAGGTGGATTCCCTTCATGGACAGCTATGGCCTCATGTAACTACTCTCGACCTATGTGAACTTCCGTACAGCACCGATTTTCCGACAAACGCTCTGAGGACACTCCTTATCCGCAGAGCCGGTGTTGGCTATCCCATACAGACCATCACACTTCCCAAGAACCAGCTCGACGAAGGATTGGCTATGGCTAGGGTCACCGAGCCTCGCGTACAAGTGCTGGAAAATGCGTACGTTGCGCCACGTTATAGCCCGCAGTGGTGAAAAAAGGTGAAAGGCTTTTACGACCACACTTCCCTAGTTTGGGAGCTAATATACAACAGGGTAGATCATGTATATACAAATCTCGCACCGCGCTGCCTGCATTTCATTCAACTTTCAGTTCAGTTCATCTCAAATAGTCATTGTGGGCAGCTCAGCAAGCCTGAGCCTCGTCCCTCCATACGGCCTAAGCGTCACATTGAAAGGACTGCCCGTGCATTTGTTGGGGCTTGCCGGCGGCCAGTCCGGATCGCCATTCGCCAGGGCCCACTTGATTTCGCACGCGGTCGCCGTCATGTATATCGGCTGTGCGGCCACGTTCCATACGTAGTACGGGAGCGTGGAGATGTTGGAAGACGTGTCGTACACCTTGAGCGTGCTCGTGTCAATTGCGATGTTCCAGGGGGAGGTGTAGAGATACGTGATATCCGTGGTGTTCGTATACTGTCGACAGTCAGGCACGTGAGCAATGACAACTGCATTAAATGTGCGAGTAAACGTACCTCAGTCAAATCATCAGCTGGGACATTGTGGAACTCGGCCTCGAGCTCGTCCACCACGAAGCCTAAAGCAGGAGGAGACCTGTGTATATACGTCAATAAGGACGGGGGCCATCTTATCAATGTGATAAGGAACACTAACCGGACTGATGCACTGGTGGAACTATTATACGTCAAATCAACAGCATAAAGCAGCGGACCCCTATGTATGGCCACCGAGCCATTGCTCCGGCTCTCAATCCGAATCTGCAAGTCCAAGTTGAGCTCGATCTTGTTGCTGCCTTTGGCGAGGTTGACCGTCTGAAGTGAACTAGCCGAGTTGACTGAAAGCGGTTTGGCTTTCGCGCCGTTAATGGCGATGCTGCTGGTGAGGTTCTGCGCCCAAGCAGGGATACGAATGTTGAATGTGAATGCGGCCGATGAAGATACCGTGTATGAGAGCGTGGAACCGAATGGGTAAAGGGTTTCCACGGTCACTAAGATATCAAGATTAGCCTAAGAGTCATCATAATCGACAGATGGGATGCGTACCTTTTACTTTGTTCGAGGTGCCCAGAACACCGGAGAATGTAGTCGGCCCCAAGAAAGCGTGCACGAGTGAGCCACCCGCACCCTGAACAAACGAATTTGCCCAAAATTTAGGGTATCCTGCCAACAATGTAAGTTGACCACTTCGCAACATATGAAAACAAGCTTATTACCCTGCGGGTGGTTGACAGTGCAACAAGGATAGTTCCTAAAAGATCGAAATTACCAATTAGTTTATACCTCAGCTGATAACCCCTGAATACGTACGACTCAAGCCCAAATACATTCGAATAACTATCATCCACATTCTGGAACTGCCATGGGAACCCATCCGTATGATCCTTCGCCCAGATCTGGTTTGTTTGCTGAAGGTACTGATGTTGCCAGAAGTCCGGCGTGTTCGACGCGGGTAGCGCGTTGTAAGCCATCTGCTCGACCAGGTCGGCCCACCAGGGCTCGCCGAAGACTTGGTACATAGTCTCGAGGGAGAACATTTGCTCTACGATGGCGCAGAGCTCGGTGCTGAGCCGCTCATCAGTTTGACGGCGTGGACAAAGGTTAATGAACGTACCCTCGCTGAGGCCCAAGACCTGATAGGTGCTCGTCTGCGCTGAAAGAGCCTGGGTTCATATCAGTATGATGCGTTTATGGAAATATATATATAACGAACCTTGGGGGCGCCCGTGGTACTGATACAGCATCGTCATGCGGTCATATGTATTCTGCCGATCAGTTTCGTCGTTGGTGAAGCGCCAAGCCAGAGCCTCCGACTTCAAAGCTGCATGCATATGCTATGAGTTAAACTGTAATGTGAGATAGTCCGCGTGAGCAGGTCCCGACCTTCAGCAAGATTCACACCGTGCCTTTTACACCAAGTCAGCGTTGCTGTCTCTGAATTTCGTGCGTGATGGAAAGGACAGCTCACGAGTAATATGTTTGAGAGGACGCGGTTTCCGCCTGAATCGGAAATTTGCCTTCCACGAAGAAGTCTGTCTTCCAGGAGAAACCTTGGTCGCGAGCGGCGGTCATGAGATTCAAAAGTTGGGCCTGCTTTCCTGTAGAGATGTCAATAGCGGTGCTTGCGCGGTGAGTAAATGTAGAACGGACCCTGCGGATAATTGTCATATAGCCACTGCAGAGTATACACGAGCTAAACCCAAGTCCGTTAGATGATATAACGGCGAACTGGTCTGACACTCAATGAGAAATTTGACGCACTTCCTCCCATCGGACCCATTGATACGAGAACTGGAATCCAAACGCCTGAGTGGAGCTATTCAAGGCGCCAGTGTCGGTCAAATTCTGCACGATTGGAAGGAAATTGTGCAGTAGAGTGACGATGCGGTCTGTTTGCGTTGAATCGGCTTCGGCATATTGCTGTAGATATGGCGAGGATGAGTACTGATCGATCAGGTAGAATACGTTTTACTTACGACTAAGCCTAACATAGTCATGTATCTGGGCCAGAGGAGAGGCGGGGTCCCAGGCACAACATCTGTGAGGTTAAAAGGCCCAGGACCAAACCACCCGCTAGCTTCTTGGTGGGCAATCACATAGTCCAGGAATTTCTTGGCTTGACTTTTGAGACGCGAGTCGTCGAGCTGGTAGGCTAGTGTCACGACTCCGTTGCTGCGCGGCATAGGTAAGTACGAGTATGAAAACAACGGGGGGAAAGGTAGACTCACAACCAGTAAGGTGCCGCCTCTAGCATCTCCGAGTACTCGATTGTGCCTCCAGTCCACACGGAATCAGCCACACTAAGGAAAACATTCGACTGAGAATCGCGTCAGCGTGTGGGGTAAGAGAGACACGCACTAGCTGTAATTCTCCGCCGTGCTCCCAGCCAATCCGTTGGCCTGAATATTGGCCTGGTCAAGCATCCATCCGGTTGGCTTTATCGCACCAGGATGGAAACGCGTGTACAACCACGGTTGAACTGCACAGAAGACTACTTAGCACTGGGCTGTGTGATGTTCGGGTGGGCATAACGTACGGCCGTTGCTATTTGTCGCATTGGATGCTGCAGTAACGCTTCCAGCGCTACTCAGAGCCTGAAAGGCTAAAGTAGTTATGGTTATACAAGTTAGCATAACAGGGTTTGAGAGCTGACATTGTCACAAGCGTATTTTGATTAAATATAACCTGGAAGAACGACGGTCCTCGGTGGACCGCTACTACCTTGTGACCGCTCATTGCGAGTCTTATGATCCAAAGTCTTATGTACACATTCCATCATAAAAGCATCGTCATGCGTTGTTTTGCGGGTCAGATATTCTGGAGGTGATAAAAGAACAAAGGAGATCAGACACCTGGCAGTTTGACTGTCCGGATGCCATGGTATCCGGGCCGGGACACATTGACAGGAAACTGACAGGCATTAAGAGTCCCCAGGACAAATCACCGACGTGTATCCTCTCAGTCAGACTCCAACAGTAGGTGAACGATGATCTACATGTATTTAGAAGCTAAGCGTACTTGTCTATGACGCACAGTCCGGCCAACACCCCTGGATTATTCTTCATGAGTTTGCAGCGCATAAATTTGCTTATCCTCGGATACTCGCCAAATGTAAAGAACCGCATCGCACTCACGCGCCAAGGATATAATCTAGCCCCATCCAAATTTAATATGGAGGCATTGTGGATGGTAAATCATCAACACCAATCCCAAACCAATCCACGACGATCCATCCCTCCAAGAACACCTGATCAAAGGAGTCTTTCAATATGGTCTCATACCCCTTGTCAATACTACCCCAACCATTACCTGCAGCTGTCAGAATGGAATATGCCGACGGTCCGCCCCCCGCACGGCCCAGGCCCCAGCGCTTCCTGCTTACCCTTCAGCTCCCTCTGCGCTATGATTACCCCCACTGACTCCATTGCCTGGCTGATAACTTAGGAACAATCAAAGATCACTGACTCTTCAGCTCTAGCCCACCGTCGCTAGCATACATGATACGAGTTGATGTAGGTTGATGTGTCCCATGATCAGCAATTCCCTTCAACTCCCTGAAGAGCATCTGTCCAGCCATCGACATGTGACCAAGTCTGGTTATCGGAGAGAAGATCATGTTTGCGAGCACAGGGAAAGAGCGGGTAAGGTGTATCGGTTGTGTGCGAGATTGGTCTTCTCGTATGTTGTATATTCACAAAGCCATGCGATCAGAATCACTCGAGAACGTTGTATGGTGTGACATTAATATTCAATTAGCAGAGCATATGTTATATATTATATATATATTCTCGGAGAGTGTTGAGTAGCCAGGAGATCAAGGGATGGACGAATCTTCAAGCGGAGTGATCAGACCTGAGCAAACAGTCAGCCTCAGCGCGCCGTGCCCCATATCCACCCCGACGTAGGAGTGACCGGTGCGAGCACCACTGACCTAATGATCCGAGCGACTGTTGCCACCACTTCCCCACAGCCCTCATCGTTTCCGCCCGCGCCTGCTCTCTCGCAATACGTGCCACCTCGGCGTCGATGCACGTCTTCAGACACCTTGCGTAACGGCTGTGGTTCTCGAATCCGGTGTAGTGGTCCCTGGCTCTGTATTCCTCTGCGCATTCGATATGCTCTTGGTAGGCGCGGAGGAGCCTGCTCATTGTGTCGATTTCAGTAGCGCTGCAGTTTAACGAGTTGTCATCAGTGGCAGGGATGGTGTTACGGTCGATTTCAGAGTTGGCGTTCATGTGCGGGATTCCAAACATTATGGCGGTGTTCGATGATAATGGAGACTTGGTTTAGTTGGTGGGCGGGTGATGGAAGAGTGGAACAAAGAGTGGTTGGCGAATAGGAGTTCGATAGGAGCAGAGGTTGTAGAGGAGATAGGGGGTGGCACGGGGTTACGGAATCGAAGTCCGGGCCCTCCAACTTGATTTGAAGCTACCAGTCCAAAGCTTCCGAACATATTCCCCTCTCACTCGACAACATTCTACTACTTATCACCTCTGGCAGTAGCACCATATAGGCAACATGTCCATGATTCAAGATGAGCAACTTCTCGACCTCCTTGTCCAACTAAAAGTGCGACATTCACATATCTTGCTCTCGTTCGTTGTACTGATTCAGAAACCACAACCGCAGAAAACGACCCCCGAATCCGCGCGCTCAGTCCTCGGCGGGCAGCCTCACGTCGCATACGCGCTCATCGCGCTCATGGTCAAGATGAACGCGGTCGATGTGAGCGTACTACAAGTGAGCATCCTATCCCGAAAGTCGATCGTTTCTGACGCGTGACTGCAGCAAACTGTAGCAACGTTCAGCGCGCCTCAGCCGCCCGCTGCAGCATCCACACCCACCCCGGGACCGTCAGCGATCCCACACCACCTCGCAGGACCGCCGCAGAACCAGTACCGCACACCCCCACCTCAACAAGCGCAGCAGGCGCCCCCACATCACCAGGCGTACCCGGGCCCGCCGCAACACCAGCAGCAGCACCAATACCCACCGCAGCAGCAGCAGCAGCAGCAGCAGCAGCAGCAGCAGCATCAGCAACAACAACAACAGCAGCAGCATCAGCAACAACAACAGCAGCAGCAGCAGCAGCAACACCCACATCAACCCCCAAACCGGGGCCCACCCGCCAACTACGGCTACCAGCAGCCAACACAACCACCTCAGCAACCTCAGAATGGCTATGGAGGCCCTCCGCAGGGAGGAGCAGCAGCAGGCGGAGGTGGACTGCCAGCGTCTTTCTCGGCGCTGCCGGAGGACCAGAGGGCGATGATCTTGCGCGTGATCCAGATGACGCCAGAGCAGATTGGGCAGCTGCCGCCGCAGGAGAGGGCGGGGATCGTGCAGTTGGTGCGTTTCGCGTGTTGCGATGGACGGTTTACCTTGGTCTTGGTGCTGACGCCCTTCTTTCTCTTTCTGCGCAGAGAACGACTTTGGGTATTCCGAGTTGATTAGGGATTGTATGTTCTTTGCAAATGTACGTCCTTGTTATCGCGATACATCTGCAACCAGCTGACAATAGCCTTCTGCGCAGATCCCTTTCCCTTGCAACAGCAGCCTATAATTTTTGCCTTGCGTGCCCGTCGCATCGGAGGTGCTCCAGTGGTTCCTAACTTGGCAGAGTCATTGGCACTTGCATCGTGTCGGCCTTTGTCTGTGATATTCGGCTTCCCATTAGCCACACGTCGGCCCGAGTGCATCCTATTGACAGCCCCAATTCTATGCTTTCGGGCGGGACGACATTGCCACCAGTGTGTATGTCTTTCAGCATGGTCATCATGAAGTGGCCCGGAAACCAATTCTCGAACAGAACCTGGTTATGTTTGGTTGAGAGGACATCACCATAGGAGTCAGACAGCCATCACAGTGCGATCTGCAAACTTGACGCTTGATGTCTGCCCAAACTGGACTCTTATTCACGTTGCTCCTATTAGCTGATAAAACTAGCGCATCCACTGTTCAGGCTTATCGTAGACCCGAGTTCTACTTCTATCGGTGCGAGTCCTGAGCACAAACGCATCATTACTACTTCTCAATGAGTCACATAGCTAACGCTTGTACTGTAGGAATAGTTACGTTATGCTCGTGAATGTTCGAATTCACGGTTTCTTCTCGTTTTTTTCCCAACTTTACTAACTGGAAATTTAGTATCCTCATTTGCTCCGTCAGTCTGATATTCCAATGGAGAGGCCACGATGATATTACCCTGCGATTTTAGGCAAGATTCTGACGATAATGCGTCAGGATAGGAGAGGATGCGCCAGGAAACTGGCAGTAGTGGGCCCGGCAAAATTGATGAACCAATACAGTCATCCGCTGGGCGCTTGCTTGTGCGCGGCTACTCGGCCGCCGCGGCCTCCAGCCCAAGGTATACCACCAGCCCAAAGTATACCACCAGCCCGAGGTATATCAGTAAGATGACAACCAACCATTTCTCTGCACCCCTTTCTCCAAGACCTACTGAGCTCGACAATATCAATGGCGACCCAACTGCCGCGCACACGCGCCATTATCGTCGGGTCTGGCTTTTCTGGCATTGCTATGGGCGCACAGTTCAAGCAGCAGCTGCGACTGGACGACTATGTGATATACGAACGTTCGCCGCATATGGGCGGAACCTGGTGGGCTAACCAATGTGCGTAACACCCTCGCACTCTTGCAGCGATGGAGAATGATTAATGACCCCCCAAATAGACCCAGGCTGCGCGGTGGACATCCCGTCCATCTTCTACAGTCTGTCCTTCGCGCCGAACCCAAATTTCAGCAAGCTCTTCCCCGACCACTACGAGATTCTGGCGTACCTCGAGGACGTTGCGCGTCGATTCGAGGTTGACAAGCACATTCAGCTGAACACCAGCTGGGACAAGGGCGTTTGGCGCGAGGACACCAAGACATGGCTGGTGGAGCTCAGCAACGTCCTCACCGGCGAGAAGTTCGAGCAAGAATGCGACATCCTCATCTCCGCCATCGGGGGGCTCGTCGACCCACAGCCGTGCACGATACCAGGCGTCGACTCCTTCGCTGGCCCCGTGATGCACACGGCTAAGTGGAGGCACGACGTGGTCCTCGACGACAAGAACGTCATCGTCATCGGCAACGGGTGCAGCGCCACCCAGGTCGTGCCCGCCATTGCCGACAAGGTCAAGAGCATCTACCAGTTCTTCCGGTCCCCGCAGTTCTTCTTCCCGCGGGAGAATCCCAACATCCACCCGTATATCAAGTGGGCGTTCGCATACGTCCCCGGGGTGATGCTCTTGGCTCGCTGGCAGATGTTCCACGCGCTGGAGCGCGGCTTCGCGATGTTCAGCACCGACGAGCGCGGGAATCGGCACCGCGAGCTCGTCAAGAAGATATCGGACGAGTATGTGGAGCAGACAGCGCCCAAGGAGTACTGGGACATGCTGAAGCCCGCGTACAAGGTAGGGTGCAAGCGCAGGGTCTTCGACCCCGGGTATCTCAAGGCGCTGAACCGGGACAATGTGCACATCACGGGCGACCCGATTGTCAAGATCGAGGCGAAGGAGGTGGTCACAGAGTCGGGGGCGCGTTACCCGGCCGATGTTATCGTACGTGCTACCTGGTCGTCTTGCGCCGTCTCATCTCATCTCATCTTCATGCGCCAGGTCCTCGCAAACGGGTTCGTCACTGGTCAAGTAGCTATGAACATCGTGGGTCGGGGCGGTATCACTACCGCTGAGCACTGGGAGCAGCACGGCGGCATCGAGGCATACAAGACGACTGCCCTATCGTCTTTCCCGAACTTTTTCATGCTTCTCGGGCCCAACGCATCATCAGGGTCAGTTTCGTGCTCCTCGCTGCATATCGGCCTAACTGAGACATTGCAGACATACATCCGTGCTTTTCGCTAGTGAGCTGGCGGTGGACCTCATCATCAAGCTCGTGCGCCCCATTTTCAAGGGCAAAGCCTCGTCGATCTCCGTCAAAGATGATTACGAGAGGCAATATTCAACCGACATGCAGGGGGCGCTCAAGGACAGGGTCTGGGCTAGTTGCAAGTGAGCTCCTCAATTCCTTCTGCGCCGGATGCATGCTCATGAGAGACCCTCAGGAGCTGGTATAATATCAAGGACGACCGAAATCATATGTTGTACCCGTGGTCATCTTACACCATGTCAGTCCACCTCCTGTGCTTTCTGTGTCGCATTTGATGCTCATTTGGGTGTGTGCAGGTGGTGGCAGGCTCGGTTCCCAGATATGCGCGCATGGACTTACAGCCAGTCCAAGACTGATTGATCCTGACATTGGGACGCTTGATCCTTCGCTTGATCGCGGGGAAGATGGCAATGGAATGGCCATCCACTGTATATGTATACTTCTACACCATGCATTTATTCTTCTGGGAAAGTGTCGCTTCCAATTAGCCATAAGTTGCTCCGCGAGGAGGACCAGAGGGCGATGATCTTGCGCGTGATCCAGATGACGCCGGTGCAGATTGGGCAGCTGCCGCCGCAGGAGAGGGCGGGGATCGTGCAGTGCCACGACGCGTCTGCAACCAGTTGACAATAGCCTTCTGCGCAGATCCAAATGCCTGACAACAGTACCGCAATTCCATGTTTTCGGGCGAGACGACATTGCCACCAGTGTGGATGTCTTTTCTGCATGGTCATCACGAAGTGGCCCGAAAACCAATTCTCGAACAGAACATGGTTGTATTTGGTTGAGAGGGCATCGCCATATGAGTCAGACCCAGACAGCCATCACAGTGCGATCCGCAAACTTGAGGCTTGAGGCCTGCCCAAGCTGGACTCTTGTTCACGTTGCTCCTA
>KV417528.1:262877-277893 GCA_001630335.1 Athelia psychrophila | reverse complement strand
ACTACAGGAGAGTTGGTTTGTATTGGTCCAAGACAAGCTCTTAACCAAAGGCCCGGTGAAGTACTACTGGTACGACTTTCTGTATGTGTGACCACCGTTACAGCAGGGCGGGCTTTCGTATCTTAACCCCGACAGTTATCCTACGTGAGCCCGGCTGCACACCGATTACCCTTCGGCTTATAGTGTCTGTTTCCGGCTGTGCTACGTTCACGGTTACTGAGACGGTTCAATCCTTGGTGACCTCGTGGAGGCTACGCTGCCCGTGCGTTCCGTTTTTAATATCCGACGACAACGTTCCCTTTCCCTAGACGCGTCTTCCGATAACAGTCGACCAACGTCTACATAGCGCTATTGTTCCTGCATGTAAACGTTTCTTGTATGTTAGGGATTAGTTGAGCCTTATGGGTTTCAGCAAGAGACGCGTCTTTCTCTTTCTTCCCGCAGTCGTGGTTCTGGTTCCATTTGGCAGGTAGCGTTGTGCGCTTTGCGTGGTTGACGTGCTAGGGGCGGGAGAGGACGCCGCCGTCGACGGGTTAGACGAGACCGCAGTAGACCTAGTGCGCGTTCTAGTAGCGGGAGACCAGGAGGCCGTCGCGGCTCTTTCTGCGACCGTCGGGCGGAGGCGGACGACGAGGAGGGACGCCTCCCGGAGGTATCGGCAAGACTCCAACGACTCCGCCAACACACCCGACGACCATCGGCATCAACCGCCCACCCGGGGCCAAACCCCCAACTACACCCACAACGACGACGACGACAACAACGACAACGACTACGACTACGACGACAACAACAACAACGACGACGACGACGACGACGACGCCACCCATAACCACGACGACGACCACCCATATGAGTCAGACCCAGACAGCCATCACAGTGCGATCCGCAAACTTGAGGCTTGAGGCCTGCCCAAGCTGGACTCTTGTTCACGTTGCTCCTAACTGCCGATGAAACCAGTTTATTCAGGCTTATCGCAGACCCCGAGTTCTAATTCTATTGGCGTGAGCCCTGAGCAAGTATTACAGATGTGTGCGCTACAAGCGCATCATTACCTCTTCTCAATGAGTTACACAGCCAATGCTTGTCCTGTAGGAATAGTTGCGTTACAAGGTTTTCTGGAACAACTGTACATAAGCTCGTGAATGTTTGAATTCACAGCTGATTCACGGTTTCTTCTTGGTTTCACCTTTGCTGGCTGGAAAGTTGATTCTCAGATATCCTCCTTTGCTCCGTCAGCAGTCTGATATTCCACTGGAGATGCCACGACGATATTACCCTGCGATTTTAGGTAAGATTCTGAGGATAGGATTCGTCAGGAAACTGGCAGTGGGCCCAAAGTGGCCCGGGCAAAATTGATGGACCCGAAACCAATTCAATTCTTCACTGGGCGCTACACTGCTCGTCCGCGGCTACTCGGCCGCTACGGCCTCCTGCCCGAGGTATATCACCAGCCCGAGGTATATCAGTAAGATGACAATCCACCAGTTGCCATTCCTCTGCACCCCTTTCTCCGAGAACCACCGTGCTCGACAATGGCGACCCAACTGCCGCGCACACGCGCAATTATCGTCGGCTCTGGCTTTTCGGGCATTGCTATGGGCGCACAGTTCAAGCAGCAGCTGCGACTGGACGACTATGTGATATACGAACGTTCGCCGCATATGGGCGGAACCTGGTGGGCCAACCAATGTGCGTAACACCCTCGCACTCTTGCAGCGATGGAGAATGATTATGAACCCCCCCAAATAGACCCAGGCTGCGCGGTGGACATCCCGTCCATCTTCTACAGTCTGTCCTTCGCGCCGAACCCAAATTTCAGCAAGCTCTTCCCCGACCACTACGAGATCCTGGCGTACCTCGAGGACGTCGCGCGTCGATTCGAGGTTGACAAGCACATCCAGCTAAACACCAGCTGGGACAAGGGCGTCTGGCGCGAGGACACCAAGACATGGCTGGTCGAGCTCAGCAACGTCCTCACCGGCGAGACGTTCGAGCAGGAATGCGACATCCTCATCTCCGCCATCGGGGGGCTCGTCGACCCGCAGCCGTGCACGATACCGGGCGTCGCCTCCTTCGCGGGGCCCGTGATGCACACGGCCAAGTGGCGGCACGACGTGGTGCTCGACGACAAGAACGTCATCGTCATCGGCAACGGGTGCAGCGGCAGCCAGGTCGTGCCCGCCATCGCCGGCCGGGTCAGGAGCGTCTACCAGTTCTTCCGCTCCCCGCAGTTCTTCTTCCCGCGCGAGAACCCGCGCATCCACCCGTACATCCAGTGGGCGTTCGCGCACGTGCCCGGGCTGATGCTCCTGGCGCGCTGGCAGATGTTCCACGCGCTGGAGCGCGGCTTCGCGATGTTCAGCACCGACGCGCGCGGGAACCGCAGCCGCGAGCTCGTCAAGAAGACGTCGGACGACTATGTGGAGCGGACGGCGCCCAAGGAGTACTGGGATATGCTGAAGCCCGCGTACAAGGTGGGGTGCAAGCGCAGGGTCTACGATCCCGGATATCTCAAGGCGCTGAACCGGGACAATGTGCACATCACGGGCGACCCGATTGTCAAGATCGAGGCGAAGGAGGTTGTCACAGAGTCGGGGGCGCGCTACCCGGCTGATGTTATCGTACGTGCTACTTGGTCGTCTTGTGCCGTTTTGTCTCATCTTCATGTGCCAGGTCCTCGCAAACGGGTTCGTCACCGGTGACGTGGTCATTAACATCGTGGGTCGGGGCGGTATCACTACTGCTGAGCACTGGGAGCAGCACGGCGGCATCGAAGCGTACAAGACGACTGCCCTCTCGTCTTTCCCGAATTTTTTCATGCTTCTCGGGCCCAACGCAGCTTCCGGGTTAGTTTCGCGCTCCTCGCTGCATACCGGCCTAACTGAGACTTCACAGGCACACATCCGTGGTTTTCGCTATTGAGGTGGCGGTTGACCTCGTCATCAAGCTCGTGCGCCCCATTTTCAAGGGCAACGCCTCGTCTGTCTCAGTCAAAGATGACTACGAGAGGCAGTATTCAACCGAGGTGCAGGGGGCACTCAAGGACAGGGTCTGGGCTAGCTGCAAGTAAGTGCCTCAATTCCTTCTGCGTCGAATGCATGCTCATGAGGCCCTCAGGAGCCGGTATAATGTCGGGGGCGGCCGAAATCATCTTTTGTACCCGTGGTCGTCTTACACCATGTCAGTCCACCTAGTATCCTTTCTAGCGACGCGTTTGATGCTTACTTGGGTGTCTGCAGGTGGTGGCAGGCTCGGTTCCCAGACATGCGCGCATGGACTTACAGCCAGTCCAAATCTGATTGAGCCCTGGAGTCCGGGTCTTCCTTCGGGAAGACGGCAACGGAACGGACATGAACTGTATGTACTTACTTCTACACAACATATCTACCACATTTGTTCGTCTGGGAGATTCCTGTTTCCCATCAGCCACACGTCGGTCCGCGTGTGTCCTGTCAACGGACCCGCAGCGCCATGTTCTCGGGGAGGATGACGCGGACGCCGGTGCCGCATCGCCACCTGTCTGGAATCTGGATACAAATTTTGATCTGCATGACGAAGCGCTTAAGTCAACAGGCATCGCTCAACCTCCGCAGATGGCATCGTGCGATATGCTCGAAGCTGCTCGAAGTCTGTACAAGCGGCGCCCTTCTGCACTTTCGTCACAATTGGCCCATGAAGCCGAAATATTGCCGGTGTATTAAGGCTTATCGCAGACTCAAGTTCTAGATCTGTTGTTCTGAATCCTGAACAAGTAACAGCGCAAGTGCATCATTACGCCCTTTTCAAGAACGCCCACAAGGCAACGTGCTCAAGGCTGAAGCGCTGAAGTTCCGTTGTGCTCGGTAGGCTATCTGCAACATGGACAGTGTCTGCCTATTTGCCGGCTAGAAATCTGGTTCTCAGATGTCCTTCTTTGATCGGTCATCCCATTGAAACTCTTGTCACGGTATAGAAATTAGGATATTAGTGATGATGGACGCAGATGGACGCTTTGATTGAAGAAGGTGGCAACTGCTGCTAATCGTTACAACGGAAGTAGAAGACCGAGGCCGTCCGAGCACAGCGGCATGACGTCCCTTGTCATTTACAACCGCCATGGCCTGCGCGACTTGCTCAACCACCTCTTGTGCATTATATCTCGCAAATGAAAGCACTCAAAAACAATGCGATTAGCATAACAAAGGATCATCTCCGCAGCTGAACTCGCAGTGATTCTGTCACAATTGATTCAAGCTGTGGTCGAGCGCAGCCTCCGATTACACAGGCCTTGTGATGTGGCTTTGATGCGCTTATACGCCCCACCGCCTGGATGCTTCTTCTCTATTATTAGGGTTATAAACAGCTGACTGCGCTCTGAAAAGAGCGAAATCCCCCATCTTATCGACCATCACTTGGGCACTTCTTCTTCCCTTCCACCCACCCTACCCTACACCTAGTCTCATCATGAGCAGACTCATCGGTCGCGTAACAGGCCTCCTCGACGCTGCAAAAGGCGGAGGCGATCCTAATCAGGGCCAGGGAGGTTACGGTCAAGGTCAAAACCAGGGACAGGGAGGAGGTTACCAGCCCGCCTACGGCCTCGCCGGGCGACGCGACAGACGGCGCGAGCGACACGGGCGCGGCCCCCCGCAGGACGGATCGTACAACGGCCCAGGCCGCAGACTCGTTGGGCTGTACAACTCGGTGGGCAACACGGCGCCGTCCGGCACCAAGGGCGGCGATCCCTACGGCCAGGGCCAGGGCGGCGTGCAGGATCCATACGGCCCCTACGGCCAGCAGGCGCACGACCCGTACGCCTCCCAGGGCGGCGCACCGCCCAATCCGTACGCCCAGTCCAACTCGTCTTATGGGCCCCAGGGTGGCGCACCAAGTCCCTACGGCCCCCAGGGCGGCGCACCGCCGAATCCGTACACGCAGTCCAGCTCGTCTTATGGTCCCCAGGGCGGCGCGCCGAGCCCCTACGGCCCCCAAGGCGGCGCACCGAGCCCTTATGGTCCCAAGGGCGGCTCGCCTCCGCCCGGCGCAGGCCAATATTCGCCCCCAGCAGGCGGCCCGAGCCCGTACGGCCCTCAGGGCGGAAGTTCCTCGTACGGCCCCCCGGGTGGCCCACCACCACCAAACCCGTACGGCCCCCCAGGAGGCGCACCACCAAACCCGTACGGCCCCCCTGGCGGCGCACCGAGCCCACAGAGTGCGTACGCGCCTGACGAGCCAGCGGGTGATCTGAGCTGTGGCGATTTCATTGAGGTGCGTCCATCTGTTCTGCTGCGGGGTCTCACCTCTCATCACTATCTTGTAGGGCCTCATTATGGACCACCCGGTGATGGTGTTCTCGACGGAGAACAGCCAGGAGGGCGCGCAGGTGAAGCAGTTCTTCGAACAGGGCTACACGGGGCTTCACGTCGAGTACTTCGAGTGCGTCCTTATCCTCCATGCTTTTGAATGGATGCTAATTTGCGCGCTTGCAGCATCCACCCGGAGGACCCTATGATCCTCCCGCACCTCGTCGACCGCTCGAAGACGGCGCAGAAGTACAACGGGAAGAAGAAGATCCAGAACAACGTGCCCTTCGTCTTCATCGACAAGGTGTACATCGGCGGGCTGAAGGAGCTGAAGGACATGCGCAAGGCGGATGTCGTTGGCCTGCTCCAGGGGCGGCGATGAGCACATCCCAGACCACTTTTTTCCTTTCTCTACGTTCCGCCTCTACACACGCCTAAATTCTTGCACCCCGGCCGTTTTCATAGCTCGTGGATCTCGTTGTATTTAAAAAGACTGCAGGATGAATCTGTGTACACATAGAAATAATAAGCCATCGACACACTTCCAGATCTCTATCTAACCTCTTTAGATATGTTCAAAGCTGGCTCGTTTCAGTAAAAGGAGTAGATCCCGTCAGTCATAGATGCAGGCATGCAGACTTCAGGTATGGTATGAGCGGGATGATCATGAGGAACACTTCCTCATTGACGAGTATCGGCACCTGGCAGCCAGGGCTCCAGAACGCCGCAGACCAACGTCCAAAGGCCAAAATATACATCTCTATTATCATGTGTGCACTACATACAACACGCCAGATGTCAGAGCACCCCTTACACTAAAGGCTTCTGATGCTTTTGGGCTGCAAACACGCAATCGACGTCAGCGATTGTCAAACGGCTGAATGCTATTGGGCTCACCCATCGTAATGCGATCTCCCAACGATAACGCGATGCCTTGCGTCTTACTTCGGATGCGGACATGTCCCGTGATGGTGCCCCCTTCTGTCTTCTCGATGCTCAGATTGGCGAGCGCATCTTCGCCTGTGATTGATGGTCCCAGATTAGGGGAAAGTGGGAGAAAGAAGGAGGAAGACAAACGCACCGAAGAGACTGCGAGCATACATATTCGCCGATAGGAAATCGCAGTCGCCAGACATGGCGCCTTCTGGTGTCAGGCACGACATGTTGGTTGACTTCATGACATGGTGGAGATAATCACGAGGTTCGCTGGAAATCGAAGACTCAGCATACAAGCGGAGTTTCAAGAACACGAAGCCACGTACGCCATGACTGTGGACACGTTGACTCTGTTCTCCCATTCAAACTCGGTCCACATGCTTCGGAACTGGGTATCCACATTGTTAAATCAAATGAAGGATAACTAGATGGGCGAGTACTAACCTGCGCTTCGTTGCAGTATGCAGGCTTGATGTAGTCCATGATATCGATGTGGATATCACTGAGGATCACACAAGCCTCTGCCATACCAGCACCCTCCCACAAAATACTGCCAAAAATGACACCAGTTTCTGTTGATGACACCTTCATGGACGTACTTGAGTATATTGTATGCGCAAAAAAGATAGGAGCATACCTTGATTGTCGCTTTTATGCTCTGGAAGCCGTGCGGCGCGATGGTGTAAACTCCAGGCCGTTCAACGAGTTTCAAATCACCGAGAGTGGCAAAGTCAAGGCATAGATTTTGCAGTGTGTTGGGTGTTTGGTTGACGAGGAGGACGTCTTTGCGAAAGGTTTAGCGACTGTCCCCACAGGAGCATGGCAGCACTCACCCAATAGAATGTCGAATCCATGCATTTTGACATAGGCTTCTGCGTATATGGGGTCGGAAAAGCCTGTACAGATGCATCAGAATCTATCCATCGATGTGCATTTGAACGACTGACCTGTGAGCTGCGTAATGCGGCTGAGGTTGGAGATGAAGTCTTCCCGAATTTCGCCCTTGCCGGTGGCCCGCCCAACATCTTCATCGTACTACAAAACCATCGTTAGCCAGAGCATTTTGGAGACCACAGCGAGACTGACATCGATCGATTCATCCGCCGACTTCTTCGAGAACTGTCGGAAGGACAGAAGGTCATCAACCTGCACGATCGCAGCCTTGGTGGTCTCTGCTTCTTTCCGCTCTGCAGCTTTAGCCTGAAGTCCCGATGCAAATCAGATATCGATTTCAAGGCGCACGGAAAGGGGCTTACCTCTTGGGCACCGAGCATCTTCGTATACGCCGCTTTGGTGTCTTCCAAGAAGATCTCCTGTGCTGCAGTCGTGTCCTCCAAATCGCTGAGGGTCTGTATGCAGTTCAAGATCCGTTCTTGCGAGTCCTCGTCTATGGGTACGGTCACGAATTTGGATTGACCAACACGGATGATGGATGTCATGATAAGCATCGCCTATAAACATCAAGCCGGTGAGCCTTAATGCTGGTGGCATGAGCCTTGAGGAAATACCTCAGCACGGAGCATGTTGGAAGACTCTGCGTCAGTTGCGAGTTTATGGAAGCGCAGCACGAGCTTCGTCAACGCGTTCGCGAGAACGGCGCCAGTGAAGAAATCGCCACCGAGGATGAGAGCTACACCACGCGATTTAAATGTCAACAAACTCATAAGGTGAGAGACAGGTCACTCACTTCTCAGTGGGGGCTTGACCGCCGCCTTAACGGCATCCAACCGCGCTGTATTCGTGCTCGTGTATGCCGACTCAGTGGCGTAGGTCCCATCCGCTAGAACTCTGGGCTTTGCCCCGCCCCCAGATTTCGGCTTGTCGGAGTCCACTTCGCCATCCTCCGCCGACCCATTCGCCTCGTCCAACAGCCGTTGCTCGCTAGCCAGTATCGGCACTTCACCGAGGACCTTCCGGATCTCACGCAGGCCTGCCTGAATGTCCGAGAGCCCTTCAACGTATTCGCCCAAGATCCAGAGCACACCGCGGAAGACCTTGCCAGACTTGATCTCAGGCAGGGTCTCGATGAGCTTCTCGCAGATCGTTTGACGCAAATGTGGGAATTTTTCGACGACCTCGCTGGGGGAGATATCAGTAAGTCGGCCATGGAGCAGCGAAGGGATGACAATTCACCGAACAAATGCAACAACGTCAAGCGCAGACGGGTTGTTCGAGTCACCGAGGAACTCCATCAGTGCATGAACGACGCTCGCCGCAACCTCTGAGAATTTGATGGCGGTGATATGGATAGACTGGATGAGAAGCTGCCGATATTCCGGAGCCTGGCAAATGGCTGATTAGTTGTTTGCCTCTCAAGCCGCGGGATGGTTGCTCACCTTGTCATAGTCTGCTTCCTGCGTTTTCTGCAGCTGCTTCTTGAGGAACAATGCAACTTCCTCTACGTTACGGCTGGAAGTCATGCTCAAAACAATGCTCATGGCCTTTCGGCGAACCTCCATGTCAGCGCTAATTTGTCGTCAGCACAAGCTCACATCCGAAAAAGACGTAACTAACCTGGAAAGCACTTGCAGAACATCCATGATAAGCCCATCAAGAATGTGGCCATGCTTTGATCGTAATACATCTAGGCGGTCGAGAACGATGAGCTTGACATTGTTGTCCGACTCCTTGATGACCAGAGTAATAAAGGCAGATGCGGAAGCTGCAAGGTTAGGGCAGCATTTAGCACAACTCAGAAGTAGACATAAACGGGAAAGGTGTGCACCTTTGACAGCAGCAGGGTTTTGGGTGAGAGTGGTCAGCGTTGTCGCTGCCTCGTACTTGACCGCATGCGACGAAGCGTTCAAGAGCTCAAATATGCACCGGATGTATCTCGCCTGAAGCCACCGTCAGTTGCCATAATTAGCACCAAATTGCCAGTACTCACTCGATGCGCAGACTCCTGCTTGCAATCTAGTCTCACAACCTCAATGATGCTCATCTGCAGCGACTCATCCAGACCTCCGATCTGCTCATATACGTTCATCACCCACTCCACCGCCTTGGGCATCGAGCAATGCGCCAGGAACACAAAGGCATTGCGCTTGCACGTCGCGTCGCTCTCGGCGGCAAGGAATGTTTGCATGAGCTCAGGTGCATCGGGGATAAGATGCTCAAGCTCGCGATAGATGGCGAAGATGGCGAAGACAGCATTCTTGCGCACGTAAGAGTGACGGTGCTCGAGGCATAAGCGACAGATCGGGATGAGGGGCTCGAGGAGTTCAGCATCTTTGGCGATTTTGGTGAGGAATCGGAGAGTCGCGCCGCGGATATACTCGTTGGGGTGTTGCTGGGGGGATAGATGTCAAGGATGAGACGTATGTAATTTGGGGAATACTCACAAGATCGTTTCGTATTGCGTTACTGTAGATCGGTCAGCGAGTGCAATGCGTGTATCAAGATAACTACGCACACAACTAATATCATCTCCTGTTTGAGCTTTCCGTTGTCGTCGTATTTGGGGCAGACCTCCCAGTAGAAGTGCAGTAGTTTCTTAAGCTGCTTGTTTCGCGACGGTAGCACAAATTGAATTATTGGCATCAATAGGGTAGGCTAAGTATCACCAGCAATCAATACTTGCCCTAAGACCTTCTAACCGGCGATACTCACCTGAGGATTGCCATTGATCGTCGCGACGATTATTCTGCGCAACGTGTCAATCTTGACCTCGTCCGTCCCTTTCTCAAGCGATGCACGAAGCTCCTGGGTGGATGGAGACTCTGAGGAATCCTCAAATACCACGGTATAGCATAGCGTGTCAGATGAGGAGTTCATGATTCTGCAACCCGCGAGGGATCGTAATTATGGCTTGGCTCGTCGCGGCAGCAGGGGGAGAGTTCAGAGCACCGTGGGAATATGCATTGCCCCTGATACAAGCGACGAGTTTGAACTGGGTCCAGTCATTGAGGTTTGGATAAACTTCTACCCAACTTCCACCTACTGACACTACTACCGCTAGCCAAAGAACATCATCAGCTCCCTCAACTCCTTACACCAGCCATTTGTATGGTGTATGGGTGAATCTCATCCGTTTGGCGAAATATTATACAGCACAATTCAACATAGGTTACAACTTACAGTCTGCGGTCTCCGTGTTGAATGCGCGGACGGAGTGCTTTTCATCGAGATCATCCATCTCAATCATGATGAGGTTTAGCTGTGATCCATCGGTAGGTGCCAGATTGCACCAGAATCGACAGAGAATGTCTGTAGCGCGGTGACCGATGTAGTGCCACACATCGACGAAAAAAATTGTTGAAGTAAGCCAATCACTATGTACGTATTAGGTGACAATGTGCCGTAGAAGACCACAGGCATCATTGTATGCAATGAAGCTGGGCCTGAGGTGCGGATTGGCGCAAGCCCACCGTTTGCGAGTGCACATCCCGCGAAGCATCGAGGTTCATTTGCAGCACTGATATACTGCGCAAGCGATCTCTGAACACTATCAGCCCAAAGTGCGATAGCAACGTCATATAGGGCTCTTCTGAGCCTGAAGTATCGTCCGGCTTCATGATGAATAATTTCGCAGGCCTAGTCGTTCCCAAACCAAAACCATATGATTGCTCCTGAGCATCGCGATCGTTGAATCTGAGGTGGAGATCGAGCGCGCAAACCAGACATTTGACATATCCCAGCCCATCGCCCAGCCTCCCTCTGCCTTTCCCATGGAATTGCCTCATATCTTGAAAGTCAAGTTGTTAATTGTTCCGTTTCGATACTCAACTAGTATATCAAAACGCTCACTTGGAATGTTATCCCCAGTCCGAGTCCGAAACAGAACCTGAGAAGACGCCTGCCACGCGCTCGCGAGCGCGCATAAGCTTCGCCTTCACCGATCTTTGCATTTTCTGCGCGCTCGTCTCTTTCCGCCGAGCAACCTTTGCAACAAAGATATCAGATAAAGACAGCAAAGAAACGAAATATTTCACTGACCCGCTAGAAAGAGAGACAATGTGCGCTGAATGGTGAAGGTCTTTGCGGCTTGCAGCAAGTAGCACATACCCACTAAGAAGGACAGGTCGCACAGATATTAGTTCCATGGCAAATGTAAGTCGATGTGGCTGTACTGACTGCCTGAAAAGACATAGTTTCGGGTTGGTTTTTAGAGTTATTTCGGGAGCAGCGGTGAACATACGATCTAGAGTGAAAACATATTTCAATGTTATGCCAGCGAGTGTTCATTGGGAAAAGTACAAACAATCTGTGGAGTTTTAGGGGCAGAAATTATGAGCAAGGTTGATCTTGAGCCCTCACTTGCCAAATTGAAGCAGTAAAAGGACCCACCAACTGCAGACATCACGGCGGCGAGATTATGAGAACGGGTCATTCACATCGAGGGAGGAAAGTGACGCACCATCTGCAAACATCTCGGCGGCGCAGTAGTGAGCTCTGGCACTTCCGAGGCAACAAAGCAGGAAAACGGACGCACTTGCTGAAAACATCGGCAGCGCGGTCGTGAGCACTAGCCGTTCAGATCCAGGAAGGAAAATTACGCACTTCCTGAAACATCACGACGGCGCGGGAGGTGAGCATGTTGAAGTACGTGCTATCACCTCATTTGTTCGTCTATATCACGGTACAATGAGCCGTCCCTACCTGGACTAAATACTCTACATATGGACTATACTGCTCAACTACTGTATTACTTATCCGCAGTATATTTACCATTATCACACCTTCATTGCCACTACGATCACTCATGATCACACCATCGTTCTCTTCGTATATATACAAGATGTAACCTACCTACAATCCTTATCAGAATAAACACTGGCAGCTCTCCCTACGCAGAGGTCAATCAGCTTAGACTTCCTCGCTATATCCAACCTACAAGCTCCTCTTCAACAGGTTATGAGCCCCGAGCTCCTCTAACTTGCTTGACTAGTCTGCGATCGTTATCTGAACCTCTCTACCATCTTGATCTGCTATTACCACCTTCCAACCTCGTACCTTGCTTGGTGGATCCCACCATCGATCTTACAAGTCCCTCCTCGATTGACTCTCGAGCAAACTCTCCGATCTCGCAGATCATACTCAACATCACAATCAGTTGAGGTCAGAACGAACACCCACTATCCTTTTAAACCAACATCCTTATCATCGAAATGCTATCAGTAATCGAGATCGCCGCAATATCCTCGGCTCTACTCTATTTCCTTCCGATCACCACAGCCACGAGACTCCGTCCAGGCTTGATCCAGAGGATCTTCCAGATCGGACCTATCGGTCCTGGAGCCCACGAGTTTGAGTTCCGCCACACCAGCCGCATTCCTCAGCACATTCCTCCTACCCCTCTTCGTAACGTGCACCCAGTTAGGCCTGCTCATCAGCAGCGCCCACGTCGTCCTCGTCACAGGAACCGCAGGAATAGAAGGAGACAGGAAGAACAGGACGTCGAGGACTTAGTAACTCCTCCCCCTGCGCCACCTTACCAGGCCCAGGAAAATCCAATCGTCCATCCAAATCCTCCTCCAGCACTACCTCGTTTTAGAGAACCCAGCATCGTCATCCTAGACAGTGATCCATCCATTCAAACAGTTGAAGATCACCCTTCAGTCTTCGATCGATTGCCTACTCCACGTCCGATCATCAGGATTCCTCGTCCCTACTCTTCGCTCTCTCTCCCCGGACCACGTCGACACACGCCTTGCTATCCGCACAGCAGGACCTCCTTATCCAGCTAGAGGTCCTTATCAACAGAACACGTCGACTTTGACTGGTTGGGTTATCAACAGAGAGTCCCAGAGAGTCGAGAGATATTTCTGGTCCGACAGGCATCTCGACGGAGCTAGCCCTCTTGAGGTCATCAGTTTATCAGAAGCTGAAGAATCAGAGGATTGGACTGTTAAGAGAGCTCTGCAAAACTACAGACGTCACGCTCTCCTGATCCGATCCGAGATCGTCCTTACCAACTCTCTCCACAACATCATTACTGCCCGCATCTTCAACCACGACATCCAAAGGCAATACTTCAGGTTGTACACCGACGCCCTCGAGCTTCGTCTCGAAATTCAACAGGTCGCCGATTCTATTCGCTTCCTCCCAGGCAACAACCGCTTCATCTTCATCCCGACTTATCAGTCTCTCCTCTTGCAAGACGCCCAAAGGCGCCAAGACAGTGCAGAAGATTAAAACTGGCTACCAAGTTCGACGCAGAAAAAGCTATAAACATTTGGTTTGACTCTGTTGAACTAGCCCAGTACTCTTTAGAACCGATTGAATTCACTTCCAAACCTATTGACCATCTTACCAATCTTGTACAAACCGAAGTTCGAAAATTCCCTCTTTACTACTATTCTTTTTCGATCCCTTCAGATCCACTTCGTTTCTATCCATTGTTTGATTGTCTCTCGGAATCCACTTTCGTACCTCTTACGATCTCGATTGCTGGTTTAAAATTCCCTCCTTACGAAGTCACGTTTCAACTACTCAATCTTCTATCTTCGCACTCTGATATCTCGCTTCACTTCTAAATAACGAAGTATGTCTCCAACAGACCCGAAGCACCAAATGCCTACTTTCAATGGCAAAAACTATTCCACCTGGTCCACCTCCATGATCGGCATATTCTCCTTCTACCAAGTCACCGACATCGTAGTAGGTGTCAAACCCTACGAAGAAGACTTCGAAGTGGACTCCTCCACTAGCAAGATCAAATTAAACACCGATGGGAAAAGCAAATACCTTCCCACCGACGAAATCCTGGATCCATCCCTTCCAATCCGAACTCTTCGTCCTAAACTAGACGTCGGATCTGCATCGGACCCAGCCGCAAATCTTGTCACCAAAACAGCTTCACTGGCCCTCCAGGCCAAATACGATGAGAAGAACATGAAGGCCCTAGGATACATTCACATGTCCCTGGACGCTTCCTATCACCATCTTCTCGAAGGAGAAACCCGAGCCCATAAAGTCTGGGATCGCATCAAGGACAAATACGGAAAAGTCGGACTTGTGTCCGGTTTCTCGTCCTTCCAGAGTCTATTTAATTATAGATGCGATGGCTCCAAGCCCATTCGCACCCAGATCGCACAAATGGAGAACCTCAGACACAAAGTCGCTACCTCCGGAATCGATGTCTCTGACATGTGGTTCTCACTCATTATCCTCAACTCTCTTCCACAATCGTACCAAATACTCGGTACCACCATTCTTTCCATGCGCACCAACATGAAAGAACTCGATCCATTCGACATCATCTCAAAGATCGAGGAAGAAGAGACCCATCGCAGATCCAACAGAGCAGGCGCTGATGCAAGCATCAATCGCATTTCCAACACCAAACCCCTTACACTTAGGTGTACTCGTGAAGGCTGCAGTCGCCCTGAAGGCAGCCACACCACAGAGAACCATTGGGAAGGTGGAAAGCGCCCACAAGCTTCTGGCTCAGGATCTGGAAACAGGGGTGGGGGAAATCGAGGACGAGGAAAGACTAGGGGAAATAATCGGAATAAAGGCAGTGGATCCAGGCAACCACAAATAAATTCTATACGCTTCGATGACCAAGAGCTCGTTAGCTCGATGGATGCCAATACTATCACCACTTCCATTTATTCCACGAGTGACATAATCGCCTACACCACCAGATGGATGTGCGACACAGGATGCACTCGCCACGTTACAAACAACATAAACGACTTCACCGAATATACACCGCTTCTTAAGCCTGGGAAGGCTAGGATCGGTGATAACTCGGAAATTCCAATACTTGGACATGGAAAAATCAAATTCCAACACTCAAACTCAAAGGGAGAGCGAGTGGGAGTCGTTTTGGACCAAGTACTATATGTACC
>KV417528.1:237926-261662 GCA_001630335.1 Athelia psychrophila | reverse complement strand
AGGAAAACGACGAAGCTACACTTCCCGGTCGCGAGTGTTGGGGCGGCAACACTACAAAAGTCTTTCACGCAAAAGAATGATCAAGCTACACATCCCGGTCACGAGTAGTGGCGTGGCAGCACTACAAAAGTCGCTCACGCAAAAAAGTGATCGACTTATGCTTCCCGTTCAAGAGTGCTGACGCGGCGGCGGTACAAAAGTCCTTCACGCAGGAAAATGACGAAGTTGCACGTCCCGGTCAAGAGTAGGCGTGGTAGCACTATATAAGTCCTTCACGCAGGAAAATGACGAAGCTGCACGTACCGGTCACGAGTAGGGGCGTGGAAGCACTACAAAAGTCCTTCACACAGGAAAATGACGAAGTTGGACATCCCGGTCACGAGTAAGGGCGTGGCAGCACTACAAAAGTCGCTCACGCAAAAAAGTGATCAACTTACGCTTCCCGTCCAAGAGTGCTGGCTCGGCGGCGCTACAAACGTCAAACACGCAGGAAAATGACGAACTTGTACATCACGGTCGTGAGTATGGGCGTGGCAGCACTACAAAAGTCTTTCACGCAGGAAAATGACGAACTTGTACATCCCGGTCACGAGTAACGGCGTGGCAGCACTACAATAGTCGCGCACGCAAAAAAGTGATCAACTTACGCTTCCCGTCCAAGAGTGCTGGCTCGGCGGCGCTACAAATGTCCAACACGCAGGAAAATGACGAACTTGCACATCCCGGTCATGAGTATGGGTGTGGCGGCGGTACAAAAGTCCTTCAGGCAGTAAAACGAAGAAGTTACACATTCCGGTCACGAGTGCTGGCGTGGCAGCACTACAAACGTCTTTCACGCAAAAGAATGATCAAATTACACATCCCGGTCACGAGTAGTGGCGTGGCAGCACTACAAAAGTCGCTCACGCAAAAAAGTGATCAACTTACGCTTCCCGTTCAAGAGTGCTGACGCGGCGGCGGTACAAAAGTCCTTCACGCAGGAAAATGACGAAGTTGCACCTCCCGATCACGAGTAGGGGCGTGGAAGCACTACAAAAGTCCTTCACGCAGGAAAATGACGAAGTTATACATCCCGGTCACGAGTAGGGGCGTGGCAGCGCTACAATAGTCGGTCACGCAAAAAAGTGATCAACTTACGCTTCCCGTTCAAGAGTTCTGGTGTCTACCACGCAGTAATGACGAAATTGCACATACCGGTCACGAGTGGAGGGGGGGGGACAGCACTACGAAAGTCCTTCACGCAGAAAAATGATCAAGTTACGCTTCCTCTCAAGAGTCCTGGCGGGGCGGCACTGGAAAAGTCTAACATGCAGTAATGAGGAAGTTGCACATCCCCGTCACGAGACAACTTCTCCTCGAACATCCAACCTATATCGCTCCTTCAGATTCGACTAACTGGAGACGCATCCCTCTCGACGGTCACAAATAAGACTATTCCTAACATCCATCCAATGTAGAACATATATATGCTTCTCTTGCTACCACACTAGTACTCACTAGCATCACCGTTACTTCCACACTATTACCATTTATATGACGCCTATTCATTATGTCATCAACTCGTCATATCAGGTATACATCTCATAAATCAGGTCCATCCCTGCCGAGTAACATGGCACTATATCTGCTTGTTTACTCCACTATCGTGCATGAAGTTGTGAGGGTGAGTTACTCATTTAAGAGAGTAACGTTCTAGACCACCGTTCAATAAACAGAACAGGTCTCTACTCAGGGTAGCGGAACGCTACAAATAGCACCCGTCCTTTTCCATTACGAAACCACTCCAACAGGCGATAGTATAGAAACCACAACTGTATCTTATACTTCCGAACAAACAAGAGCTGTTTAAGGGACTACATTACCATAAACTGCAGCTACACGAACCAAGCTGCTAGTACACGCCCTAACTGACGTTCTTTATATCTTGGAACCAACAGCGGTGTATCGCCACAACCTAATAACTATCGTTTAGGATTAAGGACAACTTTTCTTGCATTGGTCCGCCAGACAGCTGTACTCAGACTGTCAGGGTACATAAGACGAAGCCATCTCGAGTACCTTTGACAAAAGACAAAGGCTCTATGGGTCGACTGACGAGGTACCCGGTAATCCTTCTGCATTGGTCTACAGCTCACAGCTAGTAGAGCCAGGAGACGGGTCAGACTCAGGCTCATAGGTTATTCAGGTCGAGATCTACGCGGTAGCATAAACTAGAACTTCAGGAATCATGGGAACTCCATAAAATCCTACAATGCTCGCCGTAACTCTACATCAACTCAACCCAAGACTAACTTGCTTCTATTAGCCCACTGCCGTATACTCTACAGACCGGAACATGGCTCGTACTGTATATCTTCTCACGGTTATTACGAGACCATCAGCACCGCCTCGACACCTCACCGGAGCTGGAACCTTCCAAGCATCACGTGTGAACTGCCTTCTCCTTACCATCAACCCACTCGTAACCAGTAGGGTTTGAAGAGATAACGCAGCAACTACATACTAAGGACTAGATATCACTCCCTCGCTAAAAACGCCAGAGCCTCTTAAGCTTAAGGCTCTATATGAAGTCGTCCTGGTTCTAGAAAGTAAAACTTGAGGAAGACCTCAACCTAGAACTCGACTAGTTATCGTAGAAAGCTCCCAGGGTACTACTCCTCTAGCAGGTGTATCTCCTAGTCTATTTAATAGACAGGCAACTTTCACGCAGACACCTGTATCTGCGGTGGCAGCCTTACTTAGGCTGACTTTGGTATAACAAGGTTACAAAACAACTTAAAAAGCATGGTTGCAGAACTCCGAACAAACTCTGGTATCTACCGAGCAGACTCTGCAACATGAAACACAAGGACAGGAAACTGGCACTTTGGAAGACCAACAAGGTACATATTAAGGAGACACTCATAAGGTAAATCCTTACGACAGAAGTGCAGGTATCGGAGCTAAAGGGTCAGAAGCTCACGACGCACTCGCTCATCCTTGGACTAACTGAGCTTCGCTCGGTGTCCACTCTTCCAAAGGAGTATCAGATAAGGCATCTAGACATTTATAGGAAAACGGTGGTCCGCCCGAAACATAGCTGGTAGTAAGAACTACAGCTTTTGGGTTGCCGTGAACTGGCGAAAAGACGGAAAGCCATCAACTTGTTCTAGAAACAGGGTACAAGGGTAAAGCTACTCACTCAGCATAAGCAGAAACTATCGTCGGAGGGTGAATTAGGTCAGTCCTAGAGAAACTCGTAGGAACATAACAAGACCTTGATCTCACCACTCAGCGACGCGTTCGTATCGAACCTGCCACAGCTCAAAGTGAAGAAGAAGACATAACTTCTATACAAGTGGTCACTTCCATTTGTTCAGAGGTAGGAGACCAAGTAGTGCTAAAGCCATTAACAAAGGCCGTCATCATAGGGAAACATAATTACGCCGTCCTGCTAAAGGTATACACCTTAAGCGACAGACTCGTCCCAAGACAGGTCGCAACCGAGAACGACTCGCAGACTCGACACCATGTCCAAGACCACGTCCCCTACGTCCTCAAGCACTAGACTTCGCACCTCGTAAACGTCATAACGCTCCACCTCTACGACCTTTACCTTTACCATATAAAAGAACCCCTAGAACACCACCACCTTAAAACACAAGAAGGAGAAGGTCAAATTACAATCCCTGCAGAGGTATCTCTAGCAGCAGTCTGAGTAGTCCACCAGGACTCGCACCAACTGCAAACATCACGACGGTGCGGTCGTGAGCACTGGCCCTACACGTTGAAGCAGTAAAAGGACGCACAAACTGCAAACATCGCGGCGACTCGGTCGTGAGAACCTGCCCTTCGCATTCAACTAGTGAAAAAACGCACTCGCTGAAAACATCACGACGGTGCGGTCGTGAGCACGAGCCCTACACATTGAACTAGTAAGAACACGCACTTCCTGAAAACATCACGACGGCGGGGTTGTGAGCGCTGGCCCTTCACATCGAAGCAGCAAAAGGACACACCAACTGCAAACATCGGAACGGCGTGGTCGTGAGCACTGGCCCTACACGTTGAAGCAGTAAAATGACGCACTTCCTGAAAACACCGCGGCGGCGCGGTCGTGAGCACTGGCCCTACATGTTGAAGCAGTAAAAGGACGAACAAACTGCAAACATCGCGGCGGCTCGGTCGTGAGCACTGGCCATGCACGTCGAAGCAGTAAAAGGGCGCACTTCCTGAAAACATCACGATGGTGCGGGGATGAGCACTGGCCCTGCACGTTGAAGCAATAAAAGGACGCACTTCCTGAAAACATGGGGGCGGCGCGGTCGTGAGAACCTGCCCTTCGCATTCAACTAGTGCAAAAACGCACTCGCTGAAAACATCACGACGGTGCGGTGATGAGCACTGGCCCTTCACATCGAAGCAGAAAAAGGACGCACCAACTGCAAACATCACGGAGGTGCGGTCGTGAGCACTGGCCCTACACGTTGAAGCAGTAAAATGACGGACTTGCTGAAAACATGGCGGCGGCGCAGTCGTGAGAACTTGCCTTTCGTATTCAACTAGTAAAAAAACGCACTCGCTGAAAACATCACGACGGTGCGGTGATGAGTACTGACCCTACACATTGAAGCAGTAAAAGGACGAACAAACTGCAAACATCGCGGCGGCTCGGTCGTGAGCACTGGCCCCACACGTTGAAGCAGTAATGACACACCATCTGCAAACATCGCGGTGGCGCGGTCGTGAGCACTGGCCCTACAAGTTGAAGCAGTAAAAGGACGCACTTCCTGAAAACATCACGATGGTGCGGGGATGAGCACTGGCCCTGCACGTTGAAGCAGTAAAAGGACGCACATCCTGAAAACATGGCGGCGGCGCGGTCGTGAGAACTTGCCCTTCGCATTCAAATAGTGCAAAAACGCACTCGCTGAAAACATCACGACAGTGCGGGGATGAGCACTGGCCCTTCACATCGAAGCAGAAAAAGGACGCACCAACTGCAAACATCACAACGGTGCGGTCGTGAGCACTGGCCCTACACGTTGAAGCTGTAAAAGGACGCACTTTCTGAAAACATCACGACGGTGCGGGGATGAGCACTGGCCGTACACGTTGAAGCAGTAATGACGCACGTTCTGCAAATATCGCGGCGGCGCGGTCGTGAGAACTTGCCCTTCGCATTCAACTAGTGCAAAAACGCACTCGCTGAAAACATCACGACAGTGCGGGGATGAGCACTGGCCCTTCACATCGAAGCAGAAAAAGGACGCACCAACTGTAAACATCACGACGGTGCGGTCGTGAGCCCTGGCCCTACACGTTGAAGCAGTAAAAGGACGCACTTCCTGAAAACATCACGACGGTGCGGGGATGAGCACTGGCCCTACACGTTGAAGCAGTAAAAGGACGCACTTCCTGAAAACATGGCGGCGGCGCGGTCGTGAGAACTTGCCCTTCACATTCAACTAGTGAAAAAACGCACTCGCTGAAAACATTACGACGGTGCGGTCGTCAGCACTGGCCCTACAAGTTGAAGCAATAAAAGGACGTACTTCCTGAAAACATCACGAAGGTGCGGGGATGAGCACTGGCCATACACGTCGAAGCAGTAAAAGGACGCACTTCCTGAAAACATCACGATGGTGCGGGGATGAGCACTGGCCCTGCACGTTGAAGCAGTAAAAGGACGCACTTTCTGAAAACATCACGACGGTGCGGCCATGAGCGCTGGCCCTACACGTTGAAGCAGTAAAAGGACGCACAATCTGCAAACATCGCGGGGGCGCGGTCGTGAGAACCTGCCCTTCGCATTCAACTAGTGAAAAAACGCACTCGCTGAAAACATCATGACGGCGCGTGGGTGAGCACTGGCCCTACACATCGAGGCATGCAAATGACGCACTCGCTGAAAGGATCATGGCGGCGCGATCGTGAGAACTGGCGTTTACATCGTAGCATGAAAACGACGCACGACCTGCAAATATCATAGCAGCCCGGTGGTGACCACTAGCCCTTCACATCAAGGCAGGACAATGACGCACGACCTGCAAGCATCACGGCGGCACGGTCACGGTGAGCACTGGCCCTTCACATTAAGGCAGGACAAGGACGCACAAACTGCAAACATTACGGCGGCACGGTGGTGAGCACTGGCCTTCGCATCAAGGCAGGACAGCAACACACAAACTGCAAACATCACGGCGGCACGGTGGTGAACACCGGCCCTTCACATCGAAGCACTAAAACAACGCACTTCCTGCGAACATCACGGCGGTGCGGTCGTGACAAGTCACTTGCAATTGTGATAAAAGATCCTCATACCCTGTCAAAGCCTTGCATGTCCTTGATGTTCATGTGCTGAGATCAGACATAGACCTTGCTTGATGTATATGCGAGCACGTACCTCCTGAAAATAGCCTTACATTTAGTACAGTAGTTGAGAATGCGTGGAAGGTCTCACCATCTGTTGGCATATGTGCATCGTGTCATCTCTTAGTATCAGCATAAAAGGACGACTTACGTCCTGTCCGCAGCGTTAACGTGATCTAGTCAGTCTCTCGAATGCAGATAGCATGTAACCCACCCTCTGGATGCACATGATCAATCAGCAGCACACAATCAGCACAAGAAGAGGATGCACCTCAAAGCGAATGTTGATCTTCTGTAGAACCCGTACCAAGGCCTCGCTTCCTTTTATTTGCTGTCTAATATTAGTATGACGCCGGAATGCATGGCCGAGAGGCATACTCTGTAATCCGCAAGTGATTGAGCCAGGGCGCCATTATTGTTCCTGTAGTTGCCAATACCAACCATGACGTTGAACGCAAAAGACAGGACCTCAGATGAAGCGAAATCAGTGAGTACACTCAGCATTTCTAAAGAAACCTCGCTAGGAACACGGGAGTCGCCTAAATGGAGAACCCAATGATCAGCAGCATATTTTGGTGCCGCGTCGGTAGGAAACTTGTCCTGTCGCAGGGTCCTATTCATAAGCTTCACGCACTCGATGGCGAGAGTGAAATGAGCCAATGGTGGGTTGATGAAGAGATCATGGGACCGGTTCTCGTCCACGAGAAAGTCACGGAGGGAAGTGTGATTGAGCTGAATGGGAGTGTCGTTGTTTGTGGGGATGCGAATGATGGATTGAATGGCCATCAGTGCATGTAGCACATCTCGAGCGCGCAGCTGGAGGAGGTCTGCGAGCAGCTGGATCGAAGGTTGCTCGTGGACAAGCATGAGTGTTGTCAGGACCGAACGGAAACAGACAATCTCGGGTACGTCCCTAAGGACCTGCTCATACAACGGGTCGAGGCCAGAGTGCAGGTTCAAGACGGTCTGTAGCTTCTCGTCTGGGGGAGCCTTCCCGTCCGTAACGAACTCTACTAGGGTAAACGCAAAGATGAACAGCCCGGCTGATTTTTGTTCAATGGCATCCAGATCTGCGATAGATGGCCATGGCAGAGGAAGATCTTTCAAGAGGCGGGGATTCCGCTTGAGGATAATGGCGAAGCTATGTTTAAGGTATTTATTGATGTCCTCACCAGCGTCGAAGTTTTCTAAATCAAACGAGGTTGTCTCGGCACTAGCGACGTCGTCTGAGAAGGCCTGGCTAATGTGGTCCTTACTGCGGCTCGTGAGCAACCAGCGGAGCCAAAGTGCCCTGGAGCCGCCAGCGCTTGCAAGGATGCCGATAAAGTGCTGTATGGCCTGTTTGTCATCACATTCATCGAGACCGTCAATCACGGCGATGAGTGGCCGAATGGGCCGATGAGCAGTGGGTAACGACATTATGGGCAACATAATGAGCTTTTGAAGCTGGCTGGCGATGGATTGGCGAAGGATCGTAGGATCGTCCTGTAGTGCCTTTTCAATAATGGGTTTGGTTTCTGGGACGGAGAGGGTGATTTGAAACGCGAGGGTAGCGATCAGTCCGGTAAACTCCCTGCGTCCTCCTGCCCCGCGTAGGAAGAAAAAGCTGGCCGCCAATGATCCGTCCGTCGCACATAATTCCGCTATGGTCTGAGCAACGGCCGATTTCCCGGACCCAGCAGGACCGCTCACCCAGCAAATAACTGGGGCGTAGATATCATCTCTCCAGTCTACTATTTTCGCAATGATGGCTTCCCTAGTCCCTTCGAGACACCTGGATCTCGGACCGCTACCTTGATACCCAGCATCCGGGACGACAAAGTCAGAATATAACCGGAAACTACCCGGTCCTGGGTATCAAGAGTATGAGAGAAACACCAGGAAGCCAGAGACCTAGAGAGAGAGAGACGCTCACCGAAATGCGTGTGGTTCTCGACATGATGATCGCCCATGATCAAGTTACCACCGATGTTTGTCACATTGGCACCTGCTGTGGTGCCTATTGTGAAGAATGGCCTCTATACCACGATATCAGCCTTAATGCGAGCTTAGCATAGTGTGAGTATGTCGTACTGGTGTTAGATTCTGTGTCTCCTGCCGCGCGGCATCCATGCTGCTGATGGCAGACATTTCCGGGCGATTGCTGATGAATGTCACATTCGAGTCTTATCATTCACCCTGGTGATGTATATTCTCACCTATTTGCGATTGTTTTGTGCTTGTCTTGGATGCTGCGTGGGAGTGGTCGATTTGAAGTTGTCGTGAAAGCTGCTTGATTGACTCGGAGCACCCTGGCCTAGCCTTGTTAGCGCGCCCATGCTTTATACTTAACACTGACGTAAGCAAGTCGGAGGTCGAATATTTGATTATTTCCTCTCGACCGCAACGTTAACTTCGACAGGGGGCCAATTCTAAGTTTTTCAAGTCAGTCGGAAATCGTCTTTGGCCTTCACACAAGAGCCTGCTGTTTGCGACCGCGGAGGTTGACCGCCAAGTTCCAATCTAATGGACGGCATTCATATACCTAGATCCGGATCCGTTGTACCTCACGACAGAAACCTCGATTACACGTCTAATGGCTCCAGCAGCACGACGCTGCGCCCTGCCTCTCAATTAAATATGGCCTCAACCCACCAGTTTCAAATTTTTTGAGGCGTCACTCTCCGCTTACATGCAGTATCATTATGGCGATGCCACAGCTGCTCAGTGCTCTGTGTCATCAATCGAAGATAGTCGTTCACCGAATCACCGTGCATGTCAACGCTCTGGAGTCTGCCAACAAATTGTGTCTGAGAAATATATATCATATACATCCAACCCAAATTGAAGGATACATATTCACATTCAAGCTATATATGGTTCCCTTTGAGCTTTCAGTGTGGGCCTGACGAGGTATCAGTATTGCTTCAGAGAAGTCGGGCGACGATCACCCACCGCTAGATACAACTCGGCTTGCGGCAAAAATACGGTGGAGATCAATCCCGTCGATGATCTGGACCGCGTTTTCCAGGCTGGTGGGTTTTCGGGGCAGGTCGTTTTCGTCGCTGAGATAAACCTGCAATCGGAGAGAAGTGAGCAGAGCGGGGAAATTTTGGATTGCTCGCATACTTGCCTTGATGTACCGTGAGAGATCTTCCTTCGAGACATCAGCGGCCTGCGAATTTTCCGATGCCCTGAAGAGATTAAGGACGAGGCTGTCGCGCATGATGTTCCTGCGCCGAAAAGACATCAGTTGCATAGCCATACGAGTGTGACTATAGGCGACTAACGCAAATGGCTCAGGCCAAATGTGCTTCACTCCTTGGAGGAACCGAAATATCTCCTCGGATGCTGAGTCGTTGCCTGCACCCAGCAGACATATACACACGGACCCCAATATATCCTCGATGCGTCCAACGTCTGCGTCCTGAATTGCGTATTTGAGGATGAAGATGCGCAAGAGAGCCGCCAATTGAATCCTTGCGTTTGCGAAGACAGTATCCCCCTCCAATTCGGCATCGCTATACCTTCCCGAGTATTGCTCATCGTCCTCGAACGAAGAATCTCTGGGGACAATGCGCTCCGCATGCTCGACGATAATGGTTCGTGCGATATCGAGAATATCTTGGGCGGTGGGATGGCTGTCGGCGAACGCATCGGTGGAGGGGAACCCACAGTTGATTCTCCACATATCCAGGAATCCCGCCATTATGATGGTCTCCATCGTGGATAGGAGATTGTAAAAGTCCTTTGGTTTGCCAGCAAGGAGGTGGGCTTTGTCCAATACGTTGAAAGTCGTCGCGAAAGAGCCGGATTGGTCGTCGTTGCCTTTGTGAGCGTCCAAGGTTGATTTCACGAAAATTTTGAGGATGTCTAGAAGACCTGGACCAAGCTACACCATTGGGAAAGGAACTTAGTGAATACCTGCCGTGTAGAGCACACGGCAATTACCTGCAGTGCCATCAACGCATGCTCTTCAGGTGTCCACGGTTTTGGTTTACGAATGATGGGCATCTGAGCTTGCCGAATAGCAGTATTGACGACCAAAGAGTTTACGCTTGGTATCGCGCGGTGCTCGAACGCGGCTGTCGCGTCAATTTCTAACTCGGCTGTGTATGCTTCTCCAATAAGCTTTTTGTATAGATCCGGCGTGTGCTTTCCAGTGACGGTGTGAACAGTAACGTGTTCTGTTCTGTAGTCTTTCGGAAGGGGCCTGCGGGGTTTAAACTGTAGTAGTGGATCATCCTTAAAGTGCTTGAGCTTGGGTTCGTGCTCGACAAGGGCCCGGACAGCGAGGATCATCGACTGGTGAAAAATCGACGCCCTCTGGTCGCTATCGGGCATGAGGTCCTGTAAAAGATATCGCATCTGTCATTTATGCTGGGCTCGTTATTGGCGTACGTCTTTAGGCTCTCCGCCACGTTGAAGACGCGCTGTGATAGCGTCGAGATCCATGTCCTCGAGTTTGGCATTTGGAATGCTGAGCAGTGTGGCCGAGAGTTTAGCCCGACCTTGCCCTCCCGGGCTGAGGTCGATTTTGAGTGCATGAGGTCCTAGCGCAAGAATCTGCTCTCGATTGTCGAATGTCGTCATGGTGGTCAGTTGAAAAGCCACCAGTCACTGGGTAAGGTCGCGATTTGTCCAACATTAATGCTGCCGAGCTTATCTCCTCACATTGAAGATTGAACACCCTCAATACATATCAATCAATCATTTTAAATCACACATGGCCGATTTCGGAATCACACAATTTCAAACCGTCGTCTCAACCACAGCACATACACAGTTAAAACCGACCATCTTGGAATTGTAGTTGCATGTCATCGAAGGTATGGGCGCGTTGACACTCCCGCTCGCATGGCACATGCTCAGCTGGCCTTGCTCACTTGTGCACAACTTCTGTTGAGTACACTGGATCGATATATATATGCTACTAGGAGGCCTTATGCATGCGGGACGGATCTACTAAATACCGTAGCGAAAGATGTAATTGGTTTGACATACTACTTGCCACCGATATCATCTGATCGTGTGCCAACTTGCAATTGAATGTATTTTGAAAACCATCCGGAGACTTCAAATTCGCGTATGCATCATCGTGATACGACAATTGATGTCAGTGGCTTTGGTCACTCCGCATGCGGTGATCCGGTTATAATATGCCGAAAGCAATGGGCCGCTGGCGGTCCTACATATGTTTTCTGTAAATAACCTGTGGGCTCCTGACAGCCTGTGAGGTCGACGTGCGTTTCTCGAAGCCGACGAGGTGCCTAGATTGTCCAGGATTGTCCCTGGCTGGCACACATTGTGGCGTTTATGCCTTGCGGTTGAGAACTCAACAAGGCAATTCCCCTGCAGTGGCGATGCCCGGCGGTGGGACTTAGCGTGTCCCTTGCGCCGGCGTCGTGTGGAACCCGATTGATACGAATCTCATGCTCCAGGAACTCAACCCTTATCTCCTGGCTGAATAGTATAAGACCTTGGCATCGTCGTGCGAACCCCCTTCCCCGTTCAACCCTTTCCCCGTGCAAGCTCAACCTTGCGCGCGCCGACACCATGTCCGCCGGCCCAGACGACTACGAGCGGGACCCTGAGAAGGGTTCGACCGAGAAGGCCTTGGGTTATGTCCCGCAAGCCAGAGTGGAGGAAGCTGCCCCCGACCAGGCGCTCGTCCAGAGATGGGGCCCCTTGGGCAGGATCATGGCTAAAATGTTTGACGTCGGTGTCGAAGCCAGAGGTGTCGAGCGTGTCCCGGAGGACCAGAGGGAGACGAAAAACACCTGGAACAACTTGTTGATGTGGTGGTGAGTAAAATATCTTGTTCAGATACAAGAGCGGCTCGCTCATGAGAGAATGTGCAGGTCTGTCAATACGGTTTTAACGACCATCCCGATCGGAGTGCTCGCGCAGGAGTACTACTTTCTGTCATTTCCGTGCGTGGATAGCCTTCTGCGGTTTCGACGTTTTACTGACCCTCACCAGTCATGCGATAGCGGTCATCTTTGGGTTCGGTGCGCTAGGCGCATCCTTCACGGCTTTCATCGCGACTCTGGGCCCCCAGACCGGTCTGCGAACCATGATCATCACCCGTTTCAGCTCGGGCTACTACGGATGCACGATTTACTCCTGCCTGAACATCCTCACCCAGTATGTTTATGTACCTGTCCCGCGAATTCCTATCTGACCACAGCTCCAGACTTGGTTTCTCCGTAACGGCAGTCATTCTCGGCGGCCAGACCCTCGCGTCTATCAACCCCGGAACACTTCCCCTGGTTGCAGGCATCGTCATCGTCGGCCTCGGCAGTCTGATCCCGTGCTTCATCGGCTACAACATGGTGCACCACTACGAGCGGTTCGCATGGATCATCATCACGGTCGTGATGCTCATGCTCTGGGGCCTCGGCGGGAAAGCCGGCTTCGACATCAACGCGCAGAAGCCCCTCGAGGACACCGGTAAAACCCTGACCGCGGACGTGCTCAGCTTCGGTGGTATCGTATTCGGGTCTTTCACCGGGGTAAGTTTCCTGACTTGCTGCAGCAAACACTTCCAGTATTGATGCAATTCCCGCTGCAGTGGGCACCCGTGGCCGCTGACTACAACTGCCGCCTGCCCGTGGACACGCCCCCGATGAAGGTCTTCTTGCTCACCTGGTTTGGCCTCTTCATCCCCATCGTCTTCGTCGAGGTCCTCGGCGCGGCGCTGATGACCATCACCAACGAGGCGTACGTCGACGCCTTCACCGACGGCGGCACCGGCGGGCTCCTCAGCCAAGTGCTCTCCCCCTGGAAGGGCGGAGGAAAGTTCATCCTCTTCCTCCTCGCGTTCTCCGTCATGTACGTACCACCCCGTTCCCCATTCACAGACCGCACACACCAGCATCAGCTAACGCAACGGCATCAACAGCGGAAACAACATCCCGAACACGTACTCCGCGGGCCTCTCCATCCAGGCGCTCGGCCGCCCGTTCGCCAAGGTGCCCCGGTTCTTCTGGACGTTCCTGTGCTTCGTCATCTACACCGTCGCGGGCGTCATCGGGCGCGAGCACTTCGCCACGATCCTTTCCAACTTCCTGAGCATCCTCAGCTACTGGACCGCGTTCTTCGTCGTCATCGTCGCGGAGGAGCACTTCCTCTTCCGCCGGCCTGGCGGGCGGCTCGGGGGGTACAACCTCGAGGACTATGACACGCCTTCAAAGTACGTCTCTCGCAATCTCTTATAATCTCTTAAGAACATCCAGGAGGAACATCGAGACTAATGTGTGCTTGTGTGCTTCCAGGCTGCCTCTGGGTATCGCAGGCATCTTCGCCGGGTGCTGCGGTGTTGCCGGTGCCGTGGTCGGCATGGCAGAAGTGTGGTACATCGGGCCCATCGGTGCCCTCGCAGGCGCCGAATTCGGCGCAGATCTGGGCTTCGAGGTACGTTACAAAGGTCTCTTACGTCGTTCGCATGAGTCTGACCACGGGACGTCGTGTAGCTGGCTGCTGCATTCGCGCTCGTGTCATACCCGCCTGCGCGGTGGTTGGAGATCCACTTCACCGGCCGATGAGATTGCCCGGTTTCACCCGCGCTTTGATATTGCTATTGCCGTATATTCTTTGTAATCTTCTAAAACATATATCCACTGCTTGCACACAGGTCCATTTCGAGTCCGCGTCTGGACAGAGAGCCAGAGAACTGGTCCATTGCGTGATTTCCCTGTGTGTGTTTTGTGAGCTCAGAACCTCCACGGCATTGCTGGAGGGAACACGCACCTCTGGGTCAGGGAACCGATTCACCACTCCGGAAGATCACTCGGCCGGGCATATGTGTACTGAAGCACCTGTACGGGTGGCTCTGTGCACGAAGCGAGCGATTGTCCCTGCTCGAAATAGTGCTCCGGCAATTTCAGGATGTGAATGGGGTAGCCTGCATTGGCTCGATGAACAAAGGCTCGCTTCAGGTCGACTATTGGAAGAACGAAGTTCGCCTGGTCGATGCGATAGTTGGTGGATCTGCCGGTGGGTCTGATCGGTAGTAACTGCAGAGTTGACATGCAGTGCCAAACTCCACTGCGGCTAGGGTCCACTTCCTGCAGGATCGCACAGAAGTCGCGTAGTCTTTTTGTGTGTTCTATTGAATGACATAATGTTGTGAGCAGAGGAAATGAAAGTGCAAGTCTTTGCATGTTCGGATTGTGCGCGTGCATCTGATTGAATTGACCGTCCAGGCAAAGTCTGCGAACCGACGGAAGCTTCGCCGGACAGTGCACGGTCAATGCATCGTCTAGACTGCTCAGCCAACTACCCGCAGTCACTTCAAATGTTATATCTTCAAGGATAGGTGCATCGAGGGCCAGTAGAAGGTCTGATATATTCCTTGCAGATAATGGTTGCCCGAAATGGGGAGTTGTGTAGGACGGCTTGTTAGACGTCACGAAGACGAGTGTGCGGAGTTTTGGAAGATGCATCAGGGGGAAAGGCTGCGGGCACCTGTTATTTGAGGCTGCAAGTTGCAGATAGGAGAGGAGAGGCATGGCGGATAGGGCCTTATTGAGGTTGAGAGATTCGGTCGGATTTGAAGGCCATGTGCATCTGTCAAGGCGTAGTGCTGTCAGAGAGGTGAGTGAAGTCGGTTTGCAAGCGTCCAGTGAGAGGCCCGCCAAATATAGATGAGCCAACGCAGGAGCACCGCCCTGAAATACTTGGAGTGCACCGCTGGAGCGCGCTCCGAGATCAAATGTCAACCTGATAGATTGTAAAGAAGATGTGGCAATGGGTGATAGGAAGCGGAGCAATTTCATGCCCTCTGCGTAATCCTCCGAATGAAAAAATAAACGTCTGCATCTTTCGAGATGAGGTTGGATCAAGCCCAAGGAAGGGCCAATGTCATCCCGCTTTATTTCGGATGAATCCTCGCCATCCGACCCTTCCTGTGCTAACATGTCGTATGCATCTGAGCCTATATCGAGCTTAAAATCGAATGGCAAGGGGGTTGACCTCTGGAGATACGCAGATATCGGATCGAGCACATGCTGCCATTGCGCTCGGGTGATTTTCGTCCACAGCGCAGGAGTGCCCAGCGCAACATATCGCCAATGCCGAGCAACACACGACACACAAACTTCAAACTTCTGTGCCGTTTCGGTAGAGGAGGATTCTCTCTGCGTCTGACAGCCTATCAGAAAGATGCTGGCCAGTATTTCGTTGGGCAATGAAGGCACCGGTGGGGCTCCGATTCCCGCCTTGCGTAGTGCTCTCAAATCCGTTCCTGTGACTGTTGGTGCTGTAGAAGACAGTGTGATCTGTTTTTCGCCTTCGCGGTTGGGAGCTATGAGCTCCATCTTGGTTGTTCAGAGAGGGCAGACAGTCGAGAAGGAAAAATCGACTTTGCGTCCTATCTGGCATCTAGTTTTAGCAAATATCTAGTGAGAATTTCCATAAGAGATCCACAAACCCTTTGCTTTGGTTCAGGGTTTCGGAATGGGTCAATCGATACAGGAAAATTCAATGTGTTTTTAGTGCGAGGGTTGTGCGAGGGCAAGCCAGGTCCTGCCAGGTCGGCAAGCAGTCCAGTTTAATTATGCCGGGTTTCTCCTGAGTGTTGCACATTATGTGCTTATCCGTGCAAACTCCTATCCATTAACTCTTTCTTCTCTTCCACATCGACCCTCGACCTACCATCATCCAAACTACCTCTCATCTAGCAAAATGCCCTCTGCTCACTCCAACACGCCGTCATCGGGGAAATCACACCTCTTTGGCGTGGATGGTATGCGAACTCTGGCTATTTGTGACAGGAGCAAGTCTAACTCTCAGAGCAGGAAGGGGGTAAAGATGCCAGTTGATAAAGAACGCCCACAGACCTTTCCCGCTCTGACCCCAGGGGGCCTGTTCGTGGATGCATTCACGATCGAACGCAATTCTAGTCCAAGCCAGTGCCGTACGTCTTTCTCCTCGACCTCCTCGACCAGCTCCTCGAATTCCCAACTAAGCGACTACCACAGTAGGACATCCAGCCTTACTTCCAACCAAAGTAGTCCCTCAGTGAAAAACCATGTGCTGGAAAACTCCGGCGTCACATATACGATCTTGGGCAAAATTGGAAGCGGATCGTTCGGGCAAGTCCTTCAGGCGGACTCGAGTCTCGGAGACCAAGTGGCCATCAAAGTATGTGCCAAGGCTGTGAAGGGCATAGATTCTGATCATTTGTTCAGCAAACTCGCGCTTGAGTTGCTCGTCCTGGAACTGGCCTCCCAGAAGCGGCAACCCTTCCTCACGCAGGCCCTCGCTACGTTCCAAGACGAGGACAACATCTACTTCGTCATGGTGAGTCCTTACTCCACCCTCTTTGTATCTCTGCTGACAAAATATTCAAACAGAGGCTCTACCCAGCGGACTTGTGGCAAGTCGTATACTTGGAGGGTGTTCAGTTTACCCCTGAGCAGTTCAAAGTGCTCGCCTGCGAACTCATGCTGGGAATTGAAGCACTGCACAAGCTTCATGTGGTGCATCGCGACTTGAAGCTGGACAATATCCTGCTGACCCCTGAAGGTCACCTGGCAGTCGCCGACTACGGAGAGGCAGAAGTCTTCCCCACTCGCAGACTCAACGAGTGCTCGTTCATGACCGGTATCCGTGGCACATATGGATACATGGCTCCCGAGATCCTCGAAGGGGTTGCTTACACTCCCGCTGTTGACGTGTGGGGATTCGGAATCATACTTTTTGAGCTGTATACGGGCAAGGTGCGTCCTTCCGCGGTCATAACCGAAGCTCACATCTGACCTTCTTCGATAGCGATGCATCCCCGGCGACACGGAAGAAGAGGCTCGCATTATGAATACTGAAATGCCTTACACCATGCACGAGCGTATCCCAGTGGAGATCGACGACCCTAAGCTCGCTGAGGTCCTTGCCTTCGCGCTGGCGCTCAATCCCAAGCACCGCGCCTCCTGGCAAGATTTCCGATCCTTCGCGTTTTTCGCTGATGTGTAAGTGCATGTGTTTTCCCCCATATATGTGCCAATAACTCATACTCTTCTTACCACAGCGATTGGGAGGCAGTGAAGTCGCGAAACTGCCCGGTGGACATGTTTAAGCCTACGATGGGCCCGTTAGCGCCGATTTCTGACTCTACAACGCCCATTGCGGATGCAAGAAAGTGCGCTTCATTCTCAGAGGAAGACTTCTTTAATTTGGGGGATGATCTTCGCCTCGACTACGGCCACGGTCGTCACGGTCGAGTTGAGGCTCATGATCGGTAATCCTGCCTTCGTTGTTTGTCGTCATATGCACTTCTGTATTTCCTTCGCTCCGTCTGTGTCGCTAAGCTTTCAATACCACATAATTTGCTTGTTGATAACGCTTTGTCCCCTTCAGGAGAAAGCAACATCCGATGTATCGGTGAATTCTACGTGAGATTGGGACTGCGGGCTTGCTCTGTGGGGCGGATGTCGCGCTGGCGTCTTAGAATCTTGCAAACATCGTCTTCAAGAGATACACGGCGTCATGTACAACCCTCTCGTCCCCCGGTCGCTGACCTGATTGCCGACAGCGACAATCATCTTCTCAAGCCTCAGGTCTCAGGTTTCAATGGTCTCACCTCGCTCTTAGGATTCATTGTCGCGGTTCTGTCGAGAGCTAGACTTCAAATCATGGACAATACCGAGCTAGAGCTGGTGGAGCGACCCAGCGGGAACTGGGAAATCGACTAAGGGGCAGATGACAAGGAATAACACAGCTTTGAATGATAGTCAACAATGAGCCTGTGGACAAGACATGCGTATCCCGAGAAAATCCTGAGCGATAAGAGTTATAGATTGTGGTAAGTGCCAGAGTGTTCGGGAGTCGGGAGTCGGGAGTCGGGACTAGGTTACTGCGGCCGAGCGTCGCCGCCAGTCAGCGCCGAGCGGCTAAGTCAGCGGCAACCCTTCCGTCCCGTCTTTCTTGCGGTCTTCCGTCGTGCGCGCCATCGCTCTCCCATTGGCGATATAAAATAAAATGACGCTCGATAATCGTCGTCGTCTTTCCTCTACTCATGTCTCGCTCCCCAAGCTTTGGAAGCCTTGAAACCGCTGCACCCGAGCCTCTTGAAGATCTAACGGACCAGCGCGGTGCAATCGACAACGATCATGCGGCCACATGCACGAGCCCAAGACTAGCTACCGCTTGTACGGATCTCGAGAAGGAGAATCCATTAGTCTTCAGCCTGAAAGCCCATGGCCTGCGAGAGCGTATTATCAGATTTACACCATCATGGGTTTGTTCCTTCATTATGTTATGCCACCCCTGCTTACACCAACTGCTGGTCTCAGTTCAGCGTAACAATGGTCAGTGTTTCAAGCAGCAGCCTTCTCCAAAATTGTCCAGCTCATTCGTTTGATAACAGGGTACCGGAATCCAGAACTCCCTCCTGTTTAACCTACCTTGGGCTAGGACTCACCCCGCGTTTCGAGCCATTGGTGCTGGATTCCTGTAGGTTCCAAACTACTTCTGCCCCATCCACTTCGTCAACTAATGTCTACCGATCCCCAGAATAATAGACATAATCCTTTTTATCTCCTTCGCCATGATAACTATCGCTCGTTATATCATGTATCCGGAAAGTGAGTAACTACTACTGGGTACACTGACTGCAGAAACTAAATTGTACGGTCGATTGACAGTCTTCATGGTGATGCTGTTGCACGACACACATTCGCTGTTTTTAGGGGTGAGCCCGTCTCTAAAGTCTTGTTATGCACGCCCATGAACATTCCTAGACCATCCCGATGGGTTTTGTTACCATTGTTACAGGCATTGCGCTTCTGGGGCAAGATTATGGGATTGGCGGCGGCATCACCCCAGTGCTGGTGGCAAGTGGTCTATGGTGGCTAGCTCTGGGTAAATATTTGTCCTTGTTCCTATCCAGCTATGTTCACAATCTGTCCACGCAGCGATGGCCTGTTTTACCGCTTGCATTGTTCCCTATGCCATGTTCACCAAGCACCATCATTCGGCTGACCAGATGACTGCCGCTTGGTTGTTGCCCATTGGTGCGTCGCTCCGTTTCTCGCAGAGGCGTGTCAATACTCACGTGCTGATTTGCAGTCGCCCCAATCACTGTCGCTGCGTAGGCAATTCCTCGCCTTCGATGTTTTCGTGTAATCTGAAGTACTCTTGGCACAGATCCGGCTCCACGATATCCAGAATTTTGATACAGCACAACTACCACTGTAAGCTCCGCCGTACTCTCGTTCTTCCCAAACTTACTGGCAATTCCAGCATATGCATTAACCATATTGCTGACGTCCTATATCATGGATGGTATCGGTCTCCTGCTCGCATCAATGATCATGGCGCTCTACTTCCAACGACTGGCAGTTCATCACCTTCCTGCACGAGAAGTAATTCAGTTACATTCTACACTAGCATTGCGCATGATATTAATCTGCTGTTAAGGTCATCATCAGCACATTTCTCCCTCTTGGCCCTTGTGGACAGGGTGGCTATGCCTTGATTGAACTTGTGAGTCGCGTCTTCGTCTCGCAGTAACCTGCAGCTAACCGCAGTACGGTGAACAGGGTCGCAACGCGATGACTCTCTTTCCAATCCTCGCAGCAGCTCATCCTGAAAACGAGGCATATGCGAGTCTCGCCTCGATAGGTTCTGCCATGTACGGTTCGGCGCTTGCGACCGGTTTACTGCTCTTCGGGCTCGGTCTCTGGTGGTTATTCCTTGCAGTTGTGACAGTCTCCACCCATTACGTCACATATGATATCGCATTCAATGTGAGTTTTTATCATACTGTGCTCTTATGCCTATACTTACGAATGTTTATAAGATGGGTGCATGGGGCGTGACCTTCCCATTGGGCAGTTTGGCGCTTCTCACATTCAGTTTGGGCAACAGCTTTGACTCTTTGTTTTTCAAGTATGCTCAGGCATCATCCATCTAGCTTCGGAGTACTCACAGATTCTGCTCAGAGTTGTTGCCGCAGGCATGACATTGGTTGTCTTTACCATGTGGTGGCTCGTAGCTGTGCCTACCGTCCGAGGATTCTATCATGGCACTCTTTTCGAATCGCCATGTCTGTCTTCACTCCCTGAAGACTATGCTCGTAGGATCCTAGAGCGCCAGCGCTCGATAAAGAAAGCTCGCAAGCTGAGCTCGAACAACGATGCTGGTTTACACCATGATGACGTTGAAGCATAGTATTCATTTAGCGTCGGCACAGAGTCATAAAGTGCATAGAATATCTCTCGATAGCACCGTACACTGTAACTTCGCATAATATACTCTTTTAATTTTGCGGGGGGCGCCAGTGTGCGCAGAATGGAACTTAAGCGTGGCGCTGCGTGGTCACGGTTGGGTCCAGCAGGGATACGACAGATCGGCGGATTTCATTATGTAAGCATTTGAATTTCAGATCATTTCGTGACTGACACAAACGTCCATCTCGATTCTCCACTGCTGCCCACGAGCGCTCGCGTCCCAAATCTAGTGCGTACTCAAGACTTCTTGCAAGCTCCGAAAGTGAAAGAATATATTTATATACTTGGTTAGTGAGACTTCTTAAGATCTCTCATATGCGCTAAACAGACAGCAGATGCGACAAGTCAACCAAACCAGGATTTCCATCCTGTCCGAGCGATTAAAGGCCATCGAAAGAACTAAGAAAGAACTCACGCGTCAACTACAGGTGCTTGAGGTCGAATCTATAGCGAAACGACACGAGTTGCGCTCGCTTCGCAACGAGGGCGCACCAATATCTTCATTACCCGATGGAGTTTTATCCGCGATCTTTGAGATCGGCCAGCCAATACCTCGAGGATATTCAATCCAAGGACTACTATCACCCGAAATCGCTGTGTCCCATGTTACCAGTCACTGGCGATATGTTGCGCTGGGCACGCCCGCGCTTTGGACTAAAATTACCCGGACGGAATGTCAGCAAAAATTTGATTTGATATCTGCGTATCTCCGCAGGTCAGGCCCGCTACCTTTCGATTTGAAAATCTGTATCGGCAGCTCAGACGTGGAATCGGAAGAAGATTCTAATGACGAAGAATTTGACGAAGAGATGGAGGACATTGGTCCTTTCTTCGACCTTATCAAGCCCTATCTCGAGCGATGTGGAAAGCTGTTTATCACTTCGCGGGAGTATGCAGGGAGCATTTTACTGCTTCGTCTTCTTTCACCCATCAACGCATCGTCACTGAATTCCTTCCGGGTATTTTTTCATGAAAGGCTCAGGGGCGATACAATCAACATATTCCAGGGTGGGGCTCATGCGTTGGAGCACCTAGAACTGGAGGGGATCCCATTTGGCTCTTTCAACTTGCCCACCTCGAATTTAACGGCACTGCGCCTCGACAACTTCACGTGGCCTCGAAAGCCGAGCGAGTTTAACAATATTCGCACATCCCTTTCCGGCATGGATCTCCTCTCCCATCTACATCTCGAATGTTCAAGCGCCGCCATTCCATGGCCTTTAGATGTGCCAATAACACTACCAGCACTCCGAAGCATCGTCTATCTGGCATCGGCCACGCACACATCAGCACTTCTACTAGCGCTTGATGCGCCTTTACTTGAAGGTGTGTCGTTGGAGATTGGCGGAGGCGCATTAGACGACGCATTGGCCTTGCATTGTCCATCGAAATTTCCGTCTGTTCGCAGGCTTGGCCTGACATTTGACGAGAGCGCCGGGAGTATGCGAACACTTGCTCTTGCGTTTCCTCTTATCACGACTCTGGTGTATTCCGCCAATGGAGTGCTCACGACCTCAGCGAGCTTCCACGAATTCTTTGCATTTCTGCACGGAGTTGTTTGGCCACATATGACAACTCTGCACATGCCATTATCTTCAAACTTCGAACTTCCGCTGAAAGAAGCTCTCGTTCATCGAGCCGACGCAGGCTATCCTATTCGCACCATCATCTTGCCCGATTTCCTTCTCCTCGAGCAGAGGTTAACCCTCGCATCTTACATGCAGCCGTCGCTGCTGATCATTCAGCATCGGGATGAAACACAATGTCCTTTCCCGAATTGGTCGTTGGGTGAGGAGCTTTTGTTTTCGTAAACAAGTGGGTACCCTCAGGACGATGGTTTCGCCTTACCGGTTCATATGCTCATGCCCCGGTAGATGCTCAATGTTTTTAATCGTCACCGCCATGCTGGTACGCTCGTGTTTCACTTCTGTGAATGAAACGTTGGTCGGGCAGACGTGGTGGAATTAGTGAGAAGGAATGTATACTTTTCAAATAGTGGGAAGCAGTAGCAGCCAGCAGAGTAGTGCAATACTGAGACGTCCCTCTGCATTCGTGCGGTGACTCGCGTGGTAATTCAACTTGCCATTGTCAGTGCCCAATACCTACCATTCATCAGACCACTTCCTGCCTGCAGATCAGCACACCGGACGAGCACCACAAATTCGGCCGGCGAGAAAAATCAACACAGCCAACGCGAAAGAAATCTATGTATTGTCCAAGAATTTCGTGATAGTGCAATGGTAACATGCTAGTATGTAGGTGCGGGCAGTTGTGCCAAATGGGAGCGTACATGCAATTGTGCAAGCCTTACACGGTTTTAGAGTTTCCCTTGCAAAAAAAATCCCAGACGCTTGCAAGAAGATGTCCCGAGGGGTAATGCTAGCAGAATGAGCGGCGCAGCACACAATTTAATCCGATGTGTAACCCAAATTCAAATGAGATGGTAATCAAAATGCAATTTTTCTTTTATAACAGTTTGTGTGAGAATTGGTCAGAAAAATTGCAAGAGAAACAGTGCGAGCGGCTGCTGTCTAGTGTACGAGGGGGAAATGCAGAGAGACCGGCCAGAGGTCGCGAAATACTGGAGGGGGTATGCAGGAAGATCCGAGGAGGGGGTTGTGTGTCTGACACTTTTTCCCCCCGAAGGCAATGGCCCGATCTCAGCGAGGTGGAGTGTAAAGGGACTGAGGGGGAGAGGATGCGTGTCGCGTCTTTTGTTCCCGAATGCATATGATAGCCCAATCTCGACGAGTTTTAAGTCGATATCCGCACAAAAAAAGCGCACTAGGTCGGGTAGCTTGGTGTTCTCAGGTCTTGAGAGCTTTGAGGTTGTGCGGTGGCGAAATTTAATTTTGGTGGTAATGGCTGTGGATAATCAGATGACAGATCGGCGCATTTCATTATGTAACCATTTTGAATTTCAGATCGTTCCGTGACTGACACAAGCTGCCCACCTCTGCCCAGCTCTGCCCACGAGTGCTCGCGTCCCAATTATAGCGCGTACTCAAGAATTCTTGCAAGCTCTGAGAGTGAAAGGATATACATACTTGGTGAGTGAGATTTCTCAAGATTTCTCATACGCGCTAAACAGACAGTAGATGCGACAAGTCAACCAAACCAGGATTTCCATCCTGTCCAAGCGATTAAAGGCCATCGAAAGAACTAAGAAAGAACT
>KV417528.1:205600-236921 GCA_001630335.1 Athelia psychrophila | reverse complement strand
CGAACACTTGCTCTTGCATTTCCTCTCATCACGACTCTGGCGCATTCACCCAATGCAATGTACACAGTCGCAAAGAGGCTCCCCGAATTCTTTGCATTTCTGCAGGACGACGGAAGGCTTTGGCCACATATGACGACTCTGCAAATCCCATTATCTTTCAACTCCATTCTTCCGAAAAACGATCTGAAAGAAGCTCTCGTTCATCGAGCCAACGCAGGCTATCCTATTCGCACTATCACCTTGCCCGAAATCCACCTGGAGCAGGGGTTGTCCCTTGCATCTTGTGCGCAGCCATCCCTGCAGATCATCCAGTATACGGATGATACACAGTGTCCTTTCCCGGAGTGGTCGTTTGGTGGGGGGTTTTCGTAGAGACAGGTGCGTACCCTGAGAACGATGGTTTCGCCTTGCCAGCTCATATGCTCATGCCGCGGTAGGTGCTTAATGATTGTAATCGTCACCGCTATGCTAGGCCCAGGCAGATACGGTCATGTTTCACGTCCGTGGATGACACATTGGTTGGATAAACGTGATGGAAAGTCAGAAGGAATGTATATTTTCAAATAGCGGGGAGCGGTAGTAGCCATCATACTGTACCATTTCGACCGCATGTTCAGTTACGCGTAACATGGTACCCTGAACTGAACATGTGGAGCGGGCTGTAACGAGTAACGGTAAGAGTTGAACTAGACTTTATACATGTAACATGTGGGGTTTCCCGGAGAATTTCCACCAAGTGCAAAATTTGGCATGCTAAGCTTCAGTGTGCTACATTGCTCAGTGCTCTATCATTCAGTACTTCTTCGAATTTGTTGTAGCACGGTGCCCCCTTTTAAGAACAGACACTTTGCGGGTATGTTTGGGTATGTTGTACCGCGCTGGAATTGAAGAAGAAGAAATCGAACTGAACATGTTTTGATATTGAAACGGAAACCATCGGCCTTGAACTGTATCTCATAGCGACTGAACTTTCAACTGGTAACATGTAACAACCCGCGAACATGCGGTCGAAATGGTACAGTACTGTATCATTACGATCGATCTGAGGTTCGGCCTAATTTCTTGTGACCGAGGGAATTGGTTAGTTCACATGTTCAGATGTGCTTGTGGCATGGGACGAACTTGCCTTTAGTTCAAAACAAGGTCAAAAATGGCAATCTGCCCGGCTTTTTGGTTGCTCGGGCGAGGCTCAGGCGAAAATTGGGTCACAGAAGATGTTCATTGCCTAGATTTTCGCGTGACAGTCACGCGAAATAGGCTCAGTTCAGAAGGCCTTGGGACAGGTGACGAACTTCAGATCGTAATGATACAGTAGTACAACCTAGTACAACACCAAGCAAGACGATCCTCTGCATTCGTGCGGCGACTCGTGTTCAATTTCAAGTTGCCGTCGTCAGTGCTCAATACCTACCATTCATCAGACCACTTTCTGCTTGCAGATCAGCACACAAAACGAGCATCACAAATTCGGTTAGCAGGTAGGAGTTGACAAGATTTGCGTATTTCATTATGTAAGCATTTGAATTTCAGATCGTTTCGTCGTGATTGACGCAAGTGTTCATCTCCACTGCCCACGAGCGCTCGCGTCCCAATTCTAGTGCGTATTCGAGACTACTTGCAAGCTCTGACAGTGAAAGGATATACAGATTTGGTGAGTGAGACTTCTTGAGATTTCTCGCAATGCTAAACAAACAGTAGATGCGACAAGTCAACCAAACCAGGATTTCCATCCTGTCCAAGCGATTAAAGGCCATCGACAGAACTAAGAAAGAACTCACGCGTCAGCTTGAGGAGCTTGAGGTCGAATCTATAGCGAAACGAAACGAGTTGCACTCGCTTCGCAACGAGGGCGCACCAATATCTTCGTTGCCCAATGAAGTCTTATCCATGATCTTTGAGATCGGCCGGCAAATACCTCGAGGGTATTCAATCCGAGGAGTGCGATCATTCGAAATCGCTGTGTCCCATGTTACCAGTCACTGGCGATATGTTGCGCTGGGCACGCCCGCGCTTTGGACCCAAATCACCCGGACAGAATTTCAGCAAAATTTTGATTTGATATCTGCGTATCTTCGCAGATCAGAGCCCCTGCCTTTTGATTTGAGAATTTTTATCGGCAGAGATGACATGTATTCGAGCGGGGGGTTTGGCGAAGAGATGGAGGACATGTAGCAAGCTGTTTGTCGTTTCGAAGGAGCACGCAGAGGGCATCGTACTGCTTCGCCTTCTTTCACCCATCAGCGCATTGTCTCTTAATTCCTTCCGGGTGTTTTTTTATGAAAGGCTCAGGGGCGATGCGATCAACATATTCCAGGGTGGCGCTCCTGTATTGGAGCACCTAGAACTGGAGGGACTCTCATTTGTCTCTTGCAACTCACCCACCTCGAATTTAACAGCACTGCGCCTCGACAACTTCACGTGGCCTCGAAAGCCGAGCGAATTTCACAATATTTGCACATCCATTTCCGGCATGCATCTCTCCCATCTGCATCTTGAGTGTACACGTGCAGAAATGCCATGGCCGATAGATGTGCCAATAACACTACCAGCACTCCGAAGCATCGTCTATCTGGCATCGGCCACCCACATATCAGCACTTCTACTAGCCCTTGATGCGCCTTTGCTCGAAGGTGTGTCATTGGCGCTTGGCGAAGGCGTATTAGAAGAGGCATTGACCTTGCATTGCCCATCGAAATTTCCGTTTGTTCGCAGGCTTTGCCTGACCCGCGGATTTGACGAGGTTAACGCTTTGAATATGCGAACACTTGCTCTTGCATTTCCTCTCATCACGACTCTGGCGCATTCACCCAATGCAATGTACACAGTCGCAAAGAGGCTCCCCGAATTCTTTGCGTATCTGCAGGACGACAGAGGGATTTGGCCACATATGACGACTCTGCAAATCCCATTATCTTTCAACTCCATTCTTCCGAAAAACGATCTGAAAGAAGCTCTCGTTCATCGATCCAACGCAGGCTATCCTATTCACACTATCACCTTGCCCGAATCCCACCTAGAGCAGGGGTTGACCCTTGCATCTTGTGTGCAGCCACCCCTGCAGGTCATCCAGTATACGGATGATACACAGTGTCCTTTCCCGGAGTGGTCGTTCGGTGGGGGGTTTTCGTAGAGACAGGTGTGTACCTTTAAAGCAATGGTTTCGCCTTGCCAGCTCATATGCTCATGCCGCGGTAGATGCTTAATGATTGTAATCGTCACCGCTATGCTAGGCCCAGGCAGATACGGTCATGTTTCACGTCCGTGGATGACACATTGGTTGGATAGACGTGATGGAAAGTCAGAAGGAATGTATATTTTCAAATAGCGGGGAGCGGTAGTAGCCATCATAGTACAACACCAAGCAAGACGTTCCTCTGCATTCGTGCGGCGACTCGTGTTCAATTTGCCGTCGTCAGTGCTCAATACCTACCATTCATCAGACCACTTTCTGCTTGCAGATCAGCACACAAAACGAGCATCACAAATTCGGTTAGCAGTTGACAAGATTGGCGCATTTCATTATGTAAGCATTTTGAATTTCAGATCGTTTCGTCGTGATTGACGCAAGCGTTCATCTCCACTGCCCACGAGCGCTCGCGTCCAAATTCTAGTGCGTATTCGAGACTACTTGCAAGCTCTGCAAGTGAAAGGATATACAGATTTGGTGAGTGAGACTTCTTGAGATTTCTCACAATGCTAAACAAACAGTAGATGCGACAAGTCAACCAAACCAGGATTTCCACCCTGTCCAAACGATTAAAGGCCATCGATAGAACTAAGAAAGAACTCACGCGTCAACTTCAGGAGCTTGAGGTCGAATCTATAGCGAAACGAAACGAGTTGCACTCGCTTCGCAACGAGGACGCACCAATATCTTCACTGCCCAATGAAGTCTTATCCATGATCTTTGAGATCGGCCAGAAAATACCTCGAGGGTATTCAATCCAAGGAGTGCTATCATTCGAAATCGCTGTGTCCCATGTTACTAGTCACTGGCGATATGTTGCGCTGGGCACGCCCGCACTTTGGACCCATATCACCCGGACGGAATTTCGGCAAAAATTTGATTTGATATCTGCGTATCTCCGCAGATCAGAGCCCCTGCCTTTTGATTTGAGAATTTTTATCGGCAGAGATGACATGTATTCGAGCGGGGGGTTTGGCGAAGAGATGGAGGACATTGGTCCTTTCTTCGACCTTATCAAGCCCTATCTCGAGCGATGTGGAAAGCTGTTTATCACTGCGAGGGAGTATGTAGGGGGCATTGCACTGCTTCGTCTTCTTTCACCCATCAGTGCATCGTCTCTGAATTCCTTCCGGGTGTTTTTTCATGGCCAAAGGATCAGGGGCGATACGATCAACATATTCCAGGGTGGGGCTCATGCGTTGAAACACCTAGAACTGGGGGGACTTCAATTTGTCTTTTGCAACTTGCCCACCTCGAATTTAACAGCACTGCGCCTCGGCGACTTCACGTGGCCTCGAAAGCCGAGCGAATTTCACAACATTTGCGCATCCCTTTCCGGCATGCATCTCCTCTCCCATCTACACCTTGACAGTACATACGCTGATATTCCATGGCCTTTCGATGTGCCAATAACATTACCAGCACTCCGAAGCATCGCCTATCTGGCATCGGCCACCCACATATCAGCACTTCTACTAGCCCTTGATGCGCCTTTGCTTGAAGGTGTGTCGTTGGAGTTTGGCGAAGGCGATAGCGTATTAGACGAGGCATTGTCATTGCATTGTCCTTCGAAGTTTCCGTCTGTTCGCAGGCTTGGCTTGACATTTGACGAGGAAGAGGACGAGAACGAGGTTAGCATCGGGAGTACGCGAACACTTGCCCTTGCATTTCCCCTCATCACAACTCTGGCGCACCCATGTAACGAAGCGTACGTGGTCGCAACGAGGCTCCACGAATTCTTTGCATTTCTGCAGGACGACGGAGGGGTTTGGCCGCATATGACGACTCTGCAAATCCCATTATCTTTCAACACCATTCTTCCGAAAAACGATCTGAAAGAAACTCTCGTTCATCGAGCCAACGCAGGCTATCCTATTCGCACTATCACCTTGCCCGAAATCCACCTGGAGCAGGGGTTGTCCCTTGCCTCTTGTGTGCAGCCACCCCCGCAGGTCATTCGGTATACGGATGATACACCGTTTCCTTTCCCGGGAGGGTCAATTGGTGGGTTTTCGTAAACAGGTATGTACCCTGAGAGTGATGCTTTCGCCTTACCAGCTCATATGCTCATGCCGCGGGAGATGCTCAATGATTTTAATCGCCACCGCCATGCTGGTACGCTCATGTTTCACTTCTGGAATGAAATGTTGGTCGGGCAGAGGGGGTGAAAAAGTCAAAAGGAATGTGTATTTTCAAATAGCACGAAGTAGTAGCAGCCATCATATATTATACAGTACAGCACCAAGACATTCCTCTGCATTCGTGCAGCAACTCGTGGTAATTCAACTTGCCGTCGTATACCTACCTTTCATCAAACGAGCGTCACAAATTCGGCCGGCGAGAACAATCAATACAACCAATGCGAAAGAAATCTATGTATCATGCGATTGTCCAAGAATGTCGTGATAGTCCAATGGTAACCATGCTCAGGCCAAGCCCGCAAGGAAAACACTATGCGAAAATGCAATTTAGATGTCCGACAACTTCTCCACCGCCAGCTGGTAGCCCTTGTTTGCGGCGGCCTGCGCCAGCGCTTTCTTGTCTTTCCCCTTGCGCTTGTACATTTCTAGAAAACGACACAAGGTGCCAAGCAAATAAGAAGTTAGCATGAAGCTACTTCCGCAAATAAGATAGAATTCGCACCCAGAAAGCGCTCTCCGATCCATAGCCTCAGCGGCGCGTTGCCCACCGCGTCCGTCTCTCCTTTCCGATCCTTCTCATTCACTGCCTTATCCCTGTCTGGATCACCCGCCTTCCGTTTGGAATCCCCAGAGGCACCTAACCCAGCAACAAGCTGCTCGCACGTTTCCAGCACATCGTGCGCGTGTTCCCCGGCGGTATGTAGATAATGTACGCCGATGAGCGCGAGGATCAAGGCGCGCAGATAGTTATCCTGCCCGGTGCTTGCGAGCGTTAGCGCGTCTCTCAAGCATTCTCTGCAACCGCAATCAGCAGGGCCTAGGGTATACGAAATGTGGGGAACGAGGAGGAAGAGACGCACTTCGATTTCAGGATCTCGGTCGACAGGCAGCTTTCGATAACTTTGCCGACTGCTTCTAGGGTCCCGCCCATCCTGCGAGACTCCTTCACAACTGCTGCCCCTAACGCTTTCGTCTTGGCATCGAGCGCCAAAGCCGTGTCCTCTTCCTCTTCTCTCACACCATCATCTTGGGGGTTAACAGGTACAACGTTTATGCCCTCATATTCCCTTCTTGCAAGTCCGATCCTCAGAGCAGCTTCTCCCGCTCGCGCAGCAGCTCGCACATACGACCCCGCCACCGCTTCACCGTCCCCCCTCCTTCGGTCCCCAGCTAAATGCGCCGCGACACGGTAGCACTCCCCGGCCTTGTCTACCTTCCCCAGCGCATGCGCGACATGTGCATGGTGCAGTGTCACCAGCGGGGCGTACGCGTCCCAAAGCCTGTGATTGCGGGTAAAGGCGATGAGCTTGTCGAGCGAAGAAAGTGCGGTGGGGAAGTCAGAGCGGAGGATGGAAATGCCGATAAGCTCGGAGAGGAGGTCCGCGTGTATGTGGGCTGTGGTGGTCGATACAAGGGAAACGTCGGCGGTGGAGGACCAGGCAGGTACTGGAAGTATATCCGAGGGAGAATGAGCGGTTAAGTGCCAGTGGCATACATACGCACGGGGTGTAACTTACGAAGAATTTCCGCTTCGTGTTCCTTGGCAGCGACTTTCAGTCCTTCAGACGCGTACATCTTCCTCTTCGGCTTGCGGCCCACCGCGTCCCGCTTGGATGTCGCGCTCACTACCCGCGAAACACAATCATTCGTTGATAAGCAACGATTCACGAAAATTACAGGGATGGCATACCGAGGTACGAGAGAAGAAGCATGCATCGTGGGTGCGGCACGCTCACCCACATCCGCTCTGCGTTCGTCACCGCCTTTCCATTCTCAACCTTCCTCGGGAGAATGACCTCGACTCTGCCTTCCCCATCTCTAGGATCAAAGGGCGCTGAATCTGAGGCTGATGTAGGTGGGATAGTGGGATCCAAAGCCCCCGCGTCGCATAAGGCGTGCAGTTTTACCAGCCTCGCCCCGGCGGCGCTTGCGAGTCCCTTCTGCGTATGGTGCAGAATCCCAAGCGTCAGAGTTTGCAGACGTAGCGACGTAATCAAAGGCGTTGACGTTGTGATGTCCTTTGACAGGGATTGGGGGGCGGTAGTGGTCGAACTTGATGGTTTGGACTGAGGGCCTGCGTCGACTTCGAAGGTAATTCCGAGACCCTGTTCGCAGGCACTTAAGGATCTGCTCAGCTCGCTCTCACCCTCTTCATCCGCCGAGCCCTGATCGCTTTCGCGTTCAAAGATGATACGCAGGCGAATGACGTCCGCGAGGAGACATATGTCCTCGTGGTCATTTCCCTTTGCGAGCGCCCGGAGGGAGGCGACAGCAGATAGTGCCGCATATACGTCCTGCTTTCGCGTGTCCACGGAAGGATATGATTTGGTGGGGGTGTCATCATTGCGCGGCGCGGAAGCAGCTTGAGCGGAAGGGGGGGCGTGAGGAGTAGCCAGCGTGCTGATGAGCTCCAACCACGCGCCGTACACCGTGCTTCTTGGATCGCTCGGTAGGAAGGTCTGCACGAGCCTGCGTAATTGCGATTTCGCATATTTGAAGCTATGCTGCCATATGGACAGCTGTGCCGACAAAATAGTCAGATGATGCCTGTAGGATCGCAGTGACGGGTGATTCTGGGAGATGAGTAGCTGGTCTGCCATGTTAGCATGCATTTACTCTAGAAGATGGCGAGACGTACCCCTTTACTGATGGCTTTTTCCACTTCCATCTCGACTCCTCTCGCCCATTCGTGTTCATCGTTGTTGCTTTTCACATCGCTATCACAAAAGCCCCCTCCGACCACACGCAGGCCCGTCTCTGCGAGCCCCGTCCATGCACGGCACTCTTCCTCTGGGCTGAGAACGGGAAGCGAGAGGGCGCGTCTGAACGCCAAAAGAGATACGTGCAAGGAGCGAGCGTGTAACGGGTGCGATGGTGGATGTAACAGGATACGCGGCAGCGAGAGAAGCAGCTGAGAAGGCGAAAGCTTCGAGAACTCGCCTGTGGGATCTATGGTCGCGGTCGAGGTCGGGACCTCGGAGACAAGATGCTGCTGACTTGGGGTGGTTTGAGATGGAGGACACGAAGACAAAGGCGAGGATGGGGGTGGGGTGAGTTTGGCGCGCTTTGCAGGCCGAGGGTTGAGGTCGTCGTTTTCTTCTGTGCGAGGAACATCTTTCGCCATTGTGGCCGACGGTGAGCAAGGATGCGTTCAGTGACAAATGTGACTGTATGATTGGTTCCAAATGAATTTATATGTGCCTATAATGGTCTCAGAGAATGTAAAGTAGGCATTCGCGGGGCCCTAGAATGTCGAATACAGTAGTTGCTGAGATGATGAAGCAGATGCAAGGCGGAGGATGTGAGACGCGACGCGCGGGAAATTGTGGCTGCGCGTTTCGGGAGTCCCTGTACAATTATGGACGGGTCACTGAAACACTTTTGTGCATGTTCCACTGGCCTCAATTCTCGTGTAAATATCCCAATTTTTGTCTCAGAATCAAACTATGTCGATCGCAATGCTGCCCATATAATTTATAAAGCGGTAGCTCGAAATTTTGTGGTGTTAGATCACTCGCCTTGAGGAGTAGATTTCCGCATTTGGATTCTCGGCCCGAGACCGGCCATTGAAACACCACTGTTCCTTTCCCGCCGCAACAAGGACATACCTTCCTGACTAGCTGCTGTACATAGATAGTATATGGGGTATTTAGAAACATTTTGTCTCTTCAGAATTTCCAGAGAGCAAAAGTTAAAGTTGCAGGAAGCCATTTCTGCTTTCGGTGTTTCACTGATGCGTCCATAATTGTTGTCTCTCAGGCTCATAGCCAGAATCTATACGTTACTCGTGGTCCCCCCTACTTGCTCCCCACCATCAATTTCGAGCACAATCCACTTGTGTATACTTCTTCAGGCGATTCAAAACCAAGGCGGAGCGCGATATCAAACCGTGCGTTATGTGCCATGCGGTATTACTGGCAATACGCGTTGGTAATGCTGACCACAGCCCGCGAGTTAGGCGTGCCGTGCACGATCAAATTCGGCATACGAAATGCAGTTCTGAAAAAGAGTAAGTGATTACTACTGTATCCAAACTGAAATTATAATCAGAGCACTCGTTCGGGGCAGGTTGCACCAATATATTCTCTACCCCACGCTGCATGCTCTAAACACCACTGGGAGCAAGTTCGAAAGACTCAGAAGTACTATCATATGATCCTCGCCATAGCCTTCTGAATCTCTATCCAGCTTTTATCATTTTAGCGGGCATCGATGTCCCTTGCATCTGATAAAGCTCCGTAGACTCCGAGTCGCCTGATGCTTGTCCCCTCATGGAATTTTATGAGCTCTCAACATACCTCTGCTCAAAGACTTGTCATTGTGTCTTGGCAACGGGGATTCTACCATGCACCAATGCTGCGCTGACCATGCACTACTAGACGGAACTTGCATCAATGCGTAGGCTTTACTGTGATTTCACCTGCGCAGGTGGCGACCATATCATCCTATGATATTGAGGTCGTGCGGTTCTGCCAATATTCCGAAACGGATCAATAAACAGCGCTGAGCGCTCTCAATGCTGGAAGTTTTATCCGATTAGATGCACTTTTACAAGAGGCGGACCCCGTAGATGGTCAGACTACTTACCTGTCGGGACTCGGCATTGACATACAACGACTCTCCAGACCCCTGGATCCGGTTTCAAGATCCCTATGAGAGATCGGAGAGTCATCAGTCGCGCCAGACTTGTGCTGAAGTGGTGAAACTCGAGTGTCTTGGATATTCGCGTTGCGCACACAAGCCATATCAGGTGCGAGAAAAATCATAATAATGCTTTCTCATTCGCCTGCAAAACCACTTCTTGAGCAAGTATAACCGCTGGGCCTACAACAGTCTACAACAGTACGTGCATGCGAGGCTGCAACTCCAGGGTCATCAAAAAAAATCGGAATGAGCTGTGCGGCCGATCAGTAGTTATAGCCTATATAGCTGCTAGTATCGGGTCCACAATCTAAGTACCAACCTTGCGTAGCATTCGCGCACCAATGGGCCGCCAGAGCGAAGAAAAGTGGGGTAGGTAACAACATGCCGTGGTTGTCAGTGTTCGCCAGGAACCGCCTAACAACCTTATTTCTCAGTTCGTACGTGAAATGACGTGCAATCATCATTTTGTGCCAGCATAATAACATATTGCAATGTTTCTGAACCGTCCTAGAATCTTTCTCTGAGCGGTGCGCTAAGGTGTGTTGATCAATGCTCACGAATCATTGATTTAAATATTGCGCAGCGCTAGCGCTAGCGCCCGGTCTTTTAAAATATTGGCAGCTGTCACTGGGTCGATAGGTTGCATTCTCTTCAAGTCCGCCAGGGGATACTTGAAGATGCAAGAGCGAGCGCTCTGCCATGACGATCACCGCTTAATTCGAAATGGACCAGTACTGAGCGCTTTATGGCTCATCCATGTCAACTTATCTCCACGGGGTGTCCGGTTTACGGGGAATCGGGCACAGAGGTCACCACCGCCCAGTTGCCGTCCAGGCTCGCAACCTAATTGCCACATCTCGCAACCCCCTTTCACTTCGGAGCAATTATAACAGTGGAGGCAACCAAGAATCTTATTCTGTCTAAGATGTGTCACGGCGCTTCTGAGCCCCGTCCACGCATCAATTCAGCCTAAGCATTCCCCCCTCTCCCTCCTGCAGTCATGTCGGCCATGCCCCCTAACTTGTCCAACATCCAGAGCACATATGGGGCTTTACTACTCGGCTCACTCGTGGCCTGTGGGTAAGTTACAGCTCCTCTAGTTCATTAGACGCCATGAAGCTGAATCAGCGCGTCTCATCAGGTTGTCGGGTGCGTCCATTTTCCGGCGCGATCAATTGCATTGGAGGAAAACTGACTGTCTGAGCAGGACTGGTAATTGTGCAGTCAATCGCGTACTTTATGATATACCCGAAGGACCCCATGTCCATTAAGCTCACGGTGAGTAGGTGATGCACCGCGTCGCGTCACGTCCACTTTCGATCAGTTTGACTTAAACCACCATTCAACAGGTTACTGCTATTTGGTATGTAAGCTCTAGCTTAGCCATCCCGGTATGTTGCTTACGCTTTGCAATAGGGTATTAGATACGGCGCACACATGTCTAGTCATGGCGTCGATGTGGAACTACCTCATCCAACATTTCGGTGATGAAACTTACATCGATTTTATTCCATGGTATGATCATTTCCTTCGCAATATGGGTATCGAATTAATCATCTTCGTTATTGATAGGACAATAGCAGTGAGCATTGCAGAGTTTTGATTAGATAATCTTTGCTGATGATATGTGCAGGCCTCCATTGCCGTAACAGTATGTCGGGTTCAATAAAGTGCAGAAACCAACTAATCGGTCTATCCAGGCGTTAACTACGTTCCTTGTCCATTGGTGAGTGGTTCGATCGCATTGAAAGTTACGAAGATTCTAAGTGCTTGCAGCTTCTTGGCACAGCGTATATACATACGTGAGGGTTCTCCTTCTTGAGCGTACGGCACGCTGCTGATTTCCCTTTCAGTTCTTCAATACTCTTGGAAAATTGCGGGTCCCATAGTAGGTCTACACTAACTTGCTATGTTGAGCCATTCTGATTCGAATTTTTATAGATGATTCTAGCGGCTACGAGATTGGGTGAGTGCACCTTTGTGTGATTCCAATTCGCGCTGTACTAAATGCGCGCACAGTTGCTGCTGTCGGTGTGTGCTTTATACTATCATCATCGTTGTAGAACCCATGCTCATTTCTGACTCAAATTAGTTACCACAGCAGAGATGTAAGTGCAGAGGCGTATTCGACTTGCCTATTTACTCACCGCCAAGTTATCCACCATCAGGGCCCGGGACATGCAATTTTCCACTTTCACAGCACATTTCCTAGTTTGTGGCACCATTTAAGCGAAATAGATATTGTACTGATGTGACCGCCACGCAGTGGTTATTCACTCTTGGACTGGCTCTTTCTTCAGGTATGGCCAATTTATTGTGTCGCTTGCCTCTCTGATGCGACGGAGAACAGTTGTCGACCTCATGATAACTATGATCCTTTGCTACTACCTGTGCAACAATCGCAAAGGAACCGTCAGGTATGAAATAGACTGTCTTAAGCGCTTCTTTAGTTAACTGATATCTATGCTTATACAGTATGGTTTCTGTCGTCGATTCCTTGATTCTGTACACTTTTGAAACCGGGGCTCTGACATGGTACGCGCACATACAACAGTGGTTGTAGTGGCATGCCACTGACCTTATCCTCAGTTTCGCCACAATTATTTCTATGGTGTTCTGGGTAGCTATGCCTAGTAACCGAGTGTTCCTGTCACTCCACTTCGTGATTTCAAAATGTGAGTGGCTGTCAACTTGCCAGTCATCTCTTATTAATATGTCCATTCCGCGTGTAGTATACGCTAACTCGCTCTTGTCAACGTAAGTCCTATTATGAGTGTATTCTGCTTCCTATTTTGCTAATGGCCATCGATAGATTAAATATGAGGGTTCAACTAAGAAGGGGCCGGGATTCAATATTGGAGGAGCCAGGCGAGCATTCCCTCGTTATTTTCCCCAGAAGCTCCACATCAAGGCGACGTGGTCCTCGAGGAGGGTTTCGCGACATTGGCTCGGTATGTTTCGGTGAATTTGGAGCTCTGATATAAACAGCTTATCAGTATGAAGGCTTATTCTATGCCTAAAAACTCGGATGTACCGAATATGGTCGTTTCGATGCCCCATGTATGTGGTCAGAAATCGGCATACTTCGCTCTGATAAACTGACCATTACAGATGGAGATCGGTGTACATAGATCCATTGAAAAGGATGAGGATTATGGATTACACGCCGTCGCTTTGTCGGTATAGATGGCAACCAGTGCCATATACAAAAGGCAAAATACGAGGCAGATGAGCGGGCTGCGGATGGCGGCTCTTCGCCGCCTTGAGTTTCTTACAGCATCCCTGCGACTCCGGCTATCATTGTATAGTGCTACTCCGCCAACCGTCCTACAGGACTCCACCGCCAGCTCGCCAACCATACATAGTACCATATCACTCCACCTCCAGCTCGTCGGCTATCGTACAGTGCCACTCCACTACCTGCCACCTACTACCAGACGCCTGTGAATGGGTCGCCACGATCCTCTTGGCTCAAAAAACTTATACATACCCGCTCACCCGCACTTGTGCCTCGCACACCAGCGGAATATATACAGGATACATATTGTGTCTAATACAGTCATTACTGATTCATAACCACTCCCCCATCACTTACACATCGCACACTAACATTATATATATACAGGGTACATATAACTACGGACAGTGCTGATTGTCATTCTGTAATATCATTCTCCTCAGAGTTGAATCGGGATGCGTTTGTCACGTTTGAGTCGGATAAACGGAGAGAATTTCGGTGTTTGCTACCTTGAAGAATTCATGGCCGTGGTCAATGGACAGCTCAAAGAGGATTCTCCAAATAAATGTGCACCCTCCGTCTGGTGGATCTATGCAATTTAGAACGTCAGTGGCAGAGAAAACTGCGAACCACTGGAGCTCACCTAGAGTTGCAACTCGTTCATTGGATCAGTCTTGTGGCTTCCACCAGTCTTGAACCGGGGAAATTTCTGGAAGAAACTCTTCGACCTCTGCATGCTCTGAAAGGCCGTGATCAACTGCATCCTGCACATACCGCTTATGCAACATAAGCTTGCGGACTGGAAGATCCATCATCCAACGCGCGGAAAGAATTTCTTTGATGCTATCCACTTCCAACGCAGCGGAACTGGTTATAGAGAGGGTATGGAGATTGGGCCAGTTAGCGATGTTGGGCGTCGCGTAAGATTGACCTGTCATAATTCTGAGAAGGCCATACGTGTCGTCCACCTGCAGCCGTGTGATATCAGGGAAATTTGAGGCAAAATGGCTCAGCCAGTCGGCCTGGAATCCACCGTTCCTCTCGATAGTAACGAGCTTCAGGTTCCGCAGCGAGCCAAAACCCGCGCCTGACATTGAAGGCACTCCGTGATGTTTATAATGCGTTCTGAATGCAAGGGTATGCAGCAGGGGCGCATCGACTGTGCTGCTAAACCGATACGCGTTTTCACAATTTCCCGATTCAACGAACAAGGATTGTAGAGTTGGGAGCTGAAGAATCTGTGATGACTGTGCGGTAGACTCGAAGTCGACGTATGAAGAAATAGTGACGTGCAGATATTCGAGAGACATAGCGGAAAGGGCAGCAGTGATGCTCGTCGATGGGATACGCCAATGGTGATAGTCGATGTCAAAGGCGATGCGGAGATGCGTGATTGTTTTCGACGGTGTTAGAAAGTACGGAATTGTGAGGTCAGTCGATAGGGTAGTGAGGCAGTGTAAGGCACCTGCAAGCATATGTCCGCTTGGGGGTGCTTCACCCAGTTCGCCGTCACATACTTCGCACTCGATGTGGATGGATTCCAAAACATTTGGGAGGGAAATGATGCAGTCTAGCAGGGCAACTACGTCGTGAACAGTTTCGGATGATACAGAAAGACGCCTCCATCGAGCGGTGTGGTTGCGGAAGAGGGTGGAAAACGACGACATGTTCTCGTCAGAACGCCAAAAACTGATTTCAACCCGCAAGTCGATAGGAACACAGCCGGACCTTTGGAGATAAACCTCAAAAGGTTCTAGATCATCCTGGTAAGCAGCGCGTCGTATCGTGCTCCAGATTCTGGGGGTATGCAATGCAATATTTCTCCAACGTTGTGTGACGTGAGATACTAGAATCTCGAAGTGAGACTTGTATGTGCTGGACGCACGTCCGACCTCGAAAATGGTAGAGAGCAATTCATCCGGCAGTGACGATATGGTCGCCCTAGATTTGCAATCTGCTTGTCCGAAAGTGCCATGCCCGATGGCTAACGCAGAAGCTAATCCCTTGAGAGAGGTTATCTCTTGCTCCATTCCTCCTTTGAATGGTAGTTCGTTTGATGCCTTGAATTAGCAGGAGATCTAGAATGCTACAAGTTCTTGTGTGTAAACCGGCTATTGAATCAGATCCGTGGGTTAGAACAGGAGGTACGAGCTGATGTAAAAGCAACCTGCGATGTCAATATCGATGTTAGTGTTTTGATGACAGTTGTGGTCCAAGCCTGAGAGCGCGTGACATGGACATGTCAACAGCAAGTCTGACACGCGTCAAGTGCTCACCTTAAATCCGATTCAAAGACATCGTCCTTTCTGCCTGTTTCCTTTGAACCCATGTCTGGAAATTACAAGCCACCGGAATGCAAACGTATATAGGATAGATTTTCCTCAAATTACTGGAGAGGCCAGCAACCCCAGAGCCATGCTGGAGGGACGCGCTAGATTTCTCAACACTTCGCCGCAAGAGGCAGTGATAGCGATAATACTCTCCCAAATTTTCCGATTCCTTTCCTTCTATCTCCGGTACTTCTCAGACTCAAGGGCCTTCCCATACCATCTTGATTTCCAACAATGCCTGAAATCAAGAACAAAGTCTGTTTGATGTACGTGCCCGCCTACGAAAGCCTCAGATGTTCGCACTGACGCTTGCACTGTCGGCAGCGTCCACGATGGATGGGGCATCGCGCCGGAGAAGGGCACGAAGGGCAACGCCATCGAAGCGGGCGACACGACCAACATGGACACGATCGGAAAAGAGCACAGTCATCGCACCCTCGCCGCGCACGGCGTCTCCGTCGGGCTCAGCGAGGGCCTGATGGGCAACTCTGAAGTCGGGTGAGCGATCTCAGTCTTGCGCGAAAGGCGAAATGCTGACGCTTCAGCCAGGCATCTCAACATCGGCGCAGGCCGGGTCGTCTGGCAGGACATCGTCAGGATCGACGTGTCGATCAAGAAGCGCCAGTTCCACAAGAACAAGAACATCCTGGAGAGCTTCCAGCGCGCCAAGGATGGCAACGGCAGACTGCACCTGCTCGGCTTGGTGCGTAGATCGCCTGTTTTCTCGGAAGACGTACTCTGATCTAATCTCTGGCCAGGTCTCCGACGGCGGTGTCCACTCCCACATCGACCACCTTAAGGCGCTTCTGGAGACGGCGAAGGAAGTCGGCGTCCCGCACACCTACATCCACTTCTTCGGCGACGGGCGCGACACGGCGCCGCGCTCTGCTGCTGGTTACGCCAAGGACCTCATCGAGTTCATCAAGAAGGAGGAATATGGCGAACTCGCGACTGTTGTGGGACGGTATTACGCCATGGACCGCGACAAGCGCTGGGAGCGAGTCAAGATCGCGGTGGAGGGTCTTACAAAGGGCGTGGGCGAGAAGGGGGAGGACGTCATCAAGGCCATCGAGGCCGAGTACGAGAAGGACATCACCGACGAGTTCCTGAAGCCCATCATCGTCAACGGAGACGCGGGCAGAATCAAGGGTGGGTGCCCATGCTCACCGCCCCGCGCGATGCTGACCACTCCGCAGACGGCGACACGCTGTTCTGCTTCAACTACCGCTCCGATCGCATGCGCGAGCTTGTATCTGTTCTCGGGCTCCCGGATAAGCCCATGGAAGTCGAGATTCCCAAGGATCTTGTGCGTGCGATGCCCATGCTGTTCCGCCTGGTGCTCACACTCGCTTCTAGCACATCACCACGATGTCCACCTACAACTCCGAGTACGGCTTCCCCGTGGCCTTCCCTCCACAGCCGATGACCAACGTGCTTGCCGAGGTGCTCGCGCACAAGGGCATCAAACAGGCCCACATCGCGGGTCCGTCGCCCCATACTTCGCGCCTCCGCTCCGCCACTGACCAAGTGCATGTCCCACAGAAACTGAAAAGTACGCCCACGTCACCTTCTTCTTCAACGGCGGTGTGGAGAAGCAGTTCGAGAACGAAGAGCGCCACATGATCCCGTCGCCAAAGGTGGCGACGTACGACAAGGACCCCAAGATGAGTGTCCAGGGCGTCGCGGACAAGGTCGCCGAGGTGCTCAAGGAAGGCACGCACGAATTCGTCATGTGCAACTTCGCGCCGCCCGACATGGTGCGTCCTCTCCCCAGCCCCATCTTCGCTCAGGCGGAACTTATCCCGGGCTTTGTTTAGGTGGGCCACACGGGCGTCTTCGACGCCGCCGTCGAGGCCATCGGGAAGACGGACGCGGCCGTGGGCACCGTGTACAGGGCCGCGCAGGAGGCGGGGTACATCCTGCTCGTCACGGCCGACCACGGCAACGCCGAGCAGATGCTCAACCCGGACACGGGCGCGCCGCACACGGCGCACACGACGAACCCGGTGCCGTTCATCATGACCGGCGACCCGGCGAAGTTCAAGTTTACGGAGGACAAGAAGGACGGGGAGGAGGAGGAGGGCGCGCTGTGCGACGTCGCGCCGACGATCTTGGCCCTGCTGGGCCTTGAGCAACCCGAAGGTACGCCGAGCATGCCCATGCCCATGCCCGTGGTGGCCGGTGGCAACAGTGCTAACGCTTACTTTGCAACCAGAAATGACGGGCCGCTCGCTGCTGGCCAAGTCCGAGTAGACACTGGGTGATAGAATTGGAGAAGTTTTTCAAACAATGTTGTAAATGAGATACATAGATGCACTCTGCTTGCGCGAGTTCGTGTTTGCAGCAAGTCAAAAACATGTCACGAAGGCATCAACATGATGCAACCGTTCCATGCGCTCGTGTGCATCATTCAACTTGGCTTCATCATATCCAAGGCTCCCTGTCGCTGAAATCCAGGTGGGCATCAGGGATGAGCATAGCAACGAGCTGGAGTGAAATTTGAACATCCTGGCTTGATCTAGAAATCCAAGAATGATAACCCGGACGCGCTGTCAGATAAAGCAGGACACCAGTAGTAGGGATTCTCAATTCTTAGATTACCGGTTCAAAGGTTCAGGATGTATTTTGTTTCTTTTCTTTTCAAATATAAGGCTCCGGACATAATGCATTCGCCGAGGACATCGTGAACTCACGAACCGGTGAACCAAGAATTGAGAATCCCTAATGCATAAGTTGCCGCTTCCATCACTGGTTATCTCAGAAGGATCAGCAGATACCTTTCGAAATTTCGTTGTTCGAAATTGATCGATATCGTGATCGTGATCGAAGTGCGCAGCAGGCTTTCGGCGAACTTTAACCGAGCAGCCCGGCCAGCATCGAAACGGCGCGCGCGCGCCCCTTGAAGCGCAAAAATAGCCACAGCTGTCCGTGGAGGCCAGGCATACTGTGGCGCCCAGGGTCCAAACGCGCCCAGGGTCCAAACGAGGGCTGATGCTGACTGTGCAAGCGCGCGCGATGATGCATATCAGCGCCAGCGAGGGCTGTGGCCCACTGGGGGCTGTGCGGAGGGTTCGGGTTTGACTGGCCGCGCTGGAAAGGTTCCTCAGGCCGTGAGCCTGCCGGCCCATGATGCGAAAGCCTGCAGTACTGCAGTGGACTTGGCACTGCATTGAGGCGAGCTAGCTAAGGATTTTTTGTGACTGATAGCGCCAGGTCCCAGCACTAAGCTTGAAACGTGTTGCGTGTCTGGGCGCCACCATTGCGCCGGCCGACCTGTCCACTTGTTGCCCAGGTGAAGAGACAAGGTGGAGATAACCGTACAGGGTAATGGCAGGATTATTTTCAGCCAGTACTTATGTTTTTTTGGCCAGTCAGGCACTAGCTGATAAGCGTCTGATGGAGGAAGCGAACTTCGGCGAGGCCGGGATGGCGCTCCAGACGACGCGGTGGGGTAAAACTGCATGCAACAGACAGTGCGGACCGTGCATGCATTTCCTTGACAACTCAGGGGATGACAGACGATGACCGCGGGGATGATGAGACCGCGCAGCGGGGGCTGAGGCCAAGCCCAGGCAAAGAGGAATACATTTGGATTTGCCAAAAGAGGGCAAGGCCGCCGGCCGGCTGGCCGCATGGCAGGTCCACTATCAAGTCGTACGGGTATTGTTGATTTTCCATCTCGGTTCTTTCTGTAATACCTCAACCTTGTAGGATACTTGTTATGCACCGCGCCTGGTCCACTTACCTTGACCCCCAGCAGCAGCAGGCGCTTCTGAACCAGCAGCAAACTCTTGGCCGCCCAGCTGTGCCAGCGCCCGGCCCCGGTCAACAATCGGTAAGAGTGTGCGAAACTTGGGATTATTAACCCTTGTTTACGAAATTCCTTTTCTTAACATTACACGGCGACTTGTAGATGGACTACGAATAGTGAGTCTCTTTCTCTAAACACCCACCCACCAAGCCGTCGAGCATCCCCCCCTCGACGCCCACGCCAAGCACCCGAGCTAACACCACCCCGCAGCAACTCAAGGCGTGCATCGTCTATTGCCTCAGCAGCCGGCCAGTCGACCTACTCCCAAGCAGCCTCCACCCGCCATCTGGTCACAGACATGAGTACCCCTCTCGACCCCCCCAACGTGCCGTTTGGAGCTTCTCCCCGCAACTCCCAGCTCTCCCTGACGCCTAGAGACGGATCCCCGCTGCTCGCACGGCCGGACAGCACCCCGGTATCGCTATCCGTCAACTACCTGCCCTCCAAGTTCTCGACCGCGCTCGTCACACCCGGCGTGGGCAGGCGGCGTAGGCCCAACAAGGATGGCGGCAACATGCCCAAGCGCGGTGGGGGCCGCGAGGCGTTCAAAAGCGGCGAAGCGCGCATGCCGGGCGAGGGCGACGACGACTACGATGGCATCAACAGCGGCTGGTTCGGCGGCAAGGAGGGCGGCGGCGCCAAGCCCCGCATGCGCTGGACTCGCTTCAAGTGGATCATCTTCTTCTCGACCATTATCGTGAGTACCGCCCACTCGCGCCCGTCGTCGCCATCACACCACGTGGGACAGCGCTCATTAATTTTTTTGATCTCTAGTTGACCATGTACACGCTCTGCGCGCTCGTCTTCTGCCTGCTGACGTGGTTCGACGTCTGGACGCACGCCGATGTCGTCCGTGTCGGCAACCGCACCGAGCTCATCCTCTCCACGTTCGCCGCCAGCCTGGGCGTCGTTGTGGCGCTCATCGGCTGGGCCGGCATCCTGCTCAACAATCGCTCCTTCCTCGCCGTCTACTCCTTCATGCTCTGGATGGTCTTCATCCTGCTCCTCGTCCCCGGGTACCTGACCTACAAGCAGCACACGTTCAATCTCGAGGGCAAGATCAACTCGCAGTGGTCCCGCGCGCTCGGCGCCGACGGCCGCCTGCGCATCCAGAACCAGCTCGAGTGCTGCGGCTACTTCAGCCCCTTCGTAGAGGCGACCGTCTCGCAGACGTGCTACGCGCGCACGATCCTGCCCGGCTGCAAGCAGGTGTACCTGGAGTTCGAGCGCAACGTGCTGCAGCACTGGTACGTGGTGGCCTTCGCGCTCGTGCCCATCCACATCTTCTGCATGGTCTCCGCGCTCCTGTGCTCCAACCACGTCACGTACCGCTTCGGAAAGGGCATGATGCCCAAGGCGTACCGCCTCAGCATGAACAGCATGGCCGTCATCATGGACAACTACGCCAAGTGAGTGTTTTCCGCTATATTCCTGCGCACGAACGCCCTTGCTGATCGCGATCGCGCTCACAGCCAACTTGCGGAGCAATATGGCACGGACGTGGCCTCCGAGGTGATGGCGCGCTCGCGCTCGCAGATCAACCTCGACGCGATGCCCACGATGCCGTACCAGACCGGCGGGCACCAGTACACCGACAGCAAGTACGGCTCGCTCCGGGACCGCGCGCCCGAGGGCCAGTAGGCTGCTGTACTGCTATACTGCTATCCCACGTCCTTTACGACTAGATATACGCGGCGCCATACGCCATTCCCCCCGCGCCCGTATAATACGCCTGGAGGCCCGAATGGCGGTGTTCGCGCTCTTGCTGCGGTTTCTGTGTATATCCGCGTCCGCTCTTTAATTTACCGTACTCGTACTCCCTGGGTTGGCTTTCCTACTTTTTTGAACACTTTTTTTCACCGGTACTGCTATTCCTCCCCTCTTAAATTACTTTCTTCTTCTTCCCGGCGGACATTTTACTGCTACGGGCCCGCGTCGATAGGATCCGGAAATTGAAATCTAGACATTCGTTAAATTGGATTTCTGGGGTCAACTTGTGGGGTGTGACTGGAATCGCTTGATGTAGAGCCGACGGTCTAAAAGACGTTCGCGCGAGATTCTCTTTTCGTGGTCTTCTTTCATGAGCGCATCGGTCTGGCTAAGATAAGAATAGATTCGCGTGTATCATACTCTCCTTGGATCTCGAGCTGAGGTCGGCTGTTCGAACTTTGCCAAAATGCAAGTATCATTTCTACCATAAACTTGGCTTTACTAGCAATATCGACTTCCCTCTCCGCTCCTTGATGAGCGCTGGATGGATGCCCAAATATCGCGCCTCGCTTGCCTACTTGCCCACCTTACTGCATAACTAGTCAACTCAACTGGAATCTGCCCTTACAGTCGGCGTCGTACTTCATGCATCATGTGCAGGTTGTCATTCTTGCCAGGTTTCAGGATGTTTAAATACAGCACCTCGATGCTATGCTCATCCCTAACGCCCACCTGTACTGCATGACGTGGAGCCTAGCTGTGCTTTGATGCGTTGCAGCCAAAAGCCCTGCCAGTCTTTCGATCCGCTCCACCCTTTCCCTCCTTCCACTAGTTGACTGGAATACGCGTTTGCTGCCCGCGCCGTGCCCGATGACCTCCCTCTCCTTCCCAGCGCACGGCGACTCGGTCATAACGTGCCTGCTCTTCTCGCACGGGCGCATCATCTCCGCGTCGGACGATCACTCGATTCACGTGTACTCCTCCACCACCGGCGAGCTCCTGCGCGCTCTCGACGGGCACGAGGGCGGCGTGTGGGCTATCGCGGCCAGCGAGGACACACTCGTCAGCGGGTCCACGGACCGCACGGTGCGCGTGTGGGATCTCGCGGCCGGGCGCTGCACGCACGTCTTTGGGGGACACACGGGCACCGTGCGGTGCCTCGCCCTCGCCCAGCCCGAGTGGACGGAGCGCGAGGGGCCGGGGGGAGCAGTCGCGCGGGAGCAGTGGCCGAAACAGCAGTTGATCGTGAGTGGGAGCAGAGATCACTCGCTGAGAGTGTGGGCTCTGCCCCAGGCGGGGGATGCGGAGTATAGGTCCGCCGCCGAGGGTGACCTGGCCGTCGAACCTGAGGATGTAAGTGCCCATGCGGATTTCGCATCTAGTGCTATAGTTGAACCGTTCTTGCAGGTGGATGATGCCCACAACCCGTACCACAAGCTGCACCTGCAGGGCCACGATGGGCCCGTCCGTGCCTTGGCCGTCCATGGACGCATGGCTGTCTCCGGAAGTTATGACTGCACAGTTCGCGTCTGGGATATCGTTACGGGCGAGTGCAAGTGGACTTCCTACGCTCATACCGGGAAAGGTACGTCATTAAATGCTATCTTGACATGCGTTGCCGTTCGCTTACCATACAATACGTAGTCTACAGCGTTGCCCTTGACCCCAGTCGGAACAAAGTCTACTCGGGCGCGATGGACATGACCGTCTGTATCTGGGATCTGCTCACTGGCGAACGCAAGATCCTCACAGGGCACACCTCGCTCGTGGGTCTCCTCCGCGTCTCCCCCTCCTACCTCGTCTCCGCCGCCGCCGACGCGACGCTCCGCGTCTGGGACCCCGACACCGGCGCGCTGCGCCACACCCTCGCGGGGCACGCGGGCGCGGTGACGTGCTTCCAGCACGACGAGTACAAGGTGCTCAGCGGGTCGGATGGGACGCTGAAGATGTGGGACGTGCGCGATGGGACGGCCGTGCGGGATCTCCTCACGGGCGCCACGGGCGTGTGGCAGGTTGTGTTCGAGGGCCGATGGTGCGTCGCTGCGGCCAACCGCGACGGGGCGACTTTCATCGACGTGTGGGACTTTGGGAACGGCAACGCCGGTATCTGGCCAGGCGGTAGCGATGGGGGCATAGATGCGCAGGAGGCGAAGGATCGAGCGGACTAGGACCAATAAGCCGCGGACTCGCAGAATGAAGCACAGTGAATTGCATCAGTAGTAGCTGTCTCGTGCACGTATGATGCTGTATGATGTCAATGAAACGGGGGGGGCCTCCAAATTTACAAGGCCCGCAAGCCTGCCTCAAACGACTACGTAGCTACACACAGGTCAGCTCCCTTCGCTCCCTCGTTGGTATTTCGTTGAGGGAATACACCAGAGAAAATGCCCAGCCCTCCGAAATGCGCTTCATGCGAGAATCCGGCGACGTTGCGGTGCACAGGATGCGAAGGCGCAGAGCTAGAGACCCCCTATTGCAGTGCTGACTGCCAAGCCCGAGTTCGTCGCCTTGCTGGGGCATATTTTCGCCAGATCGGACCGACTAACTGGGTATACGTATGCAGGACTGGGACTCGATTCATAAAAAGTTTTGCGGCAAGTGAGTGCTCATACTGCCATTGCGCCGCCGAGCTGCCCTTCACCTTGGACAAACACATCTGCAGGAAAGCCTACACTTTCGCGCTCACGCTGGTGGATTCGTCCGACCCCGTCATTTCCCGCACGTTCGATGTGCCCTCCTGGTTCACATTTCGTCAGCTGCATGACACTGTGCAGTATGCGATGACCTGGACGGATTCCCATCTGCACAGCTTCACCTGCGTAGAAATGCCGTCGGGGAGGACCCGACGCGATGCATATTCGGCGCGGAAGGAGCTGCTGCTGATTTCAGGGAAGGATGGCCTAGGATATGGCGATGACATGTTCCCACTTGAGGAGGTCCCGACAGAGGACGAGAACAAACTCAAGCTTAGCGACGTGTACGAACCCACTGGACGGCTGTATAATGTCGCTGTCCCCAGAGGGGAACCGTCTGCTTTGATGTACCTTTATGACTTTGGGGTATGTTATGTGACCTCCTGTTCCCAGTTCGTAAATTGACAAGCTTGATCTCCAGGATAACTGGGAGCATCAGCTTCTTTTCAAAGGCTCGAAGCCGGCGCGGGCCGCACGCCCTGTATTTACTGCTGTCTCCGGTCAGTGCAGCACACATCCGACGATGTGCCTTCTTGCTAACCAGGACATCTAGGTTGCGCTCCAGTTGAAGATTGCGGCGGGGTGTATGGCTGGGATAATATCAAAGAGGCCTACCAGGCGCCTCACCCAACGGAGGATCAACTGGAGCGGATTTCGTGGGTCAAAGAAATCGCTGGTGACGCGTACAATCCACTCGCAGAGCCGGATATGGCTTCCATGAACTCGCAAGGCGCACGGCCGAACCGGTAGATGAAGTTTGACGAGGATGTCTAAGATTTTTCCCAAATTTCAATTCTGATCATCCGTAGCCAACAGTACAAATTCCAAGGCGCATGTGTATACTATACAGGGGTTGTGGAAGCACAGTTTCCTTGCCCGTGAAGACATCATTATACTTTAATGAGTGGTGCCGCCGAGACATCTGCCTGATTCTCTTTTCCTGTCGGCTTGAGCATCTTGCCCAGCCCGCCTTCGATAGAACTAATCGACGAGAGTACGGATAGTCGCGCTTGTTTCTCCTCGGCATCCAGGACAACAGTGCCACCAAAAACATCGCCCGAGCTGTTCGTGACTTGATTTCCTTCCTTGCTGGAGAGCGGAAGAAAGAGAGGAGCTAGGCCAACATCCAGGAACACACCATCCTTCGGCTTAAGAATGTTCTGCGGGGTCTCGGGTCCGAGAGTATCGTCTGTAGAATCCGAGTCGAGCAGGGTCTCATCCACCTCGTTCTCGTCGTCCTCTTCTTCTTCCGCCCGTGCACGCGCCTCTTCTTCATCGAGCGTCTTCTTTTTCGCGATCTTGCGTGCGACGAGATCTCTCCATGCATACGGGACGCTTTCCGGGCCCGCGACGACAGCACCCACGGTCGCGCGGACATGAACCTTCATGACGTGCCGTTTCTGCCTGAGAATTTTGGCAGCGAAGACGTTGAGCGCGGGCACGGTGGGATAGGATGCGCGGTGGCGGGTGTAGTCAAGCTTTTTAAAGGACGCGAATGGGGCGGCGTCGACTGCGAAGCCGTGCGGGAGAGGTGTCGGCTTGAAGCTCTGCGAGTGCACGAGCGCGTTCATGACCTGGCCGATCTGTGTGTATATGTGAGCAGGGGAGGTGGTGGCGCGACAAATGGAGGACTGACAGCGAAAGAAGTGCACGCGTACACAGGGAAGTAGACGAGCCGCGCCTGCACGGCATCAAGCAGCGCGTCCAGATCCATTCCATCCTCCTCAAGATCTTCTCTCCCAAAAACAGAGTCCAGCTCCAGCCGGCCTTGATCGTGGGGGTCGCCAGGGCTCCCAGGCAGATGGTACAGAATAATCCCGCTGAGTCCGCTGAGTTTTTCCAGCCTCACGAACCGCCGCACGCCACAGATTCCAAGCGACAGATCCGAGTATACGGCTGTAGAGAATTCGGTCTTCCACGTTTGCCCGGCGGGGTTGCGGGACTTGCGGGGCGACTCCTGCCTCAGGGCCTCGGGACAGGGGTTTGGGGGTGGCTGCAAAACTTGAGCGAGGGCGTCCGTCCATCCAGGATTCATTCTTGAGTCAAAGGCCGGGGCGTCTTCGGATAAAACTCTCCGGGAGTTGGTTCGAGTGCACAGATATATGAGGCAGCGGTGAGCAAGAAGAGGTCGACAATATTGATATTCAAACAAAGCATGTCAGCCACACATATGTCAAAATCACGTGACCAACCTCCCAGTTGTGGCATCACGCTCAAGCAAAGGCTCAAGCAATTCTAAGATTGAATGAGGCTGACAGGGATCGAAGTGTTTGTTCGCCGTTGAATGTGGTAGGGATCGGTCGGAGGTGCTTCCCAACAACGCCGCCGACGTTATCAAGGTTGCGTTGAGGTTTGCGGCAAGGCCACGTGGCAAGCCGCGGCGTTCTTTTGCCATTTCCTGAATCTCGGTCCTTCCTTCTTGTTTCCTTCCTGTTCTTCTTCCACCGTTACGAACTTCGCTATGCACTACCACGATATCAAACATTCAACATTATTTTTCAAGCGGCTGGAATGCTTCTATGATCCCACTCCCACTCTGCTTCGCTCGATTGACTCTTGCTGCGGCCTGCCGAAGCAGCATTGCTTCTCGAACCTCCTATCGCTCACTTAGGCAATGACTATTAGCGAATAACTCTTCTTGAATTCTGGAGCTCGCCGTCGACTACGCGAATCCATATGGATTCTGATGACTCGAGCTTGATTGTGACAGCGACAATTCAGGACGCCATCGTCGTTTACGTGCATCACAAAAACTACTGGCCAGTTGGACTTCTCCGAATCCTTAAACACATATAAGGCAACACTGGCACTGACTCTCAGAGGTACAATTCGTCAATCGCTGCTTCGAATTCTCAATTCTTCGGACATTCTTGGACGAGATGCTACTCCTCGAAGTCCGATTTCTGATAAGAATCGTCCGACAGAACAGAAATGCGTCAATCCGTCCATTCATTGCTTCATATTTCCATCAAATCCAGAAGGCTTTGATCTCCATCGACGCAAACAGCTTCGAAGCTACTCCTTATAGACTTGAAATCCACCTTGATTTTGATGTGTAACGGCATCCACGAACCGCAAGTTGAATCGTCGCTCGCACCTCATACTACGGCTTGTATACCTTTTCAGCACCTTTCTTTCTTGCGGCACCTGCGCGGCGCCGAATCCCGCGTGTATAAAAGCCATGCATATATGCTGGCTTTGGAGATTGGCATCATCTACCACCACCAAGAGATATCGACATCCTGATCATACCTGACACAGACACACTTTAATCGATTTCTGAACCATACCTCCCGAAATTAGCACCATCAAAATTATGAAGGTATGCACGAGCCCTTTCCGCTCCCCAACCCACGACACCCTCATGTCAACCAAGCATACTGATAAAGCCATTTAGGTCTTTGCGCTCCTCTTCCTCAGCATTGGCGCCTCTGCTGCGTGCATTCCCTGCTCCAGCCGCTCCGCAAGCCCAACATCACCTGCACACGGCCCCCACTCCAGCCCATCGGCACCAACGCCAGCTGCGAGCGTAGCCCGCTCCAACCCCTCAGCAACCCTAATGCCATTCCTCGCGCCCCTGTGCCAAATCACTGATCCCATATTCTCCCTTCTCTGCAAATTCCCCACCCAGACACTCTCCCCCGGGGTCTGCACTGAAGTCACAACACCCTGCGTTGTCCACGGCCCCGCATCCTTCGAAGCACATTTTGGCTCTGTGACTCAGGAAGGCTGTCGTGTAACTGTATTCTCTAACAGCGGGTGTAGCGGAGAGGAGGTTGAGAGCGGTGAAGTTAGTGCGACGGGGCCGGGGACGTGTATCGAGAGTCCGTTCTTGGGGAGTGCGTTGAATGGCGGGGAGGCGAGCAGCTCGTTGTTGCCCTTTGGGTTCAAGAGTTCAAGACTGGATTGTTACTAGTTAGTCAGGGGCACATAGAAGGGAACTGGAAGTCTGGAACAGTAGTAGCTACCGTCCTGCGAGGTATTTTTATCCCGAACACATACACAATTTACAGATCATCTGCGTAGTTAAGTAATCATATTTCCGTCGAATTGTGATATCACTGCCTATCAACATCATCTCGCTTGGTATGTTGTGAGGGCCCGTTTGAGGGGAGTTGTGATACTGGAGCGAGAGATGACATCTTCAAGGCGATTTAAGTAGCTGGCATGGAGAACAGAGATGATGTTCAAATCAGTAGTCAACATCTTCGCCATGACAATGGGCTCGTCTCTCAACGTTCAGTAACCATCATCATTCACAATGCGTAGAAGCTCAACTTCAACTTATCATTATCTTCCTTTGAGCCACATATTCGCAGCACACGCAATCTTGTAGATTTTATGCTGCGCTCTCCTCGCCCAGCCCGAGTGCGCTTCTTATTCATGTCGACCATCGCGTCTGCTCGCAGCTGGAACTCTCATGAAAGTGAAGTTCCGGAGTCGCTATCACTAATATATGTAGTGCGCGTATCGGGCCCCAATGATATCACTGCTCATCAAGTAATATACAATTATCTCGCCGTGTCGGTATACATTTATTTTCACTGGCCTTCCCCTTCACCCGGAGGAGGGCCCTGAGGTTGCCCTCCCTGCTCTTTATCTTTCCGCGTTGCCTGTACGACGTCGTCAACTCGGAGAAGCATCCGGGCAGCCTAAAGACAAATGTCAGAAAGAAGTAGAACCCAAGTAAGCGAATATTACCGACCTCAATAGCAGTTTTGAAAGTTTGGATCTGCAAGGAAGCGTTAATAGAAGCTATACCAGGAAGATCAGCCCCACTGACCTTGACACTAGCGGATTCGTAGAGTCCGTAGGTTTTCATGTCAACGATTTTGCCTGTCTCGCCATTTACTCCCCATGAGTTCTCTCCGTTAGCGTGTTTAGCCTGTGGGGGTTATGTGATTAGGAAGTCATCCTGGGGGATGAAAGTGCATCACCCACCCTGAGCTCTGTAAGAACACGCATAGCGTTCCCTCCACTGTTTTGCACCAGTGTTCTAGGAATGACTTCCATGGCATCAGCCACTGCTCGGTACGGCCAGCCTTCGACGCCAACGATGGTTTTCGCTTTCGCATGAAGCCCAACGCTGATAGCCATCTCCGTGGCGCCACCTCCCGGAGCGAGCAGGGGATTGAAGACCACATTACGCGCGACTGACATGGCGTCAGCAAGATTGCGGTCAATCTCGTTGAGAACGTCTTTGGACGGTCCGCGCAGGAGAATAGTACACGCTTTGGGCGTTTTGCATTCTGTTAGGAACGTGAAGTATCTGATATCTGATAAGCTAGATCCACGAAAAAAGAAAATATAGCGCTTACTCATCCCCGATTTTCTCAATATTGAAAAGACCACATTCAGTGCCAATATCAGACTCGAGGAGATCTTCCACCCGATTGACAATGACAGCACCGACAGCGAGGGCGATACGGTTGTTGTCTGACTTCCGGACACGTCGAAGAGCAGATACTCCATGCCTCATCAGTACATGCTGGGCAGTATCTGGTGTATATCAGCGATGAGATACAGGCACGAGAATCATTTCCCTTGCCTGAGACACCCTTTTCCGTAATGACTTGAACTATCTTTCCAGTGTCGGGATCCGTATTGTTCGCAACTATCGGCGTCTCTTGGAGTTCTACATAGTTGATTTGAGCAGTGGAACACCTCAACCTCGAAAAACACTACTTGCGGCCCAAGTTCTTCGTGCTACTTTACCTTTACTAAAGCGTTCTGTTTAAGTTCGGGACAGGCGTTCAGTTACGGTACACAGTCCTGCGTCATAGATCTTCTAGTCGCGAGTCTTTGTTGTCACTCAAACTCGTAGTACTACCTGGTATGCAGCACCGGTCGGCCGTGTCCTATGTTTGAACAGTAGTGCCATCAAGTCGTTCTCATGTTTTCTCAGTTCCGTCATGTTACTAAAGTCAGCGGTACCCGACTCGGAGGAAGCCTCGCGACCATTTGGTGCGTTCAAACTTTAAAAGTCTACAAAAAACTTGGAAAAACTTGCCAGGAACTTTCCAGTGTTTGCCTCCCTAGTTGTCACTGGTGAACTTTACGTCCCAAAAACGATGTGACAAGAGTGTTCACGGCCTCCAACGTCTCATCCTTTCCCTAAAGTCCATATCTCTCGTAGTAGGGCGTCCGCGTACTCAGAGCAGACTAGTCGTCTTCTTGTTGCTTCATCTAACAACGTTCTATCCGCCAACCATTACAAAAACCAGGTAATCACGGTATGCTAAGTGTCATTACGACCCTATAACCCACCTGACTCGTAATCGGGCGTCAGTACCCTCGGAGCTGTTCTTCGCTCCTTCTCCTCTTCGCTTCACCAACAACAACCGCTTTCGTCGCCCTTAGTATATCCCCGCCGTGGAGTCTAGCCGTATCGCATACGTTATGACGGCTGTTAATAGTTCAGCGCAAAAGTCGTAGCTGGAGCTGTTGGAAAAAACGACTGCTGGGAGCGCTGCTGGAAGGTAGTACGTCCGGGGTCCTGTTTCGGGGTAAAAACACTACTCATACTCTAGCGAGAAGCCTTCTTCCCTACGCCACTGCGACTGCACAAGTACGTCTGTGCCGGGGCCTCGCTGTTAGACCTGCGTTTCGAGTCTAGAGGTTGTAATGCCGCCGCTTCCATGCGACCCTGGTGTTCCTAGGGAAACAAAGATGACTATTTATAAGTTTATCTGGCACCGTCTACACTAGGCTTGCACAAACCCGGGATTTCGGTACAACTTTTACTAGAACCTAGGTTACCCACCGTATCACACTCAATAATGCGACAGCTCAAAGGCGCCTCCGAATGGGTCTACTGTATCTAATTGTTTGCTGCCTTTACGCTAGGAGGCTCTTTAGCTGCACCGCGTAGGACGGCGCTTTTTATACTAACTCGAGTCAGCCTGCGTTCTGCTTCTTACACCACTGCCTTGTTGGTCGCATTAGTAGGAACCATACACCGTCTAGCATACGAGACTTTAGCGCAGAGTATGGAATTTGTCGACCACTTTAAAACCGGGTTAGGAATAGGGTCGAGCTCGCGCTATAGGTGGGGCATCACTAGTAAAGGCGGATGTTGTTTCGGGACTTTCTCCGAGAGCTCTAGTAGTTCGCATATAGGCACGGGTAGTTGTGGAGCTTACTACTACTCTACGAGAGAGAGTAGTTCTGAAGGTAACCGTGGTTTAAACAGTACGCGACCAGCCTGGAGTACACGTTTGACCGCAATCTCCGTCACGCGTGACATCGAGTCCTGCTTGGCCCTCCACAGTTCTGACAGCTATAGTTTGCTATGCGCTCCCAGCTCTTCTAAGGACCCCCGCTCTAGCTCGTTTCAGCCCACAACTTACCCCAATACCAGTTGTTCCTGTAGTGCGTAGGTTTGTACGCTTCTGCCTAGGACTTGGGCGCGTAACATGAAGAGCTAACGGGTAACCTCATGTTTTTCCCCCTCTCAGTCTGTTTGTACCTCAAAAGCTTTCTCAGCCTAACCCGTTCCCGCGTCCTATAACTCCTGCTTGTCCACTTCCGTGAGCACCTATTCTAGGAGCTCAAGTTCGGGCTAGAG
>KV417528.1:128016-205575 GCA_001630335.1 Athelia psychrophila | reverse complement strand
GTTTGAGGGGAGTTGTGATACTGGAGCGAGAGATGACATCTTCAAGGCGATTTAAGTAGCTGGCATGGAGAACAGAGATGATGTTCAAATCAGTAATCACTTTTAAGCAGTTAACCGGCCGGAGATGTGATCTCATCGGCCAGTTGGATTCGTGCTGTGCTTCCCCGGAAGCCCTCGCAGATGGCGGAGGTTATTGCCCAGCCGGCGCGTGAGTGGGAACACCGAAAATGAAGCAATTGTTGCTTCACAGAGTACGAAAGACAGTGAAATAGTGTAAAAAATGCTCCCCATATGTCGAGATTGCTTTTCCCACAGCCATACAGTGCTTCCAGAGACTACGGTGAACTGACTGTACATTGCTTGGATTAACGCCAGTGCTGAAACTCCACGCAACACTCGCACTGTGAATCTAAGACAGCTGTTTGAGAATAACACCTATCTACGTTGCCCATACATTACCATCCGGATGTAAAGCGAGGAGAAAACTTGGAGAAAACTATTGCTACATTGGTATTAACCGTGCGTCCTTGGTACCCACTACACCTCCGAGACGGGCTCCTTCGGCGGCGCGGGCGCGGACGGCGCATACTTGCTCTTGACCCGCAGCGTCGGGCCGTACTTGACGAGCACGAACGGGATGGGCATGAGGATCAGTGCGATAAGCCCGACTAGCGAGCTCGCCCAGCGCGGGCCGAGCGCGGTGTACATCTGCGTCGTGAACAGCGGGAACGCGGCGCCCGCGAGGCTCCGGCACACCGTGTTCGCCGCGAGCGCGGACGCGGAGACGAAGAGGTACGCGTCGATCGTGTAGTTGAACAGCGAGAGGAAGATCCAGCAGATGCTGAACCCGAGCAGCACGCCCGCCATCATCGGCGCCGCGAAGGACACCGACGCGTAGGACGTCCACGCGAACCAAAAGAAGGAGATCGCGAAGAAGGGCGCGGCGATGATCGCTATCTCGAGCCGGAACTCCGGCGGGACTGGGTTCGGCGCGTGCTGCGCTATCGCGCGCTCGTAGCGCGGGTTGAAGTACAGGATGTAGGTGATCACGGCGATGAGCCCGCCGACGGGGAGCGGGAGGAACATGAGCCCGGAGATGCCCGCGTTGAGGCCGTGCAGCTCGCTGAACACGATCGGGTACGCCTCGAAGAGCATGTAGACACAGCCGTAGACGAAGCTCATGTACACGGTGATCGCCATGAGCATCGGCTCCGCGAAGAGCACGCGGAACGGGCGCGCGAGCGTGCTGTTCAGCGTCTGCGCGAGTGTCTTCTTCGCGAGGCGCTCCGTGTGCGCGTAGTAGCGCGGCTCGCCGGTCTCCTTGCGCATGCGCTTCGCCTTCTGGACGAGGAGGGCCGGCGCGTAGGTCTCGGGGAGGGTGAGGATGATCTGCAGCCAGCAGACGCCCGCGAAGATGGTGAGCACCCAGAAGACCCAGCGCCACGACGCGCCGCTCACGGCGATGAAGCCCGCGACGGTGGGGCCGAAGGTGGCGCCCGCAAGCGGCGCGAGGGTGAACATGGCAAGTGCCTTGCCGCGCGTGCGCGCGTCCCAGATGTCCGCGATCAGGGCGCCGGAGTTGGTCAGTGGGGCGGCGGCGAAGGTGCCGCCGAGGAAGCGGAAGACGAGCATCTGCGCGGCGGAGGTGGACACTGCGGCCGCCACTTGGAATATCTGCTTGGACGTCAGTGCGGATTTTTTACAGTCACCGGCGAAGTGCGGTACTCACTGTGTAGGCGAGGAAAGTGAAGATGAAGATGGGCCGTCGGCCGTACACTTCAGAAAGGGGCCCCCATAGTAGCGGACCGACGCAGTAGCCAGCGACAAAGAGCGAGATGGTGAGGGTGCCAAGCTCTTCAGACATGTCAAATGCCTCCATGAGCTGTGGCACGATGCCCGACGGTGCAGCGCTCGCGAATGTCCTGTAAAGCTGTGAGATTAGATCGAAGATCGGGCCGGAAAGAGCTCACGCGTTGAAGACAAGGAGGCATGCCGTCATCGTAAGGTACCATCGCTTCACATTGCTCCAATTCTAGGTTTGGGACAAGGGGTAAGCCACACGTCACGTGAAGGTTCTAAGAAGGAAGGGAAAATACTGAGGGCAAAGAGCACGCCATCCGATGGGGTTTTCGCAAGGCCGGGGCAGCGACAAGTATCTCGCAAGCCAAGGATGGCTGCCAGCTCGCGGAGCAATGATGTACAGACAAGGGGTCGACACAATGCTCACCTTTGGATTCTCCGGATCGCCCTCTGTAAAATTGACCAAATGTGGATCCTCCTTTTCCTCCCGCTTTTCGTTATCAGCAGAGATGGCGGGGTCAAGGAGCTTGTCGCCCAGTGGGGTGTGGGGCGCGTCGATGATCACGGTGAAGGCACGGTTCGCGCTGTCGTTAATAGTAGACTTGCGGCTCATCGTGGGGAGGGCGAGGCGAGGCGAGTTCAGAAGGCACAATGTAACTTATTGCATTACACCTTGTTCTAGGTTTATATAGTAACAGGATATAATTAATGCAGTATCCACGAGCGCACGAACAATTTCTCGAAGTGTCCACCGTCAGCCGCCGGTCCCCTTCCCTCGTATTATCACGTCGTATGACATTGTCATTGGACACGGCGTGCAATGGGCAAGTGACTAGAAGCCTTGGTAGGTCGAGGAAGCGGCGCGAGAAGCTCTCAGGCTATTGAAACTTCCTCAATTCACTGCTAAAGCTATCACCATATACGGGTAGGCCATGGGCGGATAGACACAGACTGCCACAGATACGATAAGTCGTTGGATATTCTGTTCTGTTCGGCACAGAACTTAATATGTATCAGAATTCGGACACCACATCTGTTCCGGCCAGCTGATGAACATTTGGCTGGCCATCTTGAGCGATCTGTGATTCACAGGTTTTGAGAGCATCCCCTGAAATGTTTAATATAGAAGCCCCATGGATCGAGACGGGCAGCTCACCAACACGCTCTGGGGCATTTGCACTGACCCTGGCAGCCAATGCTTCGAATCGAGGAAAACCAAGACGAGGGCAGTGCCAGGAAGTCCTTGAGGGAACATGCTGAGCTGCTTGGATCCCTTTATCCAATTAGTGCAAGCGCCGGAGCGTGAGCGGATGCTTGCAATCCTTCTGATTCTTGCATATGATCGATCATTCCTTCCAGAATTTGGATGGTTCATTTGGATTTCATTCAGACTTGTTCGGTTGAAGAAACAACTGGGTTGCATCACCCTGATTCGAAGCACCTCTGGCTCAAATACTTTTTTTGAGCCTTCAATCTCCTTCAACTTTATTCACTGCGTTTGCTGCAAAGTACGGGGACGTGTATAGAGTCCGTTCTTGGGTGGCGAGCAGCTCGTTGTTGCCCTTTGGGTTCAAGAGTTCAAGACTGGATTGTTACTAGTTAGTCAGGGGCACGTAGAAGGGGACTGGAAGTCTGGAACAGTAGTAGCTACCGTACTGCGAGGTATTTTTATCACGAACACATACATAATTTACAGATCATCTGCGTAGTCAAGCAGTCATATTTCCAATTGTGATATCACTGCCTATCAACATCATCTTGCCTCGGTATGTTGAGGGGAGTTGTGATACTGGAGCGAGAGATGACATCTTCAAGGCGATTTAAGTAGCTGGCACGGAGAACAGAAATGATGTTCAAATCAGTAATCACTTTTAAGCAGTTAACCAGCCGGAGATGTGATCTCATCGGCCCGTTGGACTCGTGCTGTGCTTCCCCGCTTCAACTTTAAATCACAACTTGAGTCTAACGGCTGTCACCGGTTCACGCAGAAAAATTGAGGCTTTAGTTACTAGTACATTGAAGCAACTCCTATTGTTTGAAGGGACCAACATGACAGCGGCTTAAACGGCGACTGCGACATGCATTTGTCCAGCTACATCTTCGCCATGGCAATGGGCTCGTCTCTCAACCCCGAAGAATTCCACCTATCACCTTGCAGAGCTGAGGATATCTTGCCGTACTTGACCCAATCCGCCAAAGCGGGCCAAATATTCGTCTGATGACAAGTGCGGAAAACGTTGACGTGCCCGACCGGGGCCCAACCGCGTGCCTTGGGATCGACGACAATGCGAGTGATGTGCGCCTGTGGCATCGTGTTCAAAAACTTGTCGATTGTGTAGCATGCCGGCATTGGACTCGGTAGTTGCTGATCGTCGGTGAATATGATGGAGAGGACGCGTCCTTTGAATTGGTCGTAAAATTCAGGGTGGTCAGTGGCTACATATCGAGGGAAGCGACACCATCGGTGCTGTTGGTGCCATGTGTGAGAGTGGGTCGGAATGACATATATTCAAGAAATGTGGAATTAGCTGACCGTTTCGAGACCCACGCCAGCTGGTACATCCTCTCCGTAGCCCAATCGAGCAGAGGGAAAGTAGCCAATTTCCTCGACCATACTCTCTACTTTCTGGAACTGTTGCCGACGTTTATCAGGATGCGGATAATAGCCATGATATTGCAAAGTGTTGCCAAGGAACAAATTGCGAATGACGGGATCGTCGGCGCTTTGTACAAGTGGTGCTATATGTGCTGTGAGCGATGCCAAATGAGCGTTCGTATCTCGAGTTCGAGGAGATATATTTACCTCCCACGCTGTGGCCTACGTACGAGATCATTCTTCCCGGGTAGAGCTCTCGGATAAAACGAAATGCGGCGCGCACGTCTTCGGCCCACTCCTTAGATATTGTCGTTTTCTTCCCTTCGACCAGAGCTGCCGTCCTCGCCGTATTATCAATGATACGCACATCGTCAGGAAACGAGATTCCGCTGTAGCGGTAGTCGACAACCAGTATCGCCAGACCATAGGAGGAGCTGAGCCAGCTTGCTCACAAGGAGAACTATCAGTCAGACTCGATGAAGAGAGCGAAAAAGCTGCACACCTTGCAAACGGCAAGTAAGCTCGGGCTGGTACGCCAGTACCTATTGCAATTATAACAACGGGGCTAGACTCAGAGGAGGATTGTGTTTCGAATAGATATGCACGGGTAGGGCATTTGCGATCTAAGGTCGGCAGAGTAATAATCTTTGGGGGGGACATATCAGAGCAGATGGTAACGAGTCCTTCATCGGCGGCGCCTTAAGAGGATTTAGGCCCTGCTTGCCGCTGGAATGTATTGGACAGTATTGGATTCAACTTCCTGTCCGGACATCGGCACTTGCGCGTTTGTAGATAAGTGCGACAGTGGCAGTGTGTTCTTAATATGTTTTTGCAAATTGCCCTATGCCTGCTCTTCTCGCTTCGAATCTGTCAATCTGTCGTGTAACATTTGTCACATGTTGCCTCAGACAAGCTAAGAATGTACGATCTCACAGACCTCAGCGCTCAGCCTCAGGAGCCAAGTGATAAGCGAAGTTGAAGCGAAGTGCATTCTAGGCTGAATCGGACCGCCCCCAAGTCACCTTAAGCCCCAGCAGTTACACAGCAGCCTTTTATCATAAGCTCTGTTTTGAAATGTTGGATTTCAGTTTTGAGGGCTATTATAGGGAGACCATCGTGTGTCCCGTCCAATGGAGCAGGCATACTCTCAGTCTGGTGGTGGAAGTAAAGTCAGGGCACATGTTGCCACGTGTTTCATCGCTTTCCACCTGTCCAACCACCTTCATGTCCGACCGACATTGGACTGACATGCGCTCGACACAGTACTCGCTTTCCGACCTCAATGTCCCACTGACATTGGACTGACATGTATTATCACCCTCATCATCCATGTGTCGATTTTAATCTGCAAGCACAGGCTGCACAGCTCAACCCTGTTCAACGCTAGCGCGGCCATCGTGGGTTTCTCCAAAGACTTGATTTTCCAATCCGCGATTCCGCGTCCCGTGTCGCCTCCGCCTTGCCTCTGACTCAAATTTCTGTCTTGCAGCGACATGATTCCGAGGCATGCACGTGAGGGGCCATGACATATGTATGTAGGTGGTTGAATTCATGATGATAACAGCTACCCTCGTCGCGCAATATAAGTGCTTCTGCCCTCTGCAATACTTGACCTCAAACTAACCTCAAACATCGATATATCAAATACCCCTCAGTATAACCTGCCCACCTCCCTTTGACATTGATTCTTCCCTTTCATCTGGAACAAAATCCTCAAGCGGTCAACTACGTTCATGCCGGCATAACGAACTAGTTGCTAACAATATCTCGTCTTGAGTTTGGCCGCATAGTCTACCATCAGACACCTCGAATCCCCCCGACGCTGTCATAGTCATTGTTGTTCTCGCCGACCCCATCTTGTGCCATGCGGCTATTGTGGGCTGCATGGTGTTGGGCTTAGTGGTGAGTCAACCTACGCGAGTGATTATAAGCGGGGACTAATCGAAAGATGAATCAGCCTTTTCCAATGTCTCCTCGCAACTCGCTCGCCGGTTTGGTCAGCATGCTCAAGATCACCAACTGCCACCACGTTACAGCCACTTGTTTCTGAGATACTGTCAGAACTATCGCCTGTGGGTTCTCTTTCATCTCCGAAGCTATCGCTGCTCGATGCCAATGCTAGCGCCGAGCACTTTATATTAGGTCTAGAGCCAGGCGTGCAAATTTCAATTGTTTTACAGATTCGATGTTCAGTAACCATCATGATTCACAATGCGTAGAACCTTAACTTCAACTTGTCATTATGTTCTTTTGTTGACGCTGCGCTCTCCTCACCCAGCCCGAGTGCACTTCTTATTCATGTCGCCGACTATCGCGTCTGCTCGCAGCTGGAACCCTCACGAACGTGAAGTTCCGGAGTCGCTATTCACTTGGGCCAAACGCTGCTATAGGAAGCGGATATGGCGCAAGTAAATATGTTGCCGAACCGGTAAATCCTAGGTCACCTTGCGATACATCTCACATACTTGCTTACACGAAGGTACTCGTTAGGAGTGGTCTAAGCGCTTCATCGCTCCGCATTAGTCAAATTTCAGGAGCTCTGCCATCTGGATCATGGTCCACCACGGAGTGAGTGTCAATCGTGATCAAGTCCAGCATGACAATAGGCGTTCTTCCTGACATGCCTGGAGTAAGTGGCTGCATCTATCCCATTTTCCCTCTGACTGATTCAATGTGTCTCTTGGATCCCCGCGGACGCCGTGGCTCGAAGCCTCGCTTTTGGCGAAAAACCACCACCTCCGGTAGCCAACTTGGTCCATCCGAGGCCAATAGCATGGACATTGAATTCATGATCAACGCCATCTGTGATGCGCTAAAACCCTTCTCATCTGCGAAATTACGTGTCCTTCCGTTCAGGGATTGGTTTACTACCCTCCAGACACATGCTGAAGGAGCGACAGGAGAAGACATAACACGCATTGTGAGTTCATTGAGCCTCGCCTCTTTTCTACGTTGACAATTTCTCTGCAGCCAGCCATCAAGCTATTGGAGTTTTTCCGCGGTCTTGACGCTGGGAATGGGATAGTTTACATACACCCCACAGCGGAGGCGGGTGGAGGCCGTACATATTCGAGCCGAGTTGTGACTTGTCAGGTCATCCAGTCCAGCAATCAACAATTTGGAAGCGATGCGGGCTGAGGACATTGAAGGATGGGTGAATTTTTGGTTCGAGGAGGGATTTTTGGCAACTTAGAATGCACTTTTTGCCTCAGCAACGTCATTGACTCGTTGTACTCGTTGATGATGGAAAGTGCTATGAAGAGTATACCAAGCCAATATCGCAATAGATGTAGTGTGCGTATCGGGCCCCAATGATATCACTGCTCATCAAGTAATATACAATTATATCGCCGTGTCGGTATACTTTATCTTCACTGGCCTTCCCCTTCACCCGGAGGAGGGCCCTGAGGTTGCCCTCCCTGCTCTTTGTCTTTCCGCGTTGCCTGCACGACGTCGTCAACTCGGAGAAGCATCCGGGCAGCCTAAAGACAAATGTCAGAAAGAAGTAGAACCCCATGTAAGCGAATACCACCAACCTCGATAGCAGTTTTGAAAGTTTGGATCTGCACGGAAGCGTTAATATAAGCTATACTAGGCAGATCAGCCCCACTAACCTTGACACTAGCGGATTCGTAGAGCCCGTAGGTTTTCATGTCGACAATTTTGCCTGTCTCGCCATTTACTCCCCATGAGTTCTCTCCGTTAGCGTGTTTAGCCTGTAAGGGTTATATGGTTACGAAGTCATCCTGGAGCATGAAAGTGCATCACCCACCCTGAGCTCAGTAAGAACGCGCATAGCATTCCCTCCACTGTTTTGCACCAGGGTTCTGGGAATGACTTCCATGGCATCAGCCACTGCTCGGTACGGCCAGCCTTCAACGCCAACGATGGTTTTCGCTTTCGCATGAAGCCCAACGCTGATAGCCATCTCTGTGGCACCACCTCCCGGAGCGAGCAGGGGGTTGAATACCACATTACGCGCGACTGACATAGCGTCAGCAAGATTGCGGTCAATCTCGTTGAGAACGTCTTTGGAAGGTCCGCGCAGGAGAATAGTACACGCTTTGGGCGTTTTGCATTCTGTTAAGAACGTGAAGTATCTGATATCTGCTCAGCCAGATTCACGAAAGAAGCAAATATAGCACTTACTCATCCCCGATTTTCTCAATATTGAAAAGGCCACATTCAGTGCCAATATCAGACTCGAGGAGATCTTCCACCCGATTGACAATGACAGCACCGACAGCAAGGGCGATACGGTTGTTGTCTGACTTCCGGACACGTCGCAGAGCAGATACTCCATGCCTCATCAGTACATGCTGGGCAGTATCTGGTGTACATCAGCGATGAGATACAGGCACGAGAATCATTTCCCTTGCCTGAGACACCCTTTTCCGTAATGACGAGATCGGGCTTGAACTCGAGGATCTTATCCACGAGTGCCTTCACCTGTTCGTCCTCAATATCCTGCGCCCTTGCCCAATCCGACTCTTTCGAAAACTCCATGTTTGTCTGACTCTCCCCCTTTTTGTACTCCAATGGGCAATCGAGAAGTACAATGCGCGGGTTCAGGATCCGTCTTCGCATGTTTGGATGCGTGATGTCCTTGTTGACCATAACCCCATTCAACACCCGACTTTGCTCGATCTCGCCCCCAGGAATCTTCTCGACCCTCGCGTATCGTTTGATATCGACAGTCTTGACACCTCCCGGTTCGTCCTGAGCTACAGTGCGCACTGCCTCTAACGCCAGTTTGCACATGAGGTCCGACCAGCGCATGACAAATTTGGTGCCAATGGAAGTCTTGATGAGAGAGAGCATCTCATCATCATTCGAGGTGTTGATGGGCACGGATATACGCTTGATGATCTCGAGAGCCTCTTTCAGGGCTTTGTTGTAGGCGGAAATGATCACTACGGGGTGGATATCGCGCTCGAGCTGGGATAAGGATTGGGCCAAAATTTCACCAGCTGTTTAAGGTATGAGACGCGATTTCAGAGCATACGATCTGCCACATACCAAGGATGATTACGCTGGTTGTTCCGTCACCACATTCTTCGTCTTGCGTCCGACTGAGCTCAATCATATTTTTCGCGGCAGGATGCGCTACGTCGATTTCTCGGAGGATCGCATTTCCGTCGTTTGTTAATCTATGTCATCTGGGTAAGCCTCCGCGGAAACTCGACAGCGTAATAACTCACACTATGCCACCCATTGGATCCAAGATCATTTTCAACATGGCTTTAGGGCCCAAACACGTTCGGATCACATCTGCCACGGTCTATTTGAATATTTATCAGTAGAAATAAAGGGATCCTTGTGGTCCCAGCGTACCTTCGCCGCCGTAATGTTGGAGATCTGAGCTTTGCGTCCAGATTGTCGCTCCGGGGCCGTGTCTGCATGAACACGTCAGCGTCACTGTATCCCTTCTTCCGAGTGGCGATCTCATACTCATTACAAAAATGGGGCTTTGTCCTGGGGCCTGCATGATGGAAGGTCGTCGCGAGGGTCGTCAGCAAAAAAGGTTGTCGAGGTCGATGCTGAAAACGCGACTTGATAATTGTCGGCAGTATTGCATACGCTATGCCGATCTGAGGTGCCGCCCCTATATGATTCTTGCTGCTTTCGCCAACAACAACCACTTCGCTTCTCCTCTTCCTCGCTTCTTGTCGAGGCTCCCATGACTGCGGGCTAATGCTCAGTCCACCCAATATCCCAGCATTACTGTGAATTGTATGGCACTGATGGACCAAAACATTACCAACCGCCTATCTTGCAACAATCTACTTCGTTGTTCTTCTGCTGATCAGATGAGACTCATGCGCCTGCAGGATGATGCTCACTGTACCTGAAAACACTTTCCTTCTCTGTAACCTCTGGCACTTGTGACTGAAATGTGTAGCAAAAACCCTGCATTTCAAGTGGTCACTGTTAATCCCTCCGTTTGTGACCTTTCAAGGAAACCGTTCAAAATGGTTCAAGAAACATCTGAAAATTTCAAACTTGCGTGGTTTACCAGCGCTCCGAAGGAGGCTCAGCCCATGGCGACTGAAATCATTGTACTGCCTTGACTCTTTTGTACTCTTGCTGAACTACCGTGATGACAAGTTTGTATCCTGTGCCGGCTGGCCACGACGTATGGTCCATCATGATGCTCAAACTCACTGTTGTTTCTGAGCGCTGATCTTCGAGATACTGCGTCCCAACGCGTGGCATTGACTTGCAAACAGGGCTTGAACCTGTCTTGTGAATTCATTTTCATCTCGTCGTGCTTCTTGAACCCGGCGTTCATCACAAGAAGCTCCAACTCCACAAGGTGACGAGTTTAGTTGATACATCTTGAGGTTCTCTGCGGCTATCAACGCTTGTTATGCCTAGGGCTGTGACCTTTCTATCAAGTTCTTGTCACTATTGCTGAGATAGTATCATATACACCGGTATACACCACTAGGCTGCTTAGGATCATCCATCTTCCCTCAGCCTCGCGCATTGCTGACCATCAATGTGGAGCAACCCCATTACTTGGGCGCTGCTCCCAGTGACCCTGACAGAAAACTGGCTCTGGAACATCAACGCACAGGTCGTGTCCTTCCTTATAAAGGGAAGTCGAGCACAAGAAATCTCTCATCTCCAACTCCCACTTTCACCAACACACTACCACTCAACCAACACCCTTAACAATGGCTCGTTTCCTTCATATCGCTGCTCTCGTCACCACCCTCCTCGTTGGCATCGCGTCTGCCACCTCGGTCGGCCCTGGGTAAGCGATGGACCACGAATTGCTCTCATCTCCATCGGCTCATACGAATTGCAGGGACATTAGCGTCTTGGAGGCACGCTCATCCTGCCCCTGCTCTGGCGGCTGTGCGAGTCCCCAGATTTGCTGCGCGCTGAGGTGTGGATGTGGCGATTCAGGAGACCCCACTTGCTAAGTATATAAGCGGGATGGTGAGTACCTCGATCCTTCCTACTGCATCGTATTGAGCTCACGCCCTGTTCGAAGTGAGGAGAGGCGCGAAGGGCCTGTATTATCATTGTTGCAATGTACAAGCTAAAAATCCATGCATGTCAAAAGAAGAAACAAGTCGCGCAAATGAGTCGGCCATTCCAGTTTACTGACCGGCATTGCCGGAGAATGACACGCGGTGCAATTTCAATGATGATACTATACAATGCAGGTGACGACAAGAATACATGGGTTTTCGAGGCTCAAATGGCTGCAGGCTGATGCTCAGTCCCCCTGCTCGCTTGCCACGTCTCCGGTCCCTGTATCTCGGGTCAGCTCGGTGATCTAAAAAATCGAACCATTCGACAAACCGTGCGATTGTTGATCCTCTGGTTTTTGATCCTGCGCGAAAACCATTCAAACGAAGTCGATCCCGTCTCGTATTTAGCCGGGTCATCAGACTTCTTGACGGCCGCTGCGATCAGTGGGCTGTCCTCGATCAGCGCCCTGAGAACGGCGGAGTTGCCCGGGCGGGTGAAGAACACCAGGGACCATCGCTCGTGCTTTGCTTGATCGCCCGGTGGAGTACTTTTAGGAAGGTCAACTATTTGAACTTGTGCTTACTGGTTGGGATACTTACACGACTCTGTGCATGTTTGAGCGAAGAACCCCGCCACTAAACAGAGCCATTGCGTCACCAAGATTGCAGATGGCATGTCCAGGAATGGGCTAATACTGTAACTTCAGCGTCGCCACATCAGAACGGATAATTGTAATTGACCTTGATGTACTGCCACTTTTCAGTCCCGGGTACCAAGACTTGCAGTCCTCCAAGGCGGTTGTGCAGGAATGACTAAACAATACGGTCAGAGATATGTGGTACAGTGAGTTGGGATGTGACTGACCAGAGATCCAAAGTCAGTATGAGCCCCAATCGCTCTCTGCTCTTCTGTCATTCCCTGAGGCTTTGGGGGATTCTTGATGCACCTGGCTTCGCTCCCGCTGAACTCCTCCGCGGTGTGCCTTTGCGCCAGTGTCCCCTTCGGCAAGCCCAGGCGGTCGTTGAATACTTCCATCAAGACCATGTTTACCTCGGTAGACTTGCGCACGAATGGCGTGATGGTGGACTCCATCCTGGCGTTGGTGGCGGCCGGATACGACCTACGGACTGCCTTTGGGTACGCAATCGCGTCGTCTTTGGCGATGTTGATAAACTCCACTGTGTCTAGCGCTCCGGTTTCGTCGACAGCGTTGGCTCCACTGGCTTTGTACCTATATATCCGCTGTTAGCAATGCCAGATCACTCAACAAGGCATGCAGTGAGACGCACCCAAAAGACATGCCATCATCGCCTTGCTCGAACTTCATCTTCTCGCTCATGGGCATGTTCATCGTCTCCACTCCCATGTCGAACATCTCGTTGGGGTCCACTTCGTGGTTCTTCAAACTGATCAAGCAGATGATTAATGGCAGGATCTTTACTGCAATCAGATCATACGCACTACCAGAAACCGAGTTCCGTTGCTGCCTTCCATAGCTTGTCGATCTCGTTTTGGTCGTTGGCCTTGATCAATGCATAGTCCACGACGAGCAGAGGATGCGTAGGCACGTCACTGGGAAATGGGGGGAGTGTGACACTGGGCATGGTTAAGACTGGTGTGTAGATGTAGATGTGTAGGGATGCAGGTGCTCGTTAACAAAACAGTGTCTGCGCTGTGGGGTTTAAATCCTTTCGATTCGCTAGACCGATGAACCGAATTCGAAGGACTATGTCACATGTACGATCGCGCTTCTCGGGCAGCTGCGCTCGGCGCGGTTTCATAGACTAGAGAGTCGTGACTTTGACTTTGCTTGACTGTATTTTCTGTCCTGCCAGACAGTTTACCACGACGAGGGAGAAGGCTGGAGAAGGCTGTTCATGCGAGTCTCGATCGGGGCGTACTGGCAACGATATCTGGGGAAAGACAGCAAATAGCGATGATGTAAAGCAAATTAGCAACAAGGAAAAGCCAAAAATCGCCACTATCACCGCACACGACTCCTCGAGGAAAACCAATTAGCGCAAGCCACCGTAAAAGGCCCCGGATGTAAATTTAAATCTCCGACCTTCTCTGAGTCTCTGACAACTCTTGTTTGACTGTTCTACTTGTAGTGACCACTGCTTATTATTACTGATTCAGACCATATATATCCAATTGCGGATTTGACAGCGCTCCTCGCGGATTTGACAGATTGCGCCCACTGGCCCAGGGTCAGGCTGGCTAGAACCAGAGAGAAGTGTGCAGTACTAGCGTACTCCACCACTCCGCTCAACATCCGTGGTCACAAACTTGTTTACGTCCTCTCACTATTAGTGAAGTCATTATTCCCAAGAGACTTGGGAGCGGCATCTGGAGCCATTTCGCACGCATCCCACGATGCGGCGTTGCCACCAATCTGAGACATGTCAATTGACTATTCGATTTAACTCTTACCCCGTCGAGCTGTCTCGCCAGGACCCGCCCCCCGGGAGATATTCTCGCACAGCGCCCATAAAGCTATTGATGTCGGCAAGATCTTGAAGTCGGCAGGTTTACTAATTGAATAGCATCAGGAGACCACAGGACGCCCCCAACAGTAGCTAAGTACGCCACTGCCGCTGCGACGGCTGCCCACACAAGATCACGGGTTATGTATATGTTGCCAAACCGCCTTACCTACACCCAACTTTCGCCAACACTTTATTGCATTCGGCTTCATTCCGCTACACGTGCAGTATAAGTGAAGGCTAGAAGTCGTGCTCGCGACCGCGTTGAGCAGCAATTCAGCGCTGCTGAAATTTGAATGATCACATCAAAAAGCCTCGAGCATTTATGGCTTCCGAGACCTCGGACTTTGTGTTTACCCGGGAGCCGACATGTCCGTTGCATGTCCATCCTTAGATTCCCAGGTTAAAGTTTGTTCCAATGTAAAGTTCCGGGTCCTGGTTGCCTTTAATACCTGGGACTTTTCGGGGTGTGCCTCGAATGGACCACCTTTAATTACCGGGAGCTACTCGATACCTGCTTTTAAATCCTCTCTTGCTCGGCGGCTGCTCGTATCTAGCTATGGGGGAAATTGGACTCACTTTCGGCGCACTCCTAATAGGGGCTTTAGTTGCATGCAGGTACGATTGGTACTGGCAGTAACTTCTCTGTACAGTCGCTAATATATCTGTACTCAAAGCCTATCGGGTGAGTAAAAACCATTTGCTTTGGATGATCTCCTTGGATTTTGACCGTAATCCCCACAGGCGTCGTCTTCCTGCAGTCAGTTATGTACTTCATGATCTACCCGAAAGACAGGATGGCGAGAAAAGTTACTGTGAGTATTAGCACCGTTTCAAGCATCTAGGCTATGTTTGACCGGGCTTGATCGTAGGTCGGGGCTATATGGTACAAACTGTCTCCATTATGGCTTATGGAGAGGCTAATATTCTGCAGGGCGCTGGACCAATTCCACACACTCCTGATCATGATATCAATGTGGGACTACTTCGTAAAACATTTTGGAGATGCTCAGATCATCGACGATATTCCATGGTCCGTCCCCCTTTCCTGCCAAAAATTCAGACTCTTCTGACATAGCCGTTTCTCTAGGACACTCGCGGTGAGTGCGGATCATTGCGCGAGGCTTGCAACCAACTGATATTTTTGTGTCGCTAGACCACCATTGCTGTCACGGTATGCTGAACACTGCGATTACTCTACTGATGTCGATGCTGAGAATTTTCTTCGTGCCGCGCTTGTAGGCGGTGATAACTTTCATAGTGCACTGGTGAGCGATCCGCAGCCGAGTCCCCCTGCACCCGTTGACAAGCTTCTTGGCGGCTGCAGTTTCTTGGCCCTGCGTATCCACATGTGTGAGTGCGAAGCGAAGTGTTATCTCACACTGTCCAGAGTTCGGATGGTTCCTGATGGTTACTGTTTTTGACACAGTGGTGAAGAAGAACTGGTGGATCTCCGGGCCCATTGTAAGTCTTTGGTTACGCGTCATGTTTTATCTGGTCTACGCCGCTAAATTGAATTTTGTTCAGGTAGTAATGGCTGCGCTTAGACTTAGTGAGTGGTTTTGCGAGATGTAGAGAACTTTTCTAACATTATGTATCTCAGTCGCTGCAGTCTGTCTGTCTATCCACTTTCTTATCGTGAATTATTTAACTGAACCGTGTCACTTTTAGCCACTACCGGAGCTATGTTCGTAGTGCACTTAGGCTCACCATATTGCACACCGTGACTAACATCTTCTCCAGGATAAAACTCACCTCGTTTACAAAGTACAGCGATGACTTCGGCGTAAGTGCTCAATCACAGCCGCAATGTTGAAATCTGACGATTAATCCAGTGGATGTTCACGATTGGATTGGGCCTCTCGTCTGGTGGGTTATTTAAATTCCAAATATGGTGTGAAACGCTCTGATTTTCGCCGATAGCTGTGGATTGTGTGATTACAATCACGCTCTGCTATTATCTACGAAGTAATCGTGGAGGGACCACCAGGCGAGTCCGCCTCCAACAATTCGCTAATACTTAATATTGACAATGCCACCCGATCAGCTTGAATCGCGCGATAGACTCCCTAGTTCTGTATACGTTTGAAACAGGCGCATTGACTAGGCAAGTATTTAGATTCGTCAAGGCAGGTCTTTCTCATCCTATATATCTAGCGTCGCTGCTATCTCGTCGATGATGTGTTGGCTGCTCATGCGCCACAATCGCATATTCCTCGCTCTTCACTTTGTTATTTCAAAACGTGAGCCATATAGATCCTATCATTTGCTGCAGATCTGACGAGTGGTCGTAGTTTATGCCAACTCACTATTGGCTACGTAAGTCTGGGAAACATTTAATTAGAAACGAGTACTGACAGTCCGACGCTGTATGCAATACTGGTTTTAGGCTTAACATGCGTATCACCCTCAACAGAGGGTCTAACCATATTCATTTCGATACATCCCTCGTTGTTTCCGCCATTGACACATCTCTTCCAAGTCCCTTAAGATCTAGCGAGCCATCCGTGAGTTCATAATACCTGTGATTCTTATATTCTATAAACTGACATATTGTGCCAGGACCGTACCCACGGCTTCTACGCAGGGTCCGTGAATGGCATGACAAAAGTGCGTCATTTCTCTATCATGCTAACTATACATGCTGACTACGGTCCGTACAGCTTGAGATCAACGTTGAAAGAAATACTGAGAGTCAAGTGAACGACGACAGCAAGGTGGCGTCGATCGCAGCATGATCAGATCCTTTTAAAACATACCACCCCAGGACTTGTATTGCTATCATCCTAGTAGCTCTGTATGAATTACCGCGCAGCGAAATTTCCTCCCAAATTGCCAGCCTCGAAGGATGTGCACCGATGTGATATTCGTAGATAATTGTTTTTGCATACTGTACGTAGTATTGCTGTTGATGATATCTTGCGGCTTGGGGAAGTCGCAATACGTTGATATGTAAATACAAAATGGCGATTTATCAAACATGCGTATTACGGGAGATGATCACAAGGCTACACACCACTATAACTTATCATGTCAAATTATTAAAGGTTGAAAACTCTATCACAGCACTATACGGCACCATCGTTCAACCATTGATGCCTATCACGGAGGAATTTCCTTCGGGGTTGGCTGCTTATCAGCTCAGAGAACCGAGCAAAGGGGTTTGACAGGCATCTTGTGGTTAGCCCACCCACGACCTTCAAACTTCGAAGCCGTCACCGGCATGGAGATTTCATAGCACAGGAATGTTACCCATCTAATGCGAAGTATGAGCAGAGTTGAAAATGAGTGGAAGGTGTAACTTACTTACCTGTAGGAATGTTGAATTTCGAGCTCGAACGTCAACAAACGGAGGTGAATCGAACAGTCGGGCTCCGGACTAGTTCCAATTCTAGAGCCCCTTAGAGAGCGCCGCAGGTTCAACGTCAACAGCAGCGTATTGGTGCAAAAGGACTGCAAGATATAATTTAGAGCAAGGCGGATTCCGGAATGAAAGTTGTCTGGGTAAACAAGGTCAGATACCTATCGAAAAGACGTCAAAAAATGTCGTGGATATAGACGTACATTTACCACGTAGAAGTAGTTGATGTGGCATACTATATCAACGGCGAATAAAATAACAGCTGAATCGAAGTCGTAAAGTAATAAAGCCCATAAAGATAGGTAATCGTGTTGTAACCTTGTCCAAGGCTGCAGTCATCAAATCATCTTCGATCGCCAGATACAAGGTGCACCTAAGCCTCGTCTTTACTTGACGGCGAATATTGATCTTGTAAGACGTGGCGCCTGCTGTCCAATTCTGCATTGAAATTCATCTAAAGTAGGGTCAGGAAGATAATTTGTATCTGGATAATTTTCACTCACTGCTCGTTCATGCCCTATCAGCTGTCCAAGAAGATTGGCTCTCTCCTCCGCATCAAGGTCAAGGAAAGACTGCAATGACATCTGGCAAAGCATCGTGAAAGCGGAAAATATGTTCATTCCTCGACAACGTCCTAAGTCCCTTTCACCCTGCAATATTGTATATCAGCAAATAGAACCTACAATGGAAATTTCGATCACCTCCTGCTCCCCGTTGTCTAGCCAGTCACGACAGCCCCAGATCAATCCTCCTGTCGTATCGTTGGCTTCGGCGCAATCACCAAAGCACCTGGTGAACATCGCGGCCTGCTCGACAGTATCGGCGAATGCCAGATGGACCGATGTGTTGGTTCTCTTAGTGTCACATCCATCCATTATCGCCAAGCTCCGACGAAGCTTCTGGATTGCCCGAATGGTTGGGGCAGTATATGGATTGACCAAACTGGGTGGTCTGTTGCGTTTGTACGCCGCCGAGCTGGAAAATGCTTCCAGGATGACGAGAAGACGAGAGTAACGCCAAGACAGATCTGCGAGTCTGGAGGCAAGAGCCTCGTTCTCCAGGGGCAGCGATCCCAAACTCGCGAATATGATGGCGGTGTGCGGATCCACGATGATGTCAACGCCGTCGAGAGTCTCCCGCTCGGTGAGAACCACTGAACACTCTCGAGTGGCAAGAGCACGTACAATGGACCGCTTCTGAACGAACTCTACGGAGGCGAGATATCGGTGCACGGTAGAAGGAAGCAGCCATGGCGAGGGAAGGATCAAGGTGTTGCGATCTTGTATGCTTACAGGCGCAGCATAAACCTCCGGGATCTCTTCAGTGTCATGAATAGGGAAGGGGACAATCTCCACGATAGCCACAGGGACAGCTGCGTTGTCATTTTCTGCAGGTGCGACGTGGTTCTTGAGTTTCAAGAATTGGGCGAGCGATCGAACAGCAAAAGTGGGTTCAGGGAAAGTGGGTTCAGGCGTAGATAACAATTGAGAGGGGCTTTGCGACCTGGGGATTTCAAAGCGAGCAAGTGTACTGGCGGGGAAGTTGAGATGAGTATCTTCGGGATGTGTATGGGCATCCTGCCATTCGGGTCCATCAGGGTAAGAGGGTGACTTCTCTGCTGGCCCACTTGGAAGGGCCTCGAGCTGGTGAGGGAAAAAGCTGCGGGGATTAGATCTAGACCCGAATGATAGCGGCTCGAACCCCCGATTGTCCTCAAACTGGGTGTATTCTTCTTCCTCTGGGTAGGGGCCCTCGCGTGTTGCGTGCTCGTGCAAGGGCATGATGTTCTCTTTATCATCATCCGAGGAGTAAGAGTTTACGAAAGGCTCTTCCTCCACGTAGTCTGCGGGGTCCACCAAGGAGATGCCTGAGTCATCAGCAATGTTGCCCCACTCAGCGTTTTCGATGCCCTCCAGCACGAAGACCGCGTTTTCCCCGATGACCGGCTTTGTGCTGTGGGACGAAATAGCAACTGTTGTCGGACCTGCGTGATTGTTTTCATCGAGAGGACAGACGGCTGCGTCCTCGTCGTCGGAAATGGTCTCTGGAACGCCAGCAAGCCTCCGTCGATCGCCTCGGGTAAGAATGGGCTCGAACTCCGAGCTTCGTGACAGATTTGCGAGCGTATTGTCGTCGTCATCCTCCTGCCAGCGGGGCTGACGCTGATGCTTTTCGGCTTGTACGGATGCGAGGAGATCGTTGACTTTGGCCGCATCAACGTGGACCTGCATGGGCTCTTCAAGATCTCGACCGTCCCAGTCTAAGCCTTCGACCATAGCGACCTCCTCATTCGTGGGAACCTTGGCGCCGAACTGGAATGGCCGCCAGGATAGCTCCATGTTGAGGGGTTTGAGCCCCGTGATCTTCTTCAAGGAGGCACCAACAGCCACCTCTTTCCAGGTCTGCGGGAGAAACGCCCCGGCAGGCGCATGGACACTAGGCGCAGGTAGATGTGGCACTGATAGACAGCGGGTTAGAATACTGATAGCTGATTATACGACTAGCAACGTACCATCCATAAGCATACTCCCTTTCTGGTCAAGTCGCTCATTCATGATGATATCCATAGGGCCATGTCCTACAACCCCTGCATACACTTCCCTCACCTCCAAGTCCAGATCTTTCTCGTCGCCCTTAGCAGCGTGCAATTCCACATCATGCCGTGTCGCTGAAGCAGGCATGTGATCACGATTTTGCGTGCTCTCAAGAAGCGAAGACGGCTGTCCCAAAACGGATAGGCCTATCGAGCTGCGAGGCGAAGAGCGGGGAGTAGTGACGATGCGCGGATGGGTATCTTGGGATTTATCCTCGCGTTTTTCAACTTGCGATCGCGCAAGCAGTGGGGCCAGGAATGACCCGAGACTGCGCCATTTTTCTCGTCAATTAAATGCAGTGGGATATATACGAGAAGTAGCACGCACCGTTGGCCGTCCCCAATAGACTTTGACTTTTTGGATAGAGATTCGCCAAGTCGCTCGCTTCTCGGGACAGCAATAGTATCTGTAGGGATTATGAGTACATGAACGATTGTCTTGGGATGGTGGGTAAGCTAGCTGACCGATCTTGGCGTTCATGAGTTCTTGAATTAGCGGTGGCTTTGCTTTTGAGCTGGGAGGCGATACCAAGTACTGGTCGAGCTCGTCGACGTCACTGGTTCCTGATCCGAGAGAAGGTGTGCCCAGACTCGATGGAGATGGTGGAACGAAAGCCTCTACAAGCAAAAAATCGGAGTCAGCATCTGATGACGGGTGGTAAGAAGGGGAGAGTTTACGCCAGCCACTAACAACCGCCATATGTTCTTTGTACATGTCATGTTCCCCGGTCTCGGTGGGTTGAACTGAAGGAAGCATGCCGGGAAGATCCTGGAGTGTGCTGGGCATGGATGGATGTACCGGTACAGGTTTAAAGATGTTTGAATCAACCTCTTGGCCGTGCAGCCTGTTGGCACGACAGAAGATTGGGACGAACTCCTCTTTCGGCATGATGTGCGGAGGGGAGTCTGGGCGGAGGAACGATTCGACATGAGAAGGCTGTTTGTGCGGGAAGAGCAGTGGATTGAGAGTCGGTACGGACTTGAAGAGCGAGAGCATGGCTGGGAGGGTCGCTGGATCTATGGCAGGTCGGAGGTGTCTATGTGGAGCAATAAGCTATCGGAGGTCATAGAGTCACGAAATGAATACTTACAAGGCATCTTCCATCCTGATGTGCTTTTGTTCGACTTCTTTGACCTGCACGATTTGGAGCTTCTTGACCACATCGTGTTGCGACTTGGGAATCTTTGCAGATTTTAAACTACCTGATCCCAGCTTGGGTGTCTCGTGGATAGCACGGAGACTAAGGATGGGGGACATAGGACGGTGGAGTATACTTCGCTGCTCAGCTATATGCGAGATATCAGCGAGTGTTGATCATGCAAGCTAGTAATCATGAAACGCACCCGGATCTTCCTCATCCCAGATTCTCTCTGCCCTCGGTTTCCCAGAAACACGCAGGGCCTGGCGCAGGAAACCCAGCGCGTCCGCATGCAAGACGGTGAACTTTTCATCGAAAGGCTTGAGTTCGGTGAGCTTGAGTATACGAGTGAGCGCATCGAAAGGTTCCTCGGGCAATGTAAATGAGTGAGGATCAGTAATGGGTATTGGTGCAAGCGCTTCTGATAGGAGCTATTGAATGAGAATTGAGCACTCAATGGGAGGGAAGACGCGTCTTTGTAGAGAGAGCTGGGACGCACTGCAGTAACCGCGTCTTCGGTGAAACTAATATAGTCAGTAGTGAGGTGTTTCTTCGCGTAGTCGTAAAGCAGGTTATGGACATGAGCGCGGAGCTGTAGTTCGCGATCCATCGTGGCGGACAATCACCAAACTCGCAGCTGGCTTGAGCTGGTCAGACGCGCGTAGAGGGCGGAAGTGAGTGGTGGTGATAAGACAAAAGCATGCATACACTCGAAAAAGGCAGAGCGAAAGCGTGACAGGATTAGCTATAGAAGCATCGCAGAAGCACATCCAAATTTGGCTGCCCCGGTTCGCGCCATTCAATGTTAGATGTAAGCAACATCCAGCTTGCTTCTGACAAAGTCCTAGCGCAAGGAATGCGTAGCTTGAATGATGCATGTTCGGGAGAATGGGTATAATTCGCAGCTGGATCATTTGGCTCTACATCCTCGAGCTCGATCCAAGTGGCTCAGTGGTTGCGGTATGTTTTGCACGCCAGATTCAGCGGGTTTGAGATCGGAGAATTGGAAGTGCGTGGTGGAGACCGAGCCAGTGCTGAGCAAGTGCTGAGTGAATCCCCAGCCCATCGTCCCAAGATATCCTGTAGTTATGCTTACTTTGGCTGGCGACAATAGGTGCACCAGAAGAAGGGCCCCAGAGCACGAGATATGGAAGCGCATCATTGACATAGGGTTTCATAAATGTATACATAGTCAAGTATAGTGCACGAAGTTTGGCCAGGTTTGACTGTTTGACCTTCAAAGCGGTTGTCGATTTAGCCATCGTGTGAAATGAGCCACGTGCACGTGGAAGCTGATGCCACTGCCACGCCTTGAACTTCTCCTCCGAAATTCGAACCTTTCCTTTGCGTAACTTTCCTCTGACTTTCACCAGCACAAGTCGCAATAAAGCAGCACCATCTACCCTATCAAAATTCTCACAGACTATACTCAGACATATTCGAGTTACGGACCTGATGTATGGCAGATTGTCGAGCCATCGACCCCCGCAGAAACAAAGAAGGAAGCTACCTTTTCTGAGACAGAATTGCCTGCGCTAGGTTCGAGAGATTGGTGTCTCAGGTGAAAAGATATTGGCGAAACGTCGCATTGCATACCCTAGGAATCTAGAGCATGATACGCCGCGCCGCTTACTAGGATGGTCTATAACCTATTGAGGTTTACCTGCGAAGGTCTGGTGGACTTCCTGTTGTTCCTCGGGTTTCAACTCTGTTTCAATAATCTGATATTCATACTGCTATATCACAACCTATCTCGATCCAGTAAAGAAAAGACCTGGATATGTGACACTTGACCTGAAGTGGGCGTCAGCTGAGGAGATTATTCATTAGGACACGACGCACCCCTTTCGACATTAAACCAATTCACGCTGCGGAAAGCGGTATTCCGGTGTATCGTCTGTGTACTTGAGCACATGTACCGGTGGCTGCGTACACGAAGTGAGAGCCAGTCCTTCTTCAAATCGACTCTTGGGTAATACGAATGTACGGATAGGGTATCCGGCACTTGCTCGAAAGATAAGAGTCGCTTTTATTGCCTCCATAGGAAATATCATGAGACCAGCCGAGGAAGGGATCTCGAAAGTTGTTAGATGCGGCCACATCCCGCCATGGAGGGAATCAACCTCTTTCAGGTATGCAAAGAACTCCCCGGGTTCTTCTTTTGAATTGAAACGCCGCGGCGGGGAATACGATAGATTTGTGATGAGAGGAAATGCTCGAGAGATTACTCGTGCATTCGTTGGGCTAAGTCGGTGCTCTCCGCATCTCAAACAAAGTGTGCGGACCAATGGCAATTTTTCCAGACAGTGCTCGACCAATGTAGCGTCCAAGGCAGTTTTAGTAGGAGGGGAAATGAATGATACACTCTCGAGCAAAGGTGCATCAAGGGCTATTAGGAATGATGTGGTGGCACTGGGTGTATATATGAGTTGGCGGAGCTGTGGCAGCTTGATTGGCATATCAGACGACCATCGATACGCCTTTTCTTCGATTTCCAGTCTGGAAAGAAGATGCATGGAGGACAGAGCGGTGACAAAGTTGGCCCCAGGTCGAGTCTCGGTCATACTGAAAAGGGACTTGACACTGAGTGACGTTAAGTTAGACGTGGGAGGATGGCAAGAGGCCAATGACACGTTATTCAACTCCAAGTGGTTCAAGGCAGAAGCGCCTCCCTGGAATATTTTGAGCGGTGTTGTAAAGGTTGGGCCAATTGCAATCCCCATGTTGTAAGACACTTTGAGCGACCTTAGGGAAGATGCGCGGATGGTGGATAGACGACGAAGAAGTATTTGGCCCTCCGTGTACTGCTGCAGATGGATGATCAAACTCTTGCATCGTTCCAGATGAGGGCTGACTAAGCGGTAGAAGGGGCCGATGTCTTCCATGTCCTGTTCGAATCTGTTCAATGCCTCCTCCTCCTCCTCTTCCTCCGGCTCCAAAGCCGTCTCGAGCTCATCGTAGGATACACCGATGGCAATTGTTAGATCAAATGCGACCAAGCCTGACCTACATAAGTAGGCAGATATTGAATCGATGTCTTTCTGAAACTGAAACCGGATGATGTTGGTCCACAAGGTAGGCGTGCCGAGTGCGACACAGCGCCAGTGATGGCTGACGTGGGATATGGCAATTTCGAATGGCAGTGGACCTTCAGTCAAGTGACCTCGTGGCATCTGCGTCTGCCAACCAATGAAAAAGACGGCGGCCAAGACTTCATAGGGCAGTGAAGATATCGGTGTGTCGCTATGAAGCTCGATGCGATCCGATGATTGCCCAATCTCAAGCTCTTCAGTTTTGCCCGTGAGATCTGCCATGATCTTTCGATCTTCAACGATGTGTCAGAGGGAGGGGGGATCCGAATTTGACAGCTTAAAGGACTGGTATAAGGACTTTTTGAGGACGCTGATGACGGTGAACAAGTGAGTGCAACTTGTCGTTCAATGGATGCTGGCAGTTGTGGCAAGACTTCGTGATGACAAATCAGGCAAATCAGGTGGTTATTCTCACGGACTTGCTCTAAACAAAAACTCTTGCCAACTTGGCATCTTCCAAGTGCCGAAGCAATGAGTTCCAAAGGAAATGTCTGCTATTGATCCGTTTACAATGCAGAGAACAGCCAATGTGGGTAGAAAAGATGTATAAATCAATGTGCTCTGGCCAAAGCGCGTATCTACCGATCGACTTCTCCGAACACAAGATCCTGGATGCCAAAATAAAAATCAGCATCCGAAGCGGGGAGACCCAAAAAGGACAACAAACCATAGTTCCGATGATAGCGACGGCATCGGCAAGCATGTGCTAAATGTATAATGTCAGCATCCCCTGCGAATAACACCAAAATCAGATGTCTCACATCTGCAGGAGAACAGTTAGACAAGAACTAGATGCAAGCGAGAGAAAGGACGTACGTCTCATCATGAAGTCAGCGCCCGCAAGATGTGCGAAACCGGGTGCACGGATACTACATCTGTAGGGTCGGTTCGACCCATCGCTGCAGTGACAGCGTCAATATCATATAGTACTGGAGGCTTTGAGATATGACTCACGAGACAAGGTAGACACCCATCTCGCCCTTGGGGGCCTCGATGGCGCTGTAGGTCTCACCGGGGGGAACGGAGTAGCCCTCGCTGAAGAGCTTGAAGTGATGGATGAGCGACTCCATGCTCTCCTTCATCGCCGCGCGCGGGGGCGGGGTGATCTTGTTGTCGTCAACCTTGATCACTCCGAGGGGCATCTTGTTGATGCACTGGCAGAAACAATGTAAGCAACGGGAGGCGAAAGGGGAGTGTGAGGCATACCTGGTCGATAATGCGAAGCGACTCGCGGAACTCCTGCACACGGCAGAGATACCTGTCGTAACTGTCACCGTTCTGACCCACGGGCACGTCGAACTCGACCTGATCATACAGTCAGCTCATCACATCTCGCACCCGAACCACCCGGACCCACCTCATCGTACTTGTCGTACGGCGCGACCTTCCGCAGATCCCACACAACTCCGCTACCCCGCAGCATGACACCCGTGAAGCTGTAATCCAACGCCTGCTGCTTCGTCACCACGCCCACCCCGATCGTGCGCTCCTTCCAGATACGGTTGCCCGTGACGACTTCCTCGATCTCGTCGACGCGCGAGCTGAACTGCGTCGCCCAGGAGTGGATGTCCTCGAGCAGGCCGTGCGGGAGGTCGAACGCGACGCCCCCGGGCCGCACGTACGCGGCGTGCAGGCGCGCACCGGAGACGCGCTCGTAGAACTCCATGAGCTTCTCGCGCTCTTCGAAGCCCCACAGGAAGGGCGTGAGGGCGCCCACGTCCATGGCGTGCGTGAGAACGGCCATCAGATCTGTGCAAGGGTTCGGTTTAGACTTTTGGAGCAGAAACGGAGGGACGAACGGTTGAGAACACGGGTGAGCTCTCCGAACAGCGTGCGGATCCACTTGGCGCGCTCAGGGACTTCTATGTTGAGCAGTTTCTCCACGGCGAGCGAGTAGCACAGTTCGTTGGTCACTGAGGATCAAGTTAGAATTGACACATTGGTTGTCTGGGGATGCTTCTTACTCATGGAGACGTAGTCCAGACGATCAAAGTACGGTAATGCTTGTGTGTATGTCTTGTATTCGATAAGTTTTTCCGTCCCGCGGTGCAGCAATCCAATATGCTGTTGTGGCGAGTAAGTATCGGGTGTCAGGGGGACGAAACACAGCACTCACAGGGTCTGCGCGCAAGATCTCCTCTCCGTTCAGTTCGAGTATAAGCCGGAGCACACCATGGGCCGCGGGATGTTGAGGTCTGTCAAGAATTTAGACGAATGTCTCTCTCCGTCCCGTCCGCGCGACTCACCCGAAATTGACTGGAAACCATAAATCAGCAAGCCTTCCACAGCGTTACAGCAGAACGCACCTGTAAAATGCCTCATTTTCGGGTTCTTCATGAGGGCCTGCTCGTCCAGCATCTCCATGGAACTGATACCCTGCAAGTCCTCGTGCATCATCGAGCTATAATCATGCTTGGGGTCCTTGTGGGGTGCCACGGTGCTTCGGAGCGCGGGGGTGGTGGAGAGTCCTCTGCGGGCTATCCGTGGCGCGAGTGAGCGGAGACGCTGGCGGAGTATGGCGGAGGACATGGTCGTCGCTGTGTCCAATGACGAGAAGCCTGTTGGGAAGACTCGGAGTCGGGAAGATTTCGCGCGGAATCGTGCGTGGTATTTGCACGAATCCCAACAATTGCCGGAACGGCTTTGTGGACAATTTACTGACCCCGCACTCGCTTCAGAAGATGTCACCACGACTCTGCATACTATCCTTGATATGTCTCCTTGGGGCCCTAGGATTTGCGACGGCGAGTGAGAAGGCTTGTACCATCCACGATGGCGACAACTTCTTTGATCTCAGGTCACTCAGTGCAAGGTGAGATACGATGCACGCCCGATGCTGCGCACTGGGCTCACTTCCGATCGCAGCAAGGACTATGGGTTCACCACTGAAGGCGGACGCGATGTCGTTCTGAACGTGTGCAGGGGTGTCGCACAAGAGGTGTGGAATATCGATGATGCGGACACAGTGGGCGCCTTCATCAGGCAAGACCACGGTGACTTCTCCCTGGGGTGCGTGGACTGCAGCTCGACTTTGTCCTCTACTCATAAAGCGCGATCCAAAACAGCCAACCGAACACGACCTTGAGTATCAAAGGAGGCCATCCTTTACTCTACATGGGAGGAGGGTCAAAGTGCCCCAACTCAGACATGCGAGCGACTACCGCGATCCAGTTCATCTGCGATGCATCTGTATTCGCAGTCGGTGTGTGATACGCTTCACATATTGACATGATGCTCAAACAAACATGCAGGAACACCAGAGCTCATAGCGCAAGTGCCGGAGGACGACGCCAATGCTTGTGCATTCTTCCTCGAATGGCGAACCCATGTCAGTCGCAGATCCGCAGCTATCGCTCGGCCTCAACTAACCCGGCCCTAGGTTGCATGCCCCGGCCGCGAATCGGGATTCCTCGGTGTCCTCGTCGTCATCTTCGTCATGTCAGTGCATCCAGTATTGTCACCATTTACCTTGCTCACATTACCGTCTAGCATGCTCGTGTTAAGCATGCTCTACTTGGTATGCGTGATCTTATACAACCACTTCGCCCTCAAACGGCGCGGCTTCGATCAGATGCCGGGTACCCTCCCCCTCCCCAGCGCCCTGTCGCGCGCGTTTAGCGCAGTGGGCGACTTCTTCTCTTCCCTCCGCGCGCGCCTCTTCCCATCGCGCACGGGGCTGAACCCGAGCTCGCACCACTGGGATGCTGGAGTGGGGGGCAGCAGGTTTGGATCGGGTGCGCGAGGGGAGGACGAGGAAGAGGCGATGCTTGCAGAGGAGGAGGAGCAGGAGGCTGTCAATCCATGGAGTGCTGAGGAGCCTCACGCGCCCGCTGGCATTGACTCCGCGGGCGTGATTAGGCTGTAGTCGTCCTGCCTTTGATATCCAAGTTGCTATTTATTCGTATCGCTTGTACTTTTGTATGACTGAATTCAAAGAGAATGAAGATAAAATTAAGCAAGTATTGATCAGGTCGTGGGCGAAGGTCCGACTTGGACCGACTTCAACTTCAAGGCGCGACGCGCGATATCGCGCACGTGCAGCTTATTTCTCTTCGTCGTCGGCCATGTCCACGTCCACTCCTGACGCCGGACCCTCCACCCCATCTCCACCCCCCTCCTCATCTGCCCCGGACTCAGCCAGCCCTGCCTTCCGGAAATGGCTGCACAAAGCCGGCCTGGTGACCGGTCTCGCCGGCACGAAAGACGAGCAGATGGCCGATCTGGAGGCCCACAAGCACACGCTGTGCGAGAAGTGGAAGCTGGAGCTCATGAACTACAGTCAGTAGCAGTGCGTCTGCATCTGTCTCCCACCGCCCTCCCGCCCCGTACACTGCGCGACTGACGCGCCATGCATGGCATTTGCACTTGCGAAATTCTAGGTCCGGCGGTGACGTTCATGCTCAAACACCTCGCGCAGTCTGGGAACGCCGTCCCCGCCTCCAGCGTCATCTGCACGCCCTGCTCCCCCGTGCGCACGGGCGGCTTCCACCCCGCGGGCGCCATCGTGCTCTGCCAGAGCCACTTCATGAACAAGAAGCACATGGAGGACACGCTCACGCACGAGCTGGTGCATATGTACGACCACGCCCGGTTCAAGGTGGACTGGAATAATCTCAGGCACCATGCTTGCAGCGAGGTGCGCTACCTTCCCTTGCCCTTGCGCGGCGTTCTTGAGTAAGGGGAGAGGTGCTGAATCTGGGTGCGCAGATTAGGGCGAATAGTCTGAGTGGAGACTGTAAATTCACGCGCGAATTCCAGCGCGGGTTTATTTCGTTCTCGAAGCAGCATCAGGTGCGTGTGCTTGTCCTTCTCTCGTGTCGTTGCTGTTGCTGATGAATATATGAATATTCAACAAGGTCTGCGTCCGCCGGCGAGCCGTGCTTTCAGTCACCAGCAACCCTGCATGTCCGGACAAAGAGGCCGCTGAGCGCGCTGTCAACGAAGTCTGGGAAAGCTGTTTCAACGACACAAGACCATTTGATGAGGTGCGCTCCCGTCCCATTGCACTCGAAGGACAATGAAGCAGAGTTGCTGATTTCCATTCTAGATCTACTAGGCGAGAGGGAGGCTCTGGCCTGGGAGACATTGCTAATCTAATCACTATCGAGCTCTACATTATACCGGTACCCCATACAATTCAGCAAGAATACCACTACTCCTCGGAACCCCATTGCCGCATGAGTGTTCGGGGAAAGCTGCGGCACGTTGCGCTGCTTGGAGTGGTAGGTACATGAATATGCACCCACTACGTAGACTCTGAGAACCCGTGTTTGTTTGGTCTTGTACACGCCGCGCTCTCCGCCTGGTGGTACAGTCAGAGACTTGGACCATCAAAGAGTTCGGGGGTGAATTGCGGGGCGTTTCTCCGCCTGGGGTGTGGGTGAGCAAGTGCGCATCCAGCAAGGGAATGTACAGGAGATGGCCAATTATTGGCGTTGGCGCCGCGAGAGAAATAGCAAAAACGGCGCAGGCCATTGAACTACACGGATAGACATTCAATTGGCCCAGGGATGGAATTCGGGAGTTGAAGCTGTAGTCTCTAACGATTATCACCCGGGGTTAAATTCGGTGAACCTGAGGACAAACTACCAAGAATAAACCTACGTGAGACCGAGTCTTAGGCGAAACCAAAGTGAGCTGGTCCCAGTGGCTGAATGCACATTGTGAATAATCTAAATATAGTGTTTCGTTCACATGCTTGCCGGTGGCAAGTCAGCACACGCCCGTCGAGACGACAACGACCGGAGTCAATACACAGTTGCCGTCATTCTCTTTCACTTCACTCTCACCGCTGGGCTTTTCCTCCTCGTCTTTACCTTTATTCTAGCCCATTGATCAGTAATGTTCCGCAAAGTCGCGTCAGTAACATGTCGATGAATATATCTGTGCTCATGTGCTGACCCGCACCATCGTTTTTAGCGCTCTGACCCTGGTCCTGCCCCTCGTTTCTGCCTTGACCCTCAGTACCCCGAAGGCCAACTCGTGGACGTCGGGTGGATCTGCCACCATTAACTGGACCAGTGCCTCGGGCGACCCCAGCACTTTCACGCTCGAGCTCTCGAACACCGCCTTCCACAACTCCTACGCGATCGCGAACAACGTCAACCCCACCTCCGGCACGATCACGATCACCCTTCCCGTCGTGCCTATTGGGTGGGTACTTCCGTCTCAGTGAATACACAGGAAACTGACATGAGACCGGCAGGGATGGCTATACCATCATAGCGGTGGATATCGGGTAAGCAAACGCGCACAACTTTGCAAGAATTCCAGAGTTGACCAGACGTATATGTATCCAGCAACATCGCAAATGTCTATGCGACCAGCGGCTCTTTCAGCGTTGCAGCCACGAGCAGCTCTTCCTCGTCTGGCAACTCAGCATCTGCTTCAGGGTCGAGCTCAGGATCAGGCTCCGCCGGTTCATCCGCCTCCACCTCCAAAAGCAGCTCTTCCAGGTGAGCATACCCCTCTAGTACTAGCGCTGTTGCCCGTATCGCGCACTCACATGGAATTTTCAGCCCACCCTCAACCGTTAAATACACTCCTCCCGCAACTACCACCGGCTTCGGCATAACCGTCACCACCACCCCTGTTGCAGCAACGTCTTCGGGCTTCGGGACCACCGGTAGCGCCGCAGGCAGCTCTGGAGCATCAGGCTCCAGCAGCGCGAGCGGAAGCGCTGCTTCGGCGTCCATTTCCGGCAGCTTCAACGGCGCCAATGCCGCCTCGTCCATGCGATTCGGGTTCAACGCCGGCTCCGCAGCCGTCGTGATTCTCTCAGCGGTCGCCGGGATGGCCCTTGCAGTCTGATTTGGGGAGTTTGGTGGACAATCGGTGGACCTTTTTCTCTATTTCTCTTGGCGTACTTTGAAGACTCTGTCACGTTCTTGCTATTAGCTCAGTGGTTAATTTACCCCATGGGCTTGTCCTGTCGTTCACTTGCAATGCTCTCGCACAATATCCACAATGCATTATTTCTCCGTCTTGGAGACTTAGTTCCACTAAAGACAATCCGCAAACCGACAGGTCAGATTTTCAGCAAAATGAGCAAAATCATTGCTCGCCCAGGTTGCCAGAGGTCCACCAATCCTTCTTGAAAGGCGGCAGATGGTACTCCTCGACCAATGTGCGCAAACCAAGGTGCACGCATCACAAGCTTATCCACAGGGCGCCCCCCTTCTTTCCGCGCCACCAAAAAGCGCAAGATGGCTAGGATGCCACGCGGTTCATTCACTTTGGAATGCTGCAAATTCAAGATGCGTAGACAAGGCCAGATCATCGGTTTGGCGGGCTCAGGAAGTAGCATGCATGCGATGTTCAAGATAATCTTCATCGTGAAGGAAGGCATGCTGGTCGAGGATGTGTAATCGACTTCAATGGTGGAGGCAACCCCTTGAAGGGGGGCACTAAATCGGTGCGAAATGCGGTCAGGTGAGGCGCGTCATGGCACGGCTGTGGGATCAACGAGGGCCCATCGATGTTTTGTTCGGCATACTCAAAACTGTGCCCCTCGGCTTCAAAAGAAGCGGATCGGAGGATGGGGAGGGAAACGCGGGAAGTCCAGAATGGGATTCGGTTGTGGAAACTCTGCGCGTCTGAAAAGACGGAGATACGACGCCACCTCGAACTGTACGTGAAAAAGATCGGGGACACGGCTCGATATCATCGGGGTCCTGTCGGGTCCTATGAAAGCCCCCCAGTGCTGTGCCAATTGCAAACCGCAAGTGCAGGTCAAAGCTGCTGGCTCTCTGTACGCGTTTATTGACTCGCAGTCTTGTTGGTACGCTGTTCCACGGATGGTGTTCCATAATTTTCCCGTCTGAAAGGCGACATTGCTCCAATGCTGTGATGCATGAGAGTGCTAGCTCGAATCTGGATTCCGGGTCATGGCCACGCTTATTTCGAAAATAACCGCCAGGATCTCGTTGGGTAGGCGGTAAATGGGCGGGGCCATGTCTGCCTTCTGAGGTGTGTACCTCTCGTCGCCCGGACTGGAGAGCTGACTGGCCATCTCTTGCGATTGACCTGTTGCCACGCTGACGGAACGAACACCAGGATCAGGAGGAAAGAACTGCTTGATAATTGGATGGGGTTTACTTGATGAAGATTAATAGGCGCACAAGGAATATTTCTTATGAGACAGCAGGTCAGAATATTCTGATGGGCGGTGCATGGAGGCAAGAATCAAGACGGAGATGGACTCCGAGGAGGAGTCCGGAGCAAATATGCACCAGTGACAGCTGTCAGTTGGCCTTCTGAACTTCTCCGCACGTCAACTATCATCCTCGTTGGCTGACTCGCAAGATCGTGCAAGGTGCCCATTCACGATGCAGCCTCTATAGTATGATCAGCTGTTCTGATAAGACGACAAAAGGATAGTCGATTTGGATCAGGCTGCAGACACGCGCAGTATCAGATCAAGGCAGATTGTAGTGATCCGTTCACACTTCACAAAAGTGCACGCGGACGATTCAAATGTCTGAGGCAGCGAATAGTACTCTCGCTTGAGCTGAGGATGACTCATACCACTAGCCTGGGAACAGGTTAAGCGGGAACAGGTTAAGCGGGAATCTGGCCACGGCTTCGAAGCCCTTGCAAACACAATGAGCCGGTAATGCCACTACCAAGATGCGCATATGCGAGCTTGATCGTGAACTTGGAAGTTCAGCTTATCTTATCTGGGTTCCAGATTCTACTCGTGATCCTGTCCAGGACCCTCAACGCGAGGCGATAAGAAACGCGGGCCGAGCGAGATGTTCATTAGCCACCATCAGGTGTGGCAGTTACTTTTGTACTAGCTCACAAGGAAGCCGACGCCCCAGGGGCATTGTTCGAAGTGTATGTGTATCACGGGTCCTCGCCTCGCCTCGTGCCGGTGACTCAGACGCAGAGCGCAGCTAATAGTAATCGCATACTCATCGCAGTCCGATATCGATGTACATATACTGATATCTATAGAAAGTATGTACGTGTAAGATGTTACTAGGGGCACTCACATGGTGCGTGTGATGGAAGACCGAGCATGGAGTCACATGAAAGTGTGCACGGCGCTAGCGGGGCGAGGTGCCAGTTGAACATTATGCATGCACACATATGCAGTCTGTATCTGCAGTACCACTCCTTGGACTTGCAGTCATTGGCTTTGCGAATCCGATCTTACGTGGGCTGCTATGGTAAAAATGACTAAGCACCGCAAAGGCTAGGACCGCGAAGTCGCAGTATGATTGTCGTAGTTTCACAGGTGCAGCCAAGTAGGCCCAGAGCTCCAGATGATTCTCCACGATTGGATGTTATCATTAGGTGAACCCATGGCCACCTAGTGTGGCAGCTGGGTGCGGTCCAAGTCGCCCGGTGAACTCTAACATCAATCGCAGTGGGCATGCATGCATTGTATGATGTCGTGCCTGTGGCGGGCTCAAGACGCAAGCTCGCTCGAAGTGGCACTCTTGACGCGAGAGGGAGTTGTCCAGGAGCAAGCTCAAGTCCGAAGTCGCGGAGATGCTGCCCAGTCTGAGGGTAGACCGGATTTAAGAGTGAGTGACGTCAACTGAATTGTGGGGACCGGCAGCGCCCGCCACAAAAGTGTCCGGTGGCTGAGCCGCAATCTGCACTGTCGATATGGTCGCGTTTAATAACTCTTCAACGGCCTCAAATATTGCTTTGGTTAAAGTATATAATATGTAGGCAAAGGAAAATAAGAAGATTGTTCGGAGTGGAATTTTGGGTACTGGTGCGAGACTGGTAGAAAGTGCCAATAAGTGGTCAAAACTGGTCAAATTGAGGCTCTCGGGGGCAATATTTCAGCACCTGTGCCACTTTCAAAAACACAAAACCTTGCATCTCGAGCAGTTCTGCCTCGAATGTATTGAAATAAAGCGCTCATATCGAGATTCATACTCTCGTAGTTTGATTTACATGCATGTGGTGCACAGAAAAACGTTTTTCAGCTTTATAGATAGCAATCTTTGATCATTTTTTGGCTGAAAGATCATGACATTTTATAGAATTGAACATACTTATAAAAATTCCACTCCGAACAATCTTCTTATTTTTGCTCTACCTACACATTATTTGTATTTGACCAAGCGTGATACGAAGCCATTGACGAGTTATTAAACACAACCATGTCAAAAGTGCAGGTTGCGCCTCAGCCACCGGACACTTTTGTGGCGGGCGCTGCCGGTCCCCATGAATTGAAAAGAATGCCGACGAAATGTGGCTGGGTTGTGTGCAGCGGCGGTGGTTACCGCAGCTAAGTAATCTCCCGCTCGGCGCTCACATCATCACATTGTTATCATGGAGGTTGCACGTGTGGGAGAGCGGGGTGTGGCACACATGTGTACATCCATGTACACGGATGATCATCCATGTATAGTCCTCATACATGCATATACATCCGTGTACATCCACGTACACACATATAGCTTTTGACTTTTCGCTCCAGGCTTCCGACCCAGAAAGGCAATAGCCTAAGGAGGCAAGCTACACCTGTTCCGTGTTGGTGGAAGAAGGACGCTAACGTCCCGCCGTTTCATTCCCGCCCTGTCTGCTGTCATCCCAAACCGCCATATGCCCCCCCGCCGCCTTGCTCTTGCTCGCTCCCCTGACCATGCCCCCTTTTCTTCTCCAAGTATTGTCTAGGGGTGATCTCCCCCATCGCTTTTATGGCCTCTGCACAATTTTCTGACTGCTATTTTGCTCTGGAGGGGGTCTTGGTTGTTTTGCTGGCGGTTACTGGGCGGTCAAGCAGGAACAGGTGGGTAAGCTACAGTGGCCGCCAAAAAAACTGCACGCGGTTGGGCCCGATTTGCGCAAGTACCGCTCTACAGCGACTACAACTGCATTTCAGACAAGGTTTTGGGGGAGAATATGGTAGATTACCCTCTGTAGATAACGAATCATAATTTTTGAGCAAAAGAATGCAGAAGTAAGCAAGGGCGAGGGCAATTATTGCAGCAAGTCCAAAATTTCCATTTTGGGTCATGCATGGTTGATGTGTTCATTGTGCCTACTGTCATCATAAAATCATGACAGCTGGCCTCAAACTCATTCTCGTCCCTCCAAAATTGACTATCACACTCTTCCCTATCATGGTCAACTGCACCCCTACGAAAAAAGCCCGAATTCTTGATATGCGCAACGATGGCAAGCAGTTCTCCGAGATTGGCACAAAGCTTGGCCTGGACCCCTCTACTGTGTCCCATAACTACGCGAAGATGGTGAAAAACCCTGATCCATATGCCAAGGCCCCTGGCCGAGGTCGCCCCACCAAGGTGGACCCACGCAAACTCCGTCGTGCTGTGCGCGCATGTGATTCAGGGACAGCTGTTGATGCCACCAACGTCAAACAGCAAATGTTTCCCGAGTTGAGCACCCGGACCGTCCAGCGACACCTCGCAGAAGCCGGGCTGAATGGCCGAGTACGCCGTGCAACACCATACCTGAAGCCATTACATCGGCAACACCGGCTTCGGTGGGCCAAAGAGCGGGAGGATTGGACAGTCGAGGATTGGAATTGGGTTTGGTTCTCGGATGAGTCCAAAGTTCAGTTATTTGGGTCGGATGGGAAGCAATACTGTCAGAGGAGGGAAGGGGAAGAGTTTTTGGAACAGAATGTAAAGCAGACAGTGAAGCATGGTGGAGGGAGGATAATGGTGTGGGGCTGCATCACACAACGGGGCACTGGCCGGCTTCATCGGGTCGAAGGAAACATGAATGCCAAGCAGTATGTTTCCATTCTCGAGGAATCACTTATAGGCACCCTCAAGGACTACAAAACGGACCCCTCGGACATCATTTTTCAACAGGACGGCGATCCGAAACACACGTCGGGGCTAGCTCGGAACTGGTTGGCCTCGAAACACATTGACATGGCCTCACATCCCGCACAATCTCCCGATATGTCGATCATTGAACATGCATGGAACGAAGTAGACCGCCAATTACGAGCCCGTTTCCCTCTTCCGAAAAATGTGGAGGAGTTATGGGAGGTTTTACAGGAGGAGTGGGCTAGCTTAGACATTGGCTACATTACAAGCCTATACGAGTCCATGCCGCGTCGTGTGGCTGCTGTGATAGAGACAAAGGGTGGTCACACCCGTTATTAGCTTCAAATTTGATTTTAGTGTTTTCAGGTCTTCAAAATTCAATCTTCTGGTCGAGGCGACACAGCAGCACAAGCTGACCCAAAATGGAAATTTTGGACTTGCAATAACAATTGCTCTCGCCCTCGCCTAATTCTGCATTCTTTTGCTCAAAAATTATGATTTGTTATCTACAGAGGGTAATCTACCATATTCTCCCCCAAAACCTTGTCCGAAATGCAGTTGTAGTCGCTGTAGAGCGGTACTTGCGCAAATCGGGCCCAATAAATTGCCGCATGCAGTTTACCTTTTATCTTTCTGTTTCCTTCATCACCATGTACACATCCATCAAATTTGCATACCTATACATATGTCCCAGTATCACAGCATCCTCTCTTCATGCCTCTTCCCCTGCACCCCCTTAACTGCATCACCACATACCCGCCCACAAGGCCATCCCTCTGAAGCCCTCCTCTACACATTGCTATTATGTTATATGAGTTATTTACCTGCCTCTTGCCCTCCCCGCCCCTCATATTCATTAGTATAGTGATGTTTTGTAATATGATCAATAAAATCGCATTTTTGAATCAGAAATGCCATGAGCCCTCCAAATGAAAGACAGAGACTTCATGAACAAATCCATAACTTTGGGTAACACTTGCTCTGTCTACTTCACGAGATGACTATGGGGAGGCGCAATCATACACCTTGTAATGCTGTAACTGCTGTAACACGGCGGGCAGCCAGAATACACTAAAACACCCAATCAGATGCTAGCCTGAAACACATAAGACCAGCTGTTAGCTCCATTGCCTCTCTCGGTCAGAAGCCTGGGGGGAAAAGTCCTCAACTCACATGTATACACACAATCTGACACCTTTTTTTAGATGTTGGCAGTTGTGGATTTGAGTTTAGGAGTTTGTCATTTAGTGCCAATGCCTCCGGGGCTGTGCCAATGTGTAGCCGTGTATACATGCATGCTCATGCTCGAGCAATTTAACTATATTTACCGTACCAACACCAGCAACTGAGTTTTGTCTGCCAGACACAGATGTACACAGATGTATGAATGCTATACACAGATGTACACACATGTGCGGCCGCCAAAAATTAAATTGACCTGTCAATCTCATCAGATCACGCAAAACTAAAAACTCGCCAGCTTCGCACACACGTGTACATCCATGAGCTGGTGTGTGTATGTGTGTGGATACACGTGTGTGCACTAGCCCCATCAGGAAAAAGCGAACAGTAGATGTAGCCGTATGTGGTTGGGGTAGGAGCTGTAGACATGTAGTTTGTGGGCTGAATTGTAGTGTGCTGTAGCTGCCCGCACAGATCCTGTAGCACTCTGTAGCTCTCGTAGCTCTGGTGCAATAATCATAGTGGCATAGCTCTGTAGTGGCATAGCACTTCATAGCTCGTCATAGCAAAGGAAGCCCATAATGGGCATCTGGTAGATAAATTACTGGACACTATCACACCAAGGAATGATGCAAATATTGTAGATTGCACTGCTAGATTATAACATGGAAGCACCTGTCTAACTACTAATATCACCACCCTCCCCTTCAGACTCAGACTTGGACTTGGACTTGGACTCAGCCTCGGGTTCTTGAATGGCAACATCAAAGTCTGAAGTAGATACAGCAGCGACAGTGGTCAAGGAGATGGGCTGTGCACGGTGGACAGTGGCGAGTGGAACCTCCAGACGTGAGGGCGGAACCAGATTAGATACAAAATATGAGTAAAGACATACCAGGTGACTATTGGATCATGTCCAGGACACAGTAAGCACATGTGTTCGATGTGCCAACACCCCTTCGCCGTGTGCGCAGAGCACATAGGGTAAAGGGGATATGACCTGACACACCAGAATGTGGGAGGCAACACACCTTTTCCTCCGCCCAGCACTCCTCGCCGGCATTCAAGCCAGGCCCTGACCATCTCTTCCACTGTTGATCACCCAAGCCACCGTGTGCGCAGAGCGGACACGGCAGTGTAGAGACTCGCTGGGGAAACCCGTCCAACACCATAATCCGGGGAGTTTGAGCTATGCACTGGAAACCCATGTGGTGAACGAGACACAAGAAACATGAAACCGGCAAGAGGGTGGAGGAATAGCGACAGGAAGGAAGGCGAGAGATTGGACGAGGGAGTAAGATCAAAACATTGACACCTTAAAAATAAAGTTTAGACATCGATCAGCGGTGGAAGTTCTGCCGATCACGGGTGGACTTTGAAACACCTTGGCCAATTTCGAGATCTCATCGGCACAAACTCCGAAGGCAGGACCCAACATTCCAATTTCCGTAGCATGCATGATGTAGTCCTGCATATACTATATATCTAGTAGATAATTTTCTAGGGTATTACTGCACTGAACCCCAAGCTATGTGCTAAAGAAACCAGATGAGAATCCCCATAAAAAATTGAGTGGTGAAGTGTACAGACATGCTCACATTGATTTTCAGGCGCATAGGCATAGTTGGGTACATATGCTATGATGACCACACTAACAATATTGTAGACTATATTGACACACACCAATACTACACTGTGCTACTATAGCACTATAATCTGCAGCACTGTAACTACATAAGCCACATGGGTCAATGTAGCACAAGCCTGCAGCTCTGTAGCCGCTGTAGCGCAACAGAGCCTGGCAGGCTGCTACAGGTAATTTGTTTTTTCCTGATGCCGTTTATACACAGGTGTACATCCATGTATGGCCATACACAGATGTATATCTGTGTATGGGCGTGTACGGAGCCTATACATAAAACTGAGACTAAGTGTCTTTTTTGTCCGGCACGGACACTCATACATTCCCGCTGGCACCATACAATTGTGAATTGTTTTTATCGCTCTCTGACTCAGTGACTGTGCACGCTCTGTACATCAGCTCCCAGTGTTAGGTGAGATATTCACTCAGTCTGACAATAGTATATTTATGGAATAGGCCTCAAATCCCCTATGTTTGAAGCCAGTTTGGCCCTCAAATCCCCTATGTCGGACAGACATCACCACGTGATCTGGTAAAACTTGTCTCATTTTTTGCGCCACTGACACAGAATGCATGCTGGGGCCGCCCAGCCACAAAATTGACGTATCTGCACACAGTTCCTGGAAAATCACAAGTCTGTCCTGACAATTCTCAAAAATTTCAGGATTTCCAGCCTCAAATCCCCTATCTCCGGATACACATTTGGCCATTTTCAGGCCTCAAATCCCCTAAATTCCAGGTGATCAAAAGGGGGAGCTTCTGGGAGCCTGCTTCACTATCTTTCTCAGTCAACTCTCAAACTACCACAAGCAAGTCCTTTTGTGTTTTTCAATTCTTGCCTTATACTGATCCGCTCCCTCATCTGCTCCTCTCGTTTAGTGATCTCCCCGGATTTTGTCACAGCGTGCATCCTTTTTGTGCATGAGCACGCTCAGGGCCCTCTCACCTCTCCCACCGACACCAGCTTTTCTGAACTCAGTGTTACGACATGTATTTGTAGTTGTTCCCAGATGGGCCTTATAGTGGTGTCAATAGACTAGTGGTGTAATGAGGTGTCAATCCTTGTGATCGAGAGTGAATGCAAGTCACTTGAGACAAAGTAAGATAATATAAAGAGATATGGAAGTGAGACTGTACCTTGAGACAAAGAGGACAAGCTAAGGTCTCAAGGTCTAAGTCACTGTCTACTTGTACTACTGTATCAGTAATTGTGCTGACTATGTGGGGCCCTAAGGATAAGTGTATATGATGCTAAGGGGCCCGGGGAGTCATATATGTGTATGTAAAGATCCGTTGATAGTGGACAACATGTGGATAGATGTGCGGCGTGTGAAGGTCGTGTTGATGAGTGTGGAGTAATGTAAACCCGTGATGGAATAGAATACAATGGAATACCATGGCAGGATGTGGAATGATATGGAATCAGATGGAATGTGTTGGCCATGTGACAGGTAGATAGGGGCAACTCATGACACTCAGCATCCATAGTGACTACACATCCAGTATTTCCACCAACTTGCCTCCCCACACTGTCTCCAAGCATGAGGCCATGTTTTACTACTCAGGCATCTCTCTGAGCCCCCCGAAGCTTGTCTACTGCACGGGGAGCTTGAAGGCGCTGTGGGTCAAGCCTGTGGGACCCGAGGCCCAGCCCAAGCTGAAGCGGGTCCATGGTGTCTACGGTCACAAGCTCAATGACATCTGGTCCGACATGGGTCCCTGTGTCCGTAACCTGCTGAAGGTTCATGTCATGAGTTGCCCCAACATGTTCATACATACAGATACTTTACATACATCAAAAATATTCAAACAACAGACATATTAGATACAAACATCATGTGACCTGATTATTCATATCATGTGGCTTAGTCCCCACATGACTCATTAGTTATTACACTTACACACGGCCGAACAACTATGGACTTTACATACACATCTCTGACTCACTGGCCTCCGCTTTGTCAGACACCTTACTACATGTATTGCTAAGCCTTACTCATTTGGACATATTATCTCCCAACTCATTAGTATAAGTACATAGACCTGTAGACAAGAGGACCTCAGCTTACCCTCTTTGTCTTCAGGTACAGTAACATTTCTACTCTTACGATTACCAATGTTAACTTTGTCTTCAGACTTATGTTCACTCTCGACAATGGTTGATCTCTCTCAATATTCTAAGACACCAGCCCCGCTTATCAGCACAAGAAGAAGCCCTTTTGTGATTACACACATTACCTTGTAACAGTTCAGGGGGTTGCTTGGACGTCTATCAACGTCGCTCNCTTCACCACCAATGGCAGCGACGACAAGGAGATTCACGGTCCCATCATTCTTTGGATCAGTGTTGTCCCCAATTCTCTCCAGTAAGAGGACACCTTCACCTCAGCCAACAATCTCCTCAATGCTTGTCAAGCTCAGCATCAACATCATTGAGGTTGAGTACCACGAGTCCATCTACAGGTAGACGGTCAGTTCACTGCTTCTTCACTCAGTTTCCAACCTGAACACTACTGTCAACATTTGCGGTCCTCTTACTCTGGCACTCGGCCTCGCCATTGCTACCACTGACCGGCCCGACACCCAGGGCACCATGGAACTCTACTTCACTGAAGGCGGTCAGAGCGACAAGCTCATGGGTCTGACCTGCCACCATATGCTGTTCAAGACGGACACCAAGCACAATGTCGAGTACAAGTTCAGGGGTGCTGGCGTCCCTCACAAGTATGTCTGTCTCCTCAGCCTTCGTTGCTTTGAGGGGCTTCTCACCTCCATCAAGGTGTGCATCAGTTGTCATGGCATAATGGTTGATATCTATGGGCGGGACATCGTGAAGCTCAAGGCGAGGGTCAAGGGTGATGTCAACAAGGATGTTGCCGAGGCAAAGAAGGAGCTCAAGAAGACTCACAGCCTTCTCGAAGACGCAAATGTGGCGATAGAGGAGCTCAAGAAGTTCTACGCGACAGTCAAGAAGAACTGGGGCAACCCCAAGCAGTGCACCATCAGTCATATCCACTACTCCTCCACCCTTATGTGCAACACCGCTCCTGGAGGCTTTACCACTGACTGGGCACATTTGAGCTTGACAGTTCCAAGTTCAAGAACATGTTTGTGGGCAACTTCGTTGATCTCGGTGTGTTCTTAAATTATCTCACAGGTGTCATCACCTAGTATAACATGTTCTGTCCAGGTACCAAGATCCCCTCTGACAAATTCACCTTAATGATGTACCCCCACGAAGACAGCCCGACCACCTTCAAGTACCCTGGTGGCTGCCTCCTCCCCCTCCGCGGTATGATCTCGGAGCAGCTCATGCACACCCCTGACATCATGCACACCCCCAACATGCTCGACCACAACAACAACACATGCCTGCTAGTGAGCAAGAAGCTCTGTGATAGAGGCACCAGCTGACGACTGGTCAGCTGCTTCTTCCGGATCATCTTATAACTGATCCCCAGGCCATTTGCTCTCCACCATGTGGTACACTGGCTTCTCCCCCAGAGCCATATCCGCATCCACACACTCCTGGTCCATGTAACCAATCAGGTGGATGGCAACCATGCCATCCCCATCAGGGATCTAGCGAGCAACTAGCTTGTGGTCATTCTCTCAATGAAGGCAAAGACAATAAAGCCACCGCATTTACTGTGGCTTTCTCTCGTCGCTTGTGCCTCATGCGATCAGCTAAGGTTTCCACTGGGACTGCTTCATACTCCGAGTCAGGGCTGCCGTCGACTTGTGCTTTGATACCCATGACTTTCCTGGTGGTGCTGTCAGTCAACAGTAAAACAGCACAATGTAGACATACTCATTATACCACACCAATGTGGACACAACCCAATCACTAGAGGGGTCGTCTTTGAAGAGCTCCAGGACCAGGTCGAAGAGCTGAGATACACTGAAGCTTCTGTGGTCGGGACCCCATGCCTCCATTGTGCTGAGGGTGAACCAGGTCTCGAGAAAACGACAGCATACTGTTTAGAGAGTTGCATACAGCTCAACTTTACCTGTACAGCTCTATATGTGATGTCACAGCCTGTGAGCTTGGTTTTGCTGTGGATTTTGGTGTTATTGGCATGAGTACCGCATCCTGGACCCGCTGTGGCCCTCAGAGCTGATGAAGGAGCAGTGAATATATGCTTGATGATCTAGAAGCAGTTAGAAATGAGCTCAATGTATAATTAAATGTGCTACACACCCAAAGAGGCAAGTAACCTTGGAGGAGCCCTACTTCAGGCTCTTCAGGGTTCTAGTCTTCTTCGCCGTACATAAATGGGGCCCAGTCCCCAGGCGCCACAGCAATCATACTGTCCTTCAATTGGTCCACCAAGCTGTAACTCTGTCAGCATCTACATACGAGCACTAAGCAGGACTCACTTGGTGTTGGCATCAAATTGGTCTAGGATGTGGCAAGAGCAGAGCATACGAGCAAGCATGGAATGATTAAAGCCCCGCATGGCTTTCGACACAATCACCAGAATGGGATGTTGAATGATGTCTTCATTGATGTTCCTAGGGAGGTAGCTGATGATCTTGGACTTGAGCTTTCCTGAATCACTGGTGTGTGTTGCCTGTGCATGCTGCGTGACCTGAAGATGGATATTTAGCAGCATATATGCACACCAAAGAGATTGGGCTCAGTGAGGGTCCTGCCATTGTGACGAAGGTCAGGGGAGAGATCTCAAGGATGAGGAAGACTCACCTTTTAGCTTTTTTCCGTCCCCCCTTTGTTAGGGTGTCAAGGAGGCTGCTAGACTTTCGATTGTTGCTGGCTATGGGCTCGGGAGAGGATGAACCTAAAGCAAGATGTGTACTAGATGGAGATATGGTAGTAGTGAGGGGAGATGTGATACTGAGCTCAAAAGCTTTTCCAAACCTGTATTCAGTAATAAAGGTGAAGTTGGATTAAGGTGAGGTAGCAGCCCCTATCATTTTGTGTTACCTTGAGGTCGCCTAGAATCACCTCAAGGTAGTTTGGCCGACCTTGGGCCGACCTCAATACACCTCAAGGTAACAATAAGATTATGATCTTGAAGTTGAGGTCATCTCACTTCATACCTTGCCTAACACTAGTCCCAAGAGGTATACAAAAGCTTAATTCGGTATACGGGGTCGGAGGATCTTAGATATGTTACCAGTTTTAACTTTTGAGCTCGGAAGGAAGGGAGGATCTGAGGTGGATCATACACTAGATGACGACAGGGAGACACGAGGAGGAAGCCATAATGAGAATAGTGCTATGATGCTATCCTACCAAAATTCTTGCATAGATAACAGTATCCTGCTACCATCATAGTATGCCATCGGGCAGCATGGTAACTATATTATAAGCATCGGGCATCCTACTATAGCTGTAACAAGGACACCACTATCCTACTAGAATGCTTACATGGGTAATGTTATCCTACTCTACCATAATAAGGTGGCGAGCAGCCTACTAACCACATAACATGCACTTAGCACCCTTCCCGTTGCTCGTTATATATGGTACACCTAACATGGTTTCACACCTTTTGCTGATGCCATATCTCCATGCTTCCCTTGTTTCTGCAACCTCCCCATTTCTTGATGTTCTATTATCTATCCGTTTTTTGTTGGTGCAGACGCGTGCCTTGCCCATCACATCCCATTATCCTGGTCCACCTTTTTCTCCTGTCTCGTTCTTTCATGCTTGTCACTGGATCTTGACATCCAGGCCTTGTCACCCCATCTTTTTTTTTTGAAATCATATTTATTCTCCGCTGGGGATATTCCCTATGGTAGAGATATACTACTTGTATTGTACTGTGGTTCACCCCATCTTCACACTCCTTTTCTGTCTGCAACTCCTCATTTCTCAACTCTCCGCCATTTTTTCGTTGATTGTTGGTGTGGACACAAGCATTGACAGCTGGATCGCTGCCTAGGTCCGTCTCATCTTGTTTATCTCCTCACCTTGCTCGACTGAACACACTTGACATCCAGGTTCCACATCACATGACACACTCATGGCCCCTTCTTGTACCCGACACTCGCAATCTCGTGGGTACAGGCAACTCTGCCTAATTTAGTGTGCATGTGGCGCGCACCAAATCATCGCATTCAGTGGTCACTTTTTACACCAGCTCGCACACTCACTGTAGTGCTCAACTTTGTACACGAAAGTTGTTAAGAATTAGTGCTGCCGTAGTCCAGGGGCAAACTCACACTCAGACCAGGACCACTCTGAACTGGACGGTAGTCCGGTCTGAGGTTTGGCCATTCACCCGGACCGGACCCACTGTCCAGTCTGGGGCTCAGAATATGTATGCTAGTGGTGAACACATCTGAACACATCTGAACACGTCCGGACCACGGGGATTTCGGGGTTCCGGGCTTCGATATTGAGAAGACAGTTCATGTCAGAGAGCCTAAAAGTAAGACTGGTGAGTGGCTAGCGGGGTGTCTCTCTTGCTATAAGCACTCTCATTGCTGCAGAAAGCTCCAACCATTTGCAATTGAGCAAATGGTGATGTACAATTGACATGCCACAAACAATTGTATTCGGCGTTAAACACCCGTCATGGTCATATCACTGCAACGATCTTGATGGCCTCAACAACACGGCGAAGTGGGAGAGCAGTTGGAACACCAGAACCAGGTAAATATGCATAGTTTGAACATTATACTGACTTTTGTTGAACACTGTAGGATCCCCTGTGACTATGTAACATGTGATACGGTCCCAGGTTCAGTTTCCTTGCAGGACCTCCCCCCCGGTCAACAAACTGCTCGCACTCTCAAAAGGATCCAAAGGGCTCATGAAACAAATTGACGGCATCCTATGGTCCCAGTGACTCTGAACACGTGTGTTTGCAAGCACGCTCTTGCCCGCACGCGCTCCCTCTGTTCCCCCCAACCTATTGCACCCCCCAGCCACCATTATTTCATACCTGAGATGTGCTGTATGCTATTTTTGGATATTTCCAGCAAATTTACTTCGGGTTCTTGGTCTGAACCTGGTTTGAACCTGAACATGACCATTCTGGACCAGACCCGTAGTCCGGTTCTGGGTTTGCCCTATCCACTTGAACCAGACCATGGTCTAGTCCTGGGTTTGATTTTTTTGCTCGAAAACCTGGCTGAACCGGACTTCGGCAGCACTATTAAGAATTAGTATGAAAATGAAAATTGTTCAGCTCAAATTCTTAAATAACTTCTCATGCGCTCAAACTGGCCTCCCCGGAACTCATATCTCGGGATTGAAGACCACAACAAAGATTCCGTCCGGACAATTCGATTTATTGCATAGCAAAACCTATATTCCGATACCTACTTTGATTCAAAGTGTTGCAGGCCCTAACTAGTTAGGCGAGCAACATGTTTATAAAGTATAGCTAAGAAATCACGGTTAGGAGCCGATACAGGCCCTTATAAGTTATTGTATGAGGACTCGTGCCTGTGGCGGGCTCAAGACGCAAGCTCGCTCGAAGTGGCACTCTTGACGCGAGAGGGAGTTGCCCAGGAGCAAGCTCAAGTCCGAAGTCGCGGAGATGCTGCCCAGTGCGGGTAGACCGGATTTAAGAACGAGTGACGTCAACTGAATTGAACTGAATGCCGACGAAATGTGCCCGGGTGGTTACCGCAGCTGAGTAATGGCGCACAAGAGGGCACAAAGTATCCCGCGCCACAATCAAGGACCCCATCAAACCAGACCAGGGGTTTCCTCGAAAAGGGACCTCATTACTGATTGGCAGCGACGCGTCGTCGCGTCGCCGTTGCCATTCCTTCCCTCACCACCACTTCCCCATCCTTTCTCCCACTTATTCCATGCTCCAACACCATGTCTCTAAATCCCAGCGGGTGTGTATGATTGCGCCACGTGTGTGTGGTGCTGGTGCGTTCGTGGCGGTACGCGCGTGAGGGTGCGCATGAGGGCGGATGTGTCGGGTGTTGGGCTGGGCGGGCGGACGGTTACACTCCCGCACTTGAAAGAGATTCGCTGTAGGGTGCGGCATGGGGAGATTATGAGTGTTTGGTATCTTGTTTCAATTTATTCAAGCATGTTCACCCCTTCCACTCTGTCCCGCCCCTCACAACACCCCTCCGCCCCAGCTTCTCTTTCGGCCCTCATATCGGTTATTAGTAGTCATTGTAGCTCCGCATTTACATGCATTTATCAACAATTGACTTCATATCCACTCTTGTGGGAGCTCGCAGAACAATGGTAAGTTGTTATGGTAGTAAGGGTATTTATGAGGACGGAGACATAACATTGTCAAAAGGCCATATTTTACTTGCTCTCCAAAGTCATTTGCGCCAAATGTACATAATGATACAGTACAGTACATACATGAGTTATACAGTGAGGCAGAAGAGGGACGAGAGGGAGAAGTGGGAGGAACAATGGAGCACGACGGGCAGAGGGCTTGCAACGGGACACTTTCTGGTGACGGGGAAAGCGGACAATTTACCTTACGACGGCTTGTAGCCCACAGTCACTATCAAACCGAGAGAAGGCAGAGCAGACGATAGTAGTGGTGGCGAGAGAAGGAATGGCAACAGCGACGCGACGACGCGTCTGCCGATCGGTAATGAGGTTCCTTTTCGAGGAAACCCCTGGTCTGGTTTGATGGGGTCCTTGATTGTGGCGCGGGATACTTTGTGCCCTCTTGTGCGCCCTGAGTAATCTCCCGCTCGGCGCTCAGTCTTGCATTGTTATCACGGAGGTTGCGCGTGTGTGAGCGGGAGGCAGCGGGGCGTGGTGGTGCGGAGCGTGTGCGTGTGCGGCTGCGCTGCGGCGTTGGCAAGTAAGAAGGCGGGGGAGGTGGGCGCTGGGAGCGGTTGAGAGGGAAGGTGGAAGGTTGAAGGGGGCATGCATATGGAGCGATAGAGCGCCCGCGGGGTGCAAAAGGGTGCAATTGACGATCTCGAAATTTCAAATACCGAGGTAGGAGGTAGCAATACCTCAAGAGGTGGCAATGATAGGTGGCAATGCCAGGCGGTATTGGCATTTAGCTTTACGCATGGCGTGACAGATCCGCGGAGCCGAAGAGAATGTAGTATGTGAGTCAGAAGTCTCCGTCATTTTAGACATGGCAACGGGAGCACGCGTATGAGAATCTCGGGCGTCGCGAGCGGGCGTTCAGTAGGCCCATTGGTGTGCTGATGGAAGGCGAAGAGGGGGCGGAAGCGAGGTCAAGGGCGGGGGTGAGAACGTGGTGGCAGCGGAAAGCACATACATGATATCACTGGGCATCATCTGGGAAAGAAGCAGCGAGGCGGCCGAGCAACAACGATCACGGTGATCAACGAATGATACTTACTCAGCGCGTACAAGTTACAGCAAGTTCAAGGCCACAATATTCGCCAGCATATGATACGACCCTTGAGCGACAGAGCAGCAGACGGCAATAGAGCAATAGAGCAATTAGCGCTACATCCAGCAAGACATGTATAGCACAAGCTCCGCGGCAGGCGGTAGACGCCGGCGGCTGCTCAGCGTGCCTGTGCAGCACAAGGGATGGGTCATGGGGAGATTGCGCCTCTATCGCCGGCGCATCCTGTCCGTTATTTCCGTAAGTATTGCCAATTCCCTGGTCCCACAACGCCGCCGCAAAAGGTGAATGCTCCGGGGAGAAGAGGTACCCGACACGGGGCCCCGCGTTAACAAGTGCTTTCAGTGAACTTGGTGGACCTGGACCTGGATGGGTGTATTGTGGGCAGTTTGGGCGAGCGTGGGATGCTGGTGGTGGCAGGTGGAAAAGTCTGAGTTCTGAGTTGCATCTGCACCCGTATCGCCTCGCATAGGCGGAAGAAGCAAGCGGAGAGGATCAAGACTAAGGCTGACTAAGAGGGGCGGGGAAAGAAGTACTGTGTTTCGAATTCAAGGTGGTGGGTATAACAGGCCGCACATGTCGACGTCAGATGGATATGTTTTTTCTCCCGGGCCAAATAATGCGAGCCTCGTGGGGAATATTAATGGCTGAAACGAGCTTACACGTGCAGGATCCGCGGGCGTCGTATCAGATGATGCGAGGAGCTTGGAATGCAGGCACGCAGCGAAGACCGGGGAACGGTGTGTCCCCAGGTGTATGTAGCATGTGCAGCTGCTGCCTGCCCTAGCAATAGCTGTGTCAGCATCATGCGGTCCGTTGCCACCCCCACTGACCCCCCGCCATTCCCCAAGCAATGCAGCACCAAATATCCCCCTTTCAATCGTGTATTTTGAGGCCAATGCAATCGGATTGATCTCATTAACGATTCTGCACCAGGCCTTTTCAAAGTCGCGAGACGTGCGCGGGTGCAGATGCGGCTGTGTCCGCGGTACAACAGGAGCCTAGAATTGGAAATTGGACCCATAACGTTACCCGTGATCGAGCATTCTCCGGGGCCAATACCAGGCGCGACGTCTGCCATCCAATTTTCAGCTGCTCTCGAGATGGGTTCTACAAGGGAGAGCTTCTCCACACGTCTTAGACTCCAACCACCATGTCCGCCACCCTCGAACCCGCGAGGCACTCGAGCGGCATCTACGACAACGACTATGGCCAGGGCACCGATTATGGGAGCTCCTCCAGTCTTGCCTGTGAGTACCAGATTGCCTGTGTGGGCGGGAATCAGTGCTGATGAGGTTTTTTTGGCAGGGAACGCGGCGAACGCGGGCGCGACTTCGCGCTTTTCCGAGGCCCCGAGTGTGGTCGACGATACGGACGCGGATGCGTCGCGTGAGACGTTCCAGCCCGCTGCAGGAGCCGGTGCAGCAGGAGCAGGCGCAGGAGCAGGCGCAGGAGCAGGCGCAGCGGCGGCAGCTGGCCAACCATCCGTCTACAAACCCCCCTTCTACCTGCGGCGCTGGTTCCTCGTCACAAACGGCGTGCTCGGGGCCCTCGGCCTCGCGCTGCTCTTCATCCTGCTCTTCCCCCTCGTCAAAGCCATCGCGCAGCTCGTCGTGAACCGCGCTGTGCTCAACGTCGACGTCGCGCAGATCACGAGCCCGCAGAACGGGACGTTCCAGCTCGCGCTGCAGGGGAGCGTCACGCACACGGGCATCTTCGCGGCGACGATCGACTTCAAGGAGGCGATCAACGTCACCTGGAAGGAGAACAACACGGCTGCCGGCCTTACGCCCCTTGGGTACTTCTCCCTCAAGGGGCTCACCGCGAACCACAAACGCGCGTATATCAACCAGACCACGGACTTTGTCATCGTCGACCAGAACGCGTTTGGGCGATTTTCGGCGCACCTGATCACGGCGGAGAACTTCACGTGGAACTTGAAGAGCGATAACCTGAAAGTGCGGGCGATCAAGTTCCCGGTGGACAATGGAATCCACTTCGACAAGGACTTGACCCTGCCCGGGATCAACAATTTCCAGAACAACGTCATCCTGGACAGCCTGGAACTGCCGAGCGATAATCCGGCGGGGGGGATCAACTTCATCGCCACCACCATCCTGTTTAACCCAAGGTACACCTTTAATCCAGTTTGAGCATTCGCAGGCTTGTACTGATTAATTAATCTTACGCACGCATATAGTCCCTTCGCGCTCGACCTCGGCACAGTCAACTTCGGTCTCGGGTACGGCTCGCCGCCGATCGACCTCGGCGTGGGCACGGGTACGGATACCAAGATCGTTCCGGGCAACAACACCATCACCCTCTCCGGCACCCTGAACCCGCAGTACGGCGAGCAGAACCTCTCGCAGATCTCGGAGCTGTTCACGAACTACATCAACGGGGAGAACTCGCCCGTCATCGCGACGGGGCTGAACACCACGCAGAGCGACGGCGTGGAGATCAGCTGGCTCAGCATCGCGCTGAAGAGCTTGGTGCTCAACGTGCCCTTCAAGCCGCTCGAGCCCATCGTGCCTATCCGCTCCATCAGCATCGGCGAGCTCGCGCTGGACTTCACGCCCGCCACCGCCTGGACGCCCGGGGCCAACTCGGACTCGGTCGGCGCGACGCTGGTGCTGCCGTTCGGGTTCGGGCTGGAGGTGGAGGAGATCCAGAACACCTTCGAGATCGTGGTGAACGGGAGCTCGGCGGCGGCGCTGACGACCCCGGTCGGCGCGTCGACGAGCAGCATCGACGTGGTCAACGCGACGTACACCTACGGCAACATCTCGATCGACATCTCGAACGGGGAGCTGACTATCCCCGACGCGAGCCACGGCATTTTCTCCGCGTTCAGTGAGTCTTTCCCCGATAATTCAAATTTTCATTCGGCGTTAGCGGAATGCAGATTAGAGTGTGCATAACCCAGTGCTGATGCGCGGAACGGAATTACCACCCCTTAGCTGCGCAATTGACCGACGGGAACGAGACGACCTTCCAGCTCATCGGCAACTCGTCCGCGCTGGCGAACACGTCCATCGGGCTGATCACGCTCAACCCCATCAAGGTGAACGTCACCACGTCGCTGTTCGGGCTGAAAGGGCTCAAGGGGCTCACGGTCATCTCGAGCGTCGACGTGACCGGCGGGACGCCGGATGCGATCACGCTGAGCATCGGGACGGATATATACAACCCGTCTTCGCTGGTACTGGCCACGGGCGATCTCACGCTCGAGCTGTTCAGGGCGACGACGAGCATCGGGACTGCGCTGCTCTCGAACCTCAGTCTCGCCCAGGGCAACAACAGCCTCACCACCATCGGGAGCTTCGATCCTAATGGCTCTGGGGCGCTGGGCGCGCTCACGCTGGACAACTTCGTGGGCGGGACGGACGTGGATCTGACGATTGCGGGGTTCGGCGGGAGCACGCAGGTGGCGAGTTTGCTGCAGGCGTTTGAGACGCTGAACATCAGCGTGGTGCTGCCGGGGCTGAATGCGAGTTTGTTGAAGAGCGGTGCGCTTATCGGTGGGTCTCCTCTCTTCTCTCTACTTTTCATAGAATGGAAGCTAACGAGGATGAATTGGTGTGGTAGTGCTGCCAACGACGGGTGTAACGAACAACATCTCGCAAGTGACTGTCGACCTCGTGAACCCCTTCACTGCGGGCCTCTCCATCACGCAGATCACCTCCGCCGTCACCTCGCACGGCATCCCCCTCGGCGCCATTGCCACCAGCACGAACTTCGTTGCCGGCGGCAAGGTCACCACCACATCCCCCGCTTTAGACCTCAACCTGAACTTCGACCCGAACGCGCTGTTCACGCTCGCGAGGGTGCTGGCGGTCGAGGCGGGTGAGAGCACGGCGCAGATTGACGGGATTGTGCAGCTCGGCGGGTACACGTATGTGAAGAGCACGAATGCGGACTCGGCGCCGCCGACGAGGCGGGAGCTGGACGAGGCGGCGTTGGCGAGGGAGGTTGCGATTGAGAAGCGGGACACGAATGTGTATACGGGGTTCAACCTTGTGACGTGGATCGACGCGGCGTTCAAGGAGCTGCGGTCGGACGTCGAGCTGCAGGCGGAGGTGACGATCGGGGAGTACACCACGACGCTGAACTACACGCAGCTGAGCGTGCCCATCAGCACGGACTCGACGCTGAACTACCTCCTCCCGGTGCTGGCGCGGCCGATTGTGCAGAAGATCGTCAGCGCGGCGGTGATCGGGATCGACACGGTGCTCATCACGGACCCGGCGCAGACGCAGTTCACGACCACGCTCAAGGGCAGCATCACCAACGCGGGCCCCTTTGACGCGGTAATCGACTTTCCCAACGGGCTCACGGTGTCGTGGAACGGCGCGCCGCTCGGGTCGCTGGACTTGATGAATGTGGTGGTGGTTGCGGATGAGGGCGCGACGCTAGACAATGTGGCGACGTTCACCGTCGCGAGCGTCGACCAGCTCACGGCGTTCACGAAGGTGCTTCTCACTGAGGAGTCGTTCGTGTGGGATATATCGTCGGAGAACCTCACCGTTAGCGCGCTCGGCATCAATGTCACGGGCATCTCGCTGCCCACGAAGAGCGTCACGCTCAAGGGCTTCAACGGGCTCAAGGGAGGCGTCACCATCCAGTCGTTCGACCTACCGTCCAATGCCGCCGCTGGTGGCATCACGCTCACGCTCGAGACGACTGTTGAGAATGTATGTCTTCGCTCTGAAGACGTTGTTTTCGTTACTGACGTTTTATGTTGCAGCCTTCGCAAGTTGGTATAGTGCTCTCGAGCATCGGCTTCAACGCGTTCTACGGTTCGACCGGGATTGGCCCGGTGGCATCTACAGGGCCTGTCACCTTGAACCCAGAGTCCACGACGGCGCTCCCGCTTGCTGGACGCCTGATCCCGCAGACCACGGCCGACGGCCTCGCAGCTGTCTCGACAGTGTTCAACAACTTCATCCATGGCGAAAGCAGCAACGTCTCGGTTACAGGTGCCTCTGCAGGTGATCCCTCGGTAAGATTTTCATCGCTTCAGAAGGGGCAGGATACTAACGCGCATTTTAGGTTACCTGGCTCAATCAGGGTATCCAGTCGCTGTCGATTGACACGACGCTCCCCAACATGGGCAAGCTGAACATCATCACGGCCGTCGACCTCCTCCAGCTGAGCCTGATGTTCACCGATGACACCGCGTACGACCCCGCCTCGTCCACCAATGATACCACCGCCGCATTCACGCTGCCTTTCACGTTCCCTGTCGATATTACTGCGCTGGAGCAAAACATCACGGCGGCATACAACGGACAGAGCTTCGCTGAGCTCATCATCCCCGAGGGCCCCGCGACTACGGACGTCGACACGCGCATCATCTCACTCACCTTCGCCAATGTTCCGTTTGCCGCTAGTAACGATGGCGTATTTTCAAGCTTTGTGGCAGCCACCACCACGGGCAAGGAGGAGACGCTAACTCTCACCGGGAATGCCAACGCGCAGGCGAGCACCGGTGTAGGGGTACTGTCTTTGACAGATATTGCATTCAGCGTGCAGTCCAGCATCGCAGGATTGCAGGGCCTCGACTCGTCGCCCGTCTCGGTTTCGAACCTTGATGTCGCCTCAGGTACTACTGACTATCTTCTCATCACCGTCGACACGATCCTGTACAACCCGAGTAACCTCACCATCGGCACCGGCGATGTGTCCTTTGAGGTCCAGTTCGAAGGCGCGACTATCGGCGCAGCGCTGTTGACTGGGCTGATCATCGTGCCCGGCAACGTGACTTACGGGACTCAGATTCACTTCCAACCTACGGGCAGCGCTGTAGCGCAAGGCAAGCTCCTCTTGGAGAACTACATCCAGGGCGTCGACTCGGAGACCACTATCCAGGGCAGCACAAGCTCTACCCCGATCGCATCGCTGCAGCAGGCGCTCTCCGAGATCAAGCTTTCCCCAGTTACCATCCCGGCTCTGCATCAAGCGTTGATTCCTTCCGCGACCCTCGAATTCCCACTGGACATTGTGACGACGGGTATCGCCCAGGTCTCTTTCGTGCTTGATAACCCGTTCACGGCGAGCATCAACATCGAGACGCTGACCACGACGGCGCTCTACAACGGCCTGACTCTGGGAGCAATTGAGAACTACACACCGTCGAGCCCTATCACCGCCGCAGGCCACACCAACATCACGTCGCCCTCGCTTCCGTTCAACTTCAACATGAATCCTCTTGTCATCGTTCAGTTGATTTCAGAGGCAGCGGTGGCCAATAACGTCGACCTTGGGCCATTGGTTCAGCTCTTCCAAGTCGTGCTCGCTGATCCCAACTTCACGTCAGCTATCACTAGCTCTGTGGACACGGGTGCGGCTGTTTGTGTTAGGTATGTTTTCAGTCTATATGGGCCCGGATATTCCTGACTTTATTTTATTTTAACTAGCGGCGGTCAATTCGATGTCAATGATGCCATTCTCAATGCGCTCAAGGGCTTGAAAGTCAGCCTCGCGATTACGTCTAGTCTGGCGCTTGATGCATATGTTACGGATCTGTCTTTCAACCAATCCAATGTCAACGCTATCACTGACAACACGGCGCTGTATTTGATTGGAGCAGTGGCGCCACCCATTGTGCAGAATCTTGTCGATGGCGCTGTGCTTTCGTTTACACAGGCGAACATCACCAATCTTTCGGATGAAGGCTTCTCCCTTGCGCTCGTCGGCTCACTGACCAATATCGGCCCACTCGATGCCAAGATCACGTTTGCGGAACCCATCGTCGTCAACTGGCAAGGAAAAGACATTGCAACGATCAGTCTCCCACCCGTCTGTGCGTCGGCGAACACTGGTGTTCCTAGTTATGTTACCGCCGGAGACTTGGTCATCACAGATCTCAACACGCAAGTTGTATTTTTCTGTATTTTAATTGCTTTCACTCATATCGCCATCCAGGTTCACTTCATTCGCGACATACCTTTTGCACAATCCGTCATTCACCTGGACTATCTCGACCCCCAAGCTTCAAGTGGAGGCACTCGGTACCATATTCTACAACGTATCTCTGTCAAAGGACATCACTCTGGCGGCTTTCAACGGTCTACCCGGGGTCACAATCAGCAACTTCCAGCTGCCTGGTGATGACCCGGCGGGTGGAATTACCATCGAGACAGATGCTGTTATCCCATCCCCGTCTCGTAAGTCGCTGCCTATGCCCACTCATACCTGACGCTGATGAAACCACAGAGCTCGGCATCGATCTTGGCACTGTTGGGTTCCTGGCGTACTATGACAATGTGGAAGTTGGCCGTGAGTGCTTATTCGATTGCTTTGATATCAGTTGTTGAATATTTGTGTCTAGCACTCACTGGGTCCAATTTGTTCCTCGCGGCGGACACGAGCACTACATCTGCTCTGAAAGGGCGCATCATTCCCCAAAGCGGTTCAAATCTGGACACTATCGGGCAGCTCTTCACGCAGTACCTGCAGGCCGACTCAATTAATCTCGTCGCCAAGGGTGATTCAGTCGTTCCCACCGGCTCCAACACACCGATCTCTTGGCTGAGCGCGGCTTTCAAGACCTTGTCTTTGGATGTCGTCCTGGTGGGCAAGAAGTACAATGTGCGTCTTGCATTTCGGTGCAAATGCTTAATGCTAACTCTCTCCAGATCATTGATTCGATCACTATCGAGGACTTCCGAGTCGAGCTCACAACCCCGGCTGAAACGTACGCCCCGCTCGTCGGCTCAAATACCACACTGGCGACATATCAGAATCCCTTCGGGTTCTCGCTTCAAGTCATACAGTCCGCAGTTGACATGATTATCGCTTTACCGGACAATGGTACCCAGATCGCCACTGTAAGTCACATCCTCCCTCCTTTTCGAACACCCACTTACTTCCGCACAGTTGACTTTGCCTACGTCTAATACCGTCGGAGGGGTTTCTACTGGGAACGTCGTTGATCTCCCAATCAGCTTCCACAACCTCCCCTTGACAGCACTCAGCGACCCCGCCATGCAAGTACTCTTCGAGGCAGTGACCGATACGCCGCTGGCCAACCTTACTCTCGAGGGAAGCGCGAATGTTACTGCCAAGACCACCATTGGCAACGTCCCGATCGCCAGCATACCGTTTAATGTGCAATCCAGTCTGGCCGGTATGTTCACTCGCTTGCGCTGTTTGATCTACCTGTCTAATTGTTTTTCAAAGGCTTGGCTGGTCTCCGAGCTCAACCCGTCACAGTGGCCGATCTCGTTGTTGCAGGCGGGACGCCGGACTATCTGCTCATCACGATCAACACGGATCTGCTGAACCCGAGCAACATCACGCTTGAGACGAGCTCAGTCACATTTGCATTGCAGTTCGAGAGTGTGACCATCGGCTCCGCCATCATCGACCCCTTGTTGCTCGTGCCCGGAAATGCGATATATGCAACTCAAGTGCATTACTCCCCTCAAGGCAGCGCGGTTACCCAAGGCGAGCAGCTGCTCGCCAACTATATACAAGGCGTTGATTCGGAAACGACCATTCAAGGGACTTTGGCCTCCAGCCCATACGCCTCACTTCAACCAGCTCTTTCGCTCATTACTCTGACGCCGGTCACCATCCCCGCTATCCACCAGCTGTTGATCCCTGAGGCCACCCTGGAGTTCACTGTCAACATCACGCAGACGGGAATAGCAAATGCTACATTCATGCTCGACAATCCATTTGATACTAGCATCAACATCCTCATGCTGAGCGCTACGGCTACCTACCAGAACCTGACCCTCGGCTCGATCAACAATGTGGACCTGTCGTCGCACCCCATCGTAGCTCAAGCTCACCAGAACATCACGTCCCCAGTAGTGCCGTTTGCATTTAACCTGAACCCCATGGTTATCATCGAGTTGATATTGGACACTGCGGCAGCCAACGACGTCGATCTTGGGCCTCTGGTCGCGCTGTTCAACGTCGCTCTCAGCGAGCCGAATTTCGTCACGAGCGTCACGAGTTATGTAGACGCTGGTCCTGCTGTGTGTGTTAGGCAAGTAACTCTTTACATCGTCTTGCGTTTCAGCCGATTAACAACGGTCTATTTAGTGGAAATCAATTCGATGTCTACAGCGCAATTCTTGCCGCACTGAAGGGACTGAAGGTCAACCTGGCCATCGAATCAAGTCTGAAGCTCGACGAGTATCCGACTAATCTGGGCTTCAATCAAACGGGGGTCTCTGTAATCACGGACCAGACCGCTCTGTACCTTATTGGTGCTGCAGCTCCACCCATTGTACAGAACCTCGTTGATGGAGCGGATTTGGTCTTCACCGGGGCGAACATCACCAACTTGACTGACACCGGCTTCTCCCTCGCCCTGGCAGGCTCATTGACGAACATTGGTCCTTTGGACGCGAAGATCACGTTCTCGGAGCCTGTCATAGTCAATTGGGAAGGGACCGACATTGCGAACATTGCGCTGCCTCCTGTGTGCGCAGCAGCCAATACAGGTGTCCCAACCTACAATCCCGACGGGCAGTTGACTATCCTTGATCTTGACGCGTAAGCCACCGGTCCGTTGATGATTCCTGTCTTATTGACAATTTTGCCTTCAGCTTCACTGCGTTCACAAGCTATCTGTTGCATGCGGAGTCCTTCACTTGGACTATCCATACGGACAAGTTGACGGTAGAAGCTCTTGGTACCGTTTTCAACAACGTGAACCTGTCGAAGAATGTCACCCTGTTGGCGTTCAATGGGCTTCCTGGAGTGACAATCAGCAACTTCATGCTCCCATCCGACGATCCAGCCGGCGGCATACACATCGACACGGATGCGTCGATTCCTTCTCCGTCGCGTATGTTGCTTCCCTGCGCTTTCTTGTTATTCATTTGACAGCTTCTCTGCAGAACTTGGAATCGACCTCGGGACAGCTACATTCTTGGCCTACTACGACGGCGTGGAAGTTGGACGTAAGTAGCCGCATATCCTCCCAATGCTTTTTCTCACAAGCAGCATCACAGCGCTTTCCTCGACCGATTTGAACCTGCCTGCCATGAGCAACACGTCTACGGCACTCCAGGGTCGCATCATTCCTCAGAGTGGCACTGACGCAGATACCATCGGCCAGCTATTCACCCAGTATCTTCAAGCAGATGCCATCACTCTCGAGGTGCAGGGACAAAGTGTCACCCCGGAAGGCGCGAGCGCTCCGATTACGTGGTTGAGCAATGCGTTCCAGACGCTCAATATCTCAGTCATTCTCCAAGGCCAATCGTTCCAAATCATCGAATCAATCGCGATCAACAACTTCCAGGTTGAGATCGAAACGGCAGCCGAAGCGTTCGCACCACTCGTTGGGTCTACGGACACTCTGGCGACTTACAAGAATCCCTTCGGCTTCTCATTGCAGGTCATAGAATCCGCAGTTGACTTGACCATTGGTTTTGCGAACAATGGTACTCAGATCGGCACTGTGAGTAGTTTTTTATACGTGGCGGGTGGTAACTAATACTACTCTAGTTGATGTTGCCGAGTGCACCCAGTGTTGGAGGAGTGTCTACAGGAAACGTGGCCGATTTACCGCTTACCTTCAGTAACGTCACATTCCAGGCATTGAACGACGGGGCCATGCAAGTGCTGTTCCAGGCCATAACTGACACTCCGGGCGGGGAATTGACTCTCGCGGGTACTGCCAATGTGACTGTCAAAACCACCAGCGGAGATATCCCTATTGGCGACATAGCTTTCAATGTGCCCTCGAGCTTGGCAGGTGCGTTAATCAATAATATCTTTGATGAGATTGAACTTACGGGATATCAGGGATCAATGGCTTTGGTGGAACGGCTGGATTATCTGGGCTCTCTGTTAGTGGAAGTGGTGGGACTGGCGGTGATCAGTTTGTCATCGCTCCTCTCACTACGACTTTGCAAAATCCGTCCAACGTCTCATTGACCACGAATGATATCGCCTTGCCGGTCATATATCAGGGTGTACAGCTTGGTCGTGCTGCCATCAGTGTATGTTCAAGTCCATCTCACTTATTTTGAGTCAATTGCTAAGGATCGTCTCGCAGCCGTTCTACCTTATACCAGGAAACAACGTCGTCCCGACTCAATTCGAGTATATGCCGGCCGATGCCAACAACACCATTGCGCAATCATTCTTGACTTCCGTACTGCAAACGGCCAACGTCTTGCCACTCACCGTTCAGGGCGATGCAACCTCATCACCATACGGTTCTTTACAACCAGCCCTCGAAGGCATCACGTTGTCGACTTCCATCACTGGTCTCAACGTTCCGCCAATCATCGCAGGGGTCCACACCTACATCGACCTCGTGACGACGCTGGGCAACGGTGGTTATATTCAAGCGAGCTTCGACATCTTCAATCCACTGGCTGCCCCTCTGGAAATTACATTCGTGCAAGCCGATGCGTCCTTCTTGGGCACCATTTTCGCTCATTTCGATCAATCGTTCACGGGCTTTGTGGTACCCCCCGGGCAGACTGTCAATAGCGGTATCTTCGATGGTGTCTTCCTCACTCAGGGTGTCATCGCGTCTCTCGTGATCATTGGCGAAAATTTGGATATTGCGTCAGCGGCGACGACCACGTACGCTTGTTTAATCGTCCGTTACCGATAAGAAGCTAACATAACACGTGTAGATTGGGTACAAACGGCTACACCATTCCCTGGTTGCACGTCAACAACGATGCCGTCCCCACGACTTACAATGTCACCGTCGGTGACCTGGTCGCGGAGCTTCAGTCCATACTCCACCCGGTAGCCACCGCTGTGTCCGCAGTTTCGTCGGTGCTCTCCAACGTGACTGCCTCGTTGTCCTCGTTGACTTCGCCGTTATCTTCACTCTCGCTCTCCCTGCCTCTGTCTTCGTCCTCTGCCTCTTCCAGCACCATCAGCAGTGTTGCGAGCACTACCGCCGCGACTGTAAGCTCATCCGCAGCGGCGCCGTCTAGCTCGAGCTCTGTGGCACCATCCACTTCTTCCAGTGCAAGTTCGACGTCTCCTAAAGCCGCAGCAACATCAAGCACTACCCCTGCAGTAAGCCTTTTGACGCCTGTGCACTGTTTAAGGTCGCTAACACCCTTATCTTATTGCATTTAGGTCGCTGGCCCATTTAGCTCCGCATCAGCGGTATCTTCCTCTTCATCATCATCGTCCGCACCACATAGCTCCGCTTCTGCGTCATGATCTCGTCGTTCTTTTTGTAGTTACTCTCTGGGCTTCACCTCTCTAAGTTTTCTCTAAGGTTTCCTGTGTTTTTTGGTTTCTCGTCGTCACGGACTCAATTCCTGCCAATTTGCATTAATACACGCTCAACTCACGTTCACTTTCTCTACATACCCTTTGTGATTCTTTACTTTATCTCGCTATGTACTGCCAATGGCTACGTCAAATTTACCTTCATTTTGCCGAATGCTATCCTTCGAACACGCCGCACTGGAACAAGTCTTTGTGTTCAGTGCAAACTGATGATTGCGCAAAATAGCGATGTTTCGTGGGGAGTTGACATATGGAGTGGAACCGGGCGTGTGAATTGTGAACACAAGACACTGTGGATACATATATGAAAGCATTGCAAGTGAACAACTTGTTATGGATGGGTAATTAACCACTGAGCGAACAAAAGCGCTTGTATCGAGTCCTCAAGATACGTCGCAAAGCAACGTCCAACAAAGAAATAGACCAAGCTCCAACAAACTCGCCACAGCAAACGGCAAGAGGAATACAAGCGACCACAGAAATAAGGATGACCGCTCCAGAACCGGGGTTGAGCCCAAATCACACGAGGCACCGTTGAAGCTGCCGGGAATGGACAGGTAGGCGGCGCTCGCCACCCCCAGCCCCGTCGCTGCCCTGCCGCTGCTGTAATCCACCACCCCCTCCTCAGCCTGCCCTTCCAGTTCCGCCGTCTCTGTATTTCTCGGATTGTGCGGTTCGTTGCTAACCACTTCGGTCTCCAGATCAGCCGGCGGTGTAGGCGGAGCAGACGTGGGGAACGGGGGCACGGGCGCGCGCACAAACACGTCGCTTTGGAGCTCGTGATGTATATGAGCGGCAGCATCACGAACGGCAGCGCGACGGAGAGTACGACTTGGCTCGCCACCAGTAGCCCGTTCAGCCCCGAGCGGCCCCCGGCAGCGGCGATGATGAGCGAGGGGACGAGGTCTGTGGGGCGCGTCACGGGACGGCGCATGGCCGGCTGGGAGGAGATTCAAAATGGAGATGAGTACATAGTAATGAAGCGGAGGGAGGGAGGGAGGGAGGGCAGGATGAAATCAAGACTTACGGAAACGCGCCATCGCAGAAATCCCTCCGAGACGCTTTGCCCCGCTATGGTCGCGATCATCGACGAGCTCTGCCCTGCCGCAAGCAACGAGTGCGAATAGTAGCGCAGCGGCTGTGCAAATAAAGCACAAAACATGAGCCATGTCCGATACGCATCCAAAGAAAGAAAGAACGCACGTTTCCCAACTAAACCCCTAGCGGGCGTGTGCGCGTCAAACAAGCTCGCCGGGCCCGTCGTCGTCGCGTCCGCCCCCGCGCCGTAGTAGAACACCGCTGCGGCGAGGACGTGGATGAGCGCGTTGATGATCACCGCTAAGCCGAGCAGGCTCAGCACCATGTCCACGATCCCGTGTCACAGATGCGCGCGCACGAACCCGAGGGCGTTGTTTTCGCGCTCCGCGTGCGTCGTGGGTTTTGGCTCGTAATCGCCTTGGGAGGACTGGTCTGCGAAAGTGACTTTTGAATATGGAGCGGAAGAAGGTGACTATCCGACGCGTCCTGGGTATGCGGGAGGGGGTGGTAGAGACGGGCGCGTCCGGGGGAGGAGACTTTGAGGGGTAGGCAGCGAGACGAGCTTGCGTGACGAGGGCGGATCCTAGGAAAAGGCTATAGGGCATAACGGTTGCTCCCAGTATCCCCAGTGCTCACGGCTGTATCGTATGCGCGTCAGAACGGCGTGCATTCATGAGTATCAATCAACACTGACAGGTGTACAGTCCACCAGATGCGAATATCGTCTTCGATGGCACGAACCCGTCGAATGCTTGCGCCCAGTTTACGTCCACTTTAGCTGTAATGATTGACATGCAGACGAGCAACTGACCAGTACAATATGCGCGTCAGTCCGTGCACACCAGTAATCGACACGGACGTCACATACCAATACAGCCATTAGCCACTCGAATACCTTCGAGCAATCAGCCACTCGACGGAGATGACATCGCCTGCAGTGAGCAGCACGCCCGCCCAGAGGGGCAGAACTCAGCTAGATCAGTGGATATGATCGCATTCTCAGAGAGAGTATATATAGTGGATAGAGGAGCAGGATACAGCAATGTGAGGCTAGGTCTGGGGCACATGACAGAGTTGGGCATTGGATGGGAACATACCTAAGTCTGTAACACTCCCGACGTCCGCACATACGTCATCTTGTCGAACTCCTGGCCTGCTTGTCTTTCTCGCTATGACGTCGCATAGTAAGCCCATAGTAGTAGTACTGCCCTGTACTTCCATGGGATTCTGGCCACATGCTGACACATAAGTGTTCTGCGCAATTCTGCGGTGAGCGATGAAATGGCGGAATGTAGATATGTTGAGCGCTTTTCGGCGTTTGCCTGGACATCAACATGAACCCTTCAAATGTGGGAATGTGAGACTCTGGCCGCTGTCAAGTTACAAACACTCCTCGCCAAATGACACGTGCGCGGCGGTGAACAGAAATAAACATCACTTGTATTATAGGTATGCGAAATGTATTCAATATGTAAAGACATGAAATCGGCGGGGCAATCACGAGTAATGTCCGTTCATATATGACATTGAGCCCAATCTTCACCGTGGACAAATATTGTCATATCTAGTTGCGTTGACTGCTCAGCGATGACAGCGGTATTATGAGGCCGCCAAAGCCCAGCCCGATAGGTGTGCGGGACCCAAAACAGCCGGCTCGAGGAGTTGTTGAGCATCCATCCGTCTCGATCCAGTTGGGAATCATGTTGAAATCCATCTGAGGGAGGCCATTTGGCGAGAACAGTGGGAAGTGGTACACTCCAAATGAGGATGGTCTTGTCCTTGGATCCCGACGCGAGGCGCTGTCCGTCTGGCGAGAACGCGACTGAGTTAACCGACTTGGTGTGCCCTGTGAATGGCCCCGCCTGGAGTGCACCGGATTCCGCATCCCAAACACGGATGGTCGTGTCTTCTGAGCCCGACGCGATGCATTGTCCGCCTGGCGAGAATACCAGTGACTTGATACCCCTTGTGTGCCCTGTGAATGGCCCCGCCTTGAGTGCACCGGATTCCGCATGCCAAACACGGATGGTCCCGTCATCCGAGCCCGACGCGATGCACTGTCCGTCTGGCGAGAACACCACTGATCTGACCCAGTCAGTGTGCCCTGTGAATGGCCCCGCCTTGAGTGCACCGGATTCCGCATCCCAAACGCGGATGGTCCTGTCATCTGAGCCCGACGTGATGCACTGTCCGTCTGGCGAGAACACCGCTGAGTTGATACCCCTTGTGTGCCCTGTGAATGGCCCCGCCTTGAGTGCACCGGATCCCGCATCCCAAACACAGATGGTCCCATCATTGGATCCCGAAGCGATGCACTGCCCGTCTGGCGAGAACGCCACTGAGTTGACCTCATCAGTGTGCCCTGTGAATGGCCCCGCCTTGAGTGCATCGGATTCCGCATCCCAAACGCGGATGGTCTTGTCATGGGATCCCGACGCTATGCGCTGTCCGTCTGGCGAGAACACCACTGAGTTGACCCAGTCAGTGTGCCCTATGAATGGCCCCGCCCTGAGTGCACCGGATCCCGCATCCCAAACGCGAATGGTGTTGTCACTAGATCCCGACGTGATGCACTGTCCGTCTAGCGAGAACACCACTGAGTTGACCGACTCAGTGTGCCCTGTGAATGGCCCCGCCTTGAGTGTACCGGATCCCGCATCCCAAACGCGGATGGTTTTGTCCCTGGATCCCGACGCGATGCACTGTCCGTCTGGCGAGAACACCACTGATCTGACCCAGTCAGTGTGCCCTGTGAATGGCCCCACCTTGAGTGCACCGGATTCCGCATCCCAAACGCGGATGGTCCCGTCATCCGAGCCCGACGCGATGCGCTGTCCGTCTGGCGAGAACACCACTGACTTGACCAGGCCAGTGTGCCCTGTGAATGGCCCCGCCTTGAGTGCACCGGATCCCGCATCCCAAACACAGATGGTCCCATCATTGGATCCCGACGCGATGCGCTGCCCGTCTGGCGAGAACACCACTGACTTGACCGGGCCAGTGTGCCCTGTGAATGGTCCAGCTTTGAGTGCACCAGATTCCGCATCCCAAACGCGGATGGTCGTGTCCTTTGAGCCCGATGTGATGTACTGTCCGTCTGGCGAGAACACAACGGAGTTGACCCAGTCTGTGTGCCCTTTCAATGGCCCCACCTTGAGTGCACCGGATTCCGCATCCCAAACGCAGATGGTCCCGTCCGCCGAACCCGACGCGATGCGCTGCCCGTCTGGTGAGAATGCAACTGAAAAGATCAGGTTCCTATTCACCACAATCACTTGCTGACACGGTGGCCACTTCTCTTGTAGCCCGATCTGAACAACCAAGGTCTTTTGGACAACACTTGAGTATCTTTGCTTGAGAATTGATGAACGAGGGGCGAATGGTATACAAGACATATAGATGTGGGGGACACTCTCTGTAATGACACTTGCGAACGTCCGCACAAACGAGATCCCATCCTGAGCGAATGCATGCAATTCAGATTTCGGGGCCTGTGATACTTGGCTGTCAGCAAATTGGCCAGTTCGACATCAAGGGCATTGCTCACCATGGCGTATGCTTTGACCTTTATGAGTGCCTTCACTGCTATTGGAACTTGTACAAGTAGACTTAACACCTCAAGCCAATAGAAGAACCGGTGCTCGAAGAATTCGAGAATCAAACATTGCATGTCATTGTCCGAGTCTCCGGTCGGTCTTGGGCCAAGATGATCCATCCAAAAGCGGCAAGCGTACGAAAGGCTCTCGGGGATGGAAGATTGAATGCGGGCAGGCAGATCCGGCACGTCTTTGTTGAGTAGGTGAGAGTCTGTTAGATTGCATATATTGAAGCGGAGTTGGGATTTCATGAGCCGGAATGAGTGAATCGTGAGCGCACGATGATGTTCTTGCACGTCAATGAACCAAGGCTCCGCAGAGCAGCGCGCACGATCTGTAAGGTAATCGGGAAATGACTTGTGAAACGTTCGGGCAGGTTGGCCTTCGCTCCATTGAATAACACACCCGAGACGTCGCAGGGCGATCCGACATTGTTTCCCAGAATCTTCGAATCCCAGCAGTTCGCTGATAGTGGCATCGGTAAGGGGCATTTGGCCGATGACGATCAGTCCCAGCACTTGTCGGAAGGCATCAGTGGCTTTCCCGGGTTGCCATCCGCCTACGGATAGCAGAGCGGTTTTGTAGAGCTCGTCAAGGGTGAAAACTTCGCGATCGTGAGCGAGCAAACTGGTCAAACACTCAACCGGGTCGTCGGTTTGGCGGAGGAATTTCATTGCTGTGGCCGCCCAGATGAATAGACCGGCCGCAAAGGCTGCCAGCCGCTGCACCGCAAGCAAACCTGGCCAGTCAAGTGGAAGCTCATCATACGAGTGTCTGCTCGAGTATATTTGAGCCATTTCGTGCTTGATGTACAGCAACACATCGGCGCTGCTTGCTGACATCGAAAGGTCGATGGCATGCATATGACCAGCGGATTTGAACTCCCTCGCAATGTCTGCATCTGGTCTGCTGGTAATCAGAAAGCGGAATTGCCGAGGGAATTTGGACAGCTCCCGGGACAACAGAGCAAGTAAGGCTCGTCTGGACTCCGCATCTCCACACTCGTCCAATGCATCAAGCACGATGATAACAGGACCTGTGATCTCCTGCGAAGCAGCGGAAAGGGGTTCTACCAGCAGAGATGTGAATTGAGTAGTGAGTGGCGCTGATGTGAGTTGTGGGTCCTTTTCCATGGCCAACGATATCGCACTCTTGATCGCCTGGTTGTGTTCCGCTAGCTGATACGCCATGGTGCGAATCACCCGGGCCGGGGTGCTCTCAAGGGGTGCGTTCCTGTCAAAAAAAAGGAATGCACCCTGCTGTTGGCGCCGTCTGAAGTGCTCAGCGATGCTGTTCGCCAGAGCACTCTTTCCCAACCCGGCAGCGCCATGCAACCAGAGCACATTCTGCCCTTCCGAAGGAGTGACGAGCCAGTCGATAATGTCCCTCAAGAGATCTTCGCGGGTGCCCGCAAGGCAGGACGCTCTGATAGCGGTATCCATATTCGCAGGCTCCAATGCTTTCAAGCTATCAGACTTGACTAGATCTCGAGGCGGTATTAGTCAACTGCATCCCGTTCGCAGAATGGTACAATTGGACGCACCGAACCTCTCCACAACTTCATGAGTCTGAGCCACAACTTCGTGAGTCTGAGCCACAACTTTGCGAGTCTGACTCGACTCGACCGCCGTCTGAAGCGTCACCCCCGAAATCAGCTCCTCTTGCAGCTGCCCCAGTGATGCTGAAAGATCGGATACCGTCTGGCTTTGATTGGACGTCATCTGTCCCGCAAATTGAGCTGTCGAAACTAGTGAGCATAATTTGTATAGTGTGCATTGTTCAAACTTACAAGAGAACTTTTGTTGGGTGTACTCCCGAAAGAACTTCCCGCATTCGGTGGTCTTCTCCAGAACGCTCACAATCGTACGTTCTAGGCGCTTTATCTTGCTGGGCAGGCCTTCTTCGAGGTCGTCGACGAAAGAGTACAATGCTGCCATTTTGTCGAAGAGCGCAACTACGTTGACGTCCGTCTCCTTTTGGTGTTGATAGGCCTGACTCACATCATCAGAATGAGGATTAGCGAGAACAAGGTCTGACATACTTTGTAAACCACGCTTAGCACCTTCCAAGCTGTATCGGCGTATGGGTGAACCTGGTTATCCAATTAGGATCAGAGTTAATTCAAAGATTCAACAGAGGTTACCTACCTTCGCGATCACATCGACCGCATTGACTGTAGCATCGGCAATCACTTGGATTTTGTTTAAAACGGTCCCCAGACTTTGAAGAAGATCTTTGTTTTCAGATGCTACTGCACCAAGATTCTCCAGTCCTTGTTGTGCTGGTAGGGTTGAATCGGCGTGCTCAAGATGGCCGCGTTCAATGTCTTGCCGTGCGGTTTCCAAAACATTATCCCGAGCTCGGTCGGCTTTGATGGCTTTGATGCCCACAGAGATCAGTCCCTGAGCATCGCGCAAAGCGTTTTTCGGTCTTCGCTCCAGTCTGAGCTTTGTAACTGCACGTGCATCAGTACATTAGTATCAAGGGGGAAAGGTTAGCATACCATCGCTCTTTGTACACAGACGCAGGAGATCCCCGGCGCTCGTCTTTACAAATCCGAAATAAGAGTCCACGGCCGAGCTATGCTTCAGCTTCAACACTATAATGGATGATTCCGTCGCAGACGGTCTGCAAACAAGTCAGATGTGATTAAAGGGGTGTGATGAACCGACTTACACTATCAATATATCTCCCCAGACTGGCTTGAGGCTCCCCTTGACAATCTTCGTTCGTCCGACCGGCACATCGTCGACAAACACCTCCACGAATAGGTCGGGCCTAAATTTGGCACGGAACTTGGAGTAAACGTTCGACGTCCAGCACAGCTCATCTATGGTTTGCACTATGTCGTATGGTGAGTCCGTGCATCAGGCTGCAGGATTCTTCAAGAACGCACCTGTCAGAGCATAGCTCTGACTCTGGGACATGATTGAGGTCTATCCACGATTTGAGTTTCGGTCTCTGAAATCGCCAGCGACGGCGCAGGGCGAGCGGGCGGGAGATCCCCTTCAGTACAAGCTAGATGGTTGCAACGAGGTAGACTTTATTTTCATGATGCTGTATGAGCAATTGTGAAAGTGAAAGGGCTCGAGGGCGCTAAAAGTAAGGCCCCTATCCTTCACTCACGGTCAGACTTCAAGTTCAAATCCACTGCAAACAGCTGCAAACAGCGCACAAACATCGCCCAACATCATCCGCGCCAGGATCCCACAAGAACAGACTGTACGTTGAAATTTGAACAATGTACAAATGCCAGCACCAGTATATAGCTACAAAAGTACAAAAGTCGTAGGTCATCATGTACTGCAGTCTGTAATGTATGTTCTTACGTATACCTATCGCGATCCGCATCTATATCTCTACGAGTCTTCTCCCAGGGGAAGCATCAGAAGCATATAGGCATTCGCCGCCACCATGGTCAGCCAGAGCACCACCCCCAGCCCCGTCGCCACCTTGCCGCTGCTGTAGTCCACCACCTTGTCCTGCTCTTCAGCTGTTTCTGCCTTGTTCGGATCTGCCACCTCGGTGTCCATATCAGTAGTTGGACCAGACGTGGCATCGAGGACGGGAACACGGGCACGCGCGCAGACATTCTCGCTTTGGAGCTCGTGAAGTATATGAGCGGCAGCGTCACGAATGGCAGCACGATGGAGAGTATGACTTAGCTCGCCACTAGAAGCCCATTCAGCCCCGAGCTGCCCCCGGCGGCGGCGATGATGAGCGAGGGGACGAGTCCTATCCGGCGCGTCACGGGGCGACGCATGGCCGGCTGGAAGTAAATTCAAAATGGGAATTAGTCCATAGTAATGGAGAGGAGGGAAGGATGAGAGGGGGGAGGGAAGGTGAAATCAAGACTAACGGAAACGCGCCATCGCAGAAATCCCTCTGAGACGCTTTTCCCCGCCACGGTCGCAATCATCGACGCGCTCTGCCCCGCCGCGAGCAACGCCAGCGCGAACAGCAGCGCAGCGGCTGTGCAGATAAAGCACAATGCATGAGCCATGTCCGATATACATTCAAAGAAAGAAAGAAAGAAAGAACGCACGTTTCCCGACTAAATCACCGATGAGCGTGTGCGCGTCAAACAAGCTCGCCGGGCCCGTCTTCGTCGCGTCCGCCTCCGCGCCGTAGTAGAACACCGCCGCGGCGAGGACGAGGATGAGCGCGTTGATGATCACCGCGAAGCCAAGCAGACTCAGCGCTATGTCCACGATCCCGTGCCACAGGTGCGTGCGCACGAACCCGAGGGCGTTGTTTTCGCGCTCCGCGTGCGTCGTGGGTTCTAACTCGTAGTTGTCCTTGAACGACTGGTCTGTGAAGGTGACTTTGAATGTGGAGCGGAAGAAGGTGGCTATTTGGCACGTCTGGGGTATGCGGGATGGGGCGGTAGAGGGGCGCGTCTGGGGATGCGGTCTTTGAGGGGGATGCGGTGAGGCGATCTTGAGTGGCGAGGGCGGAGCCTAGGAAGGGGCTGTGGGGCATAACGGTTGCTCGCAATATCCCACGGCTGTATCGTATGGGCATCAGAATGGCGCGCATTCATGAGTATGGTTCAAGACTGACAGGTGTATAGTCCCCCAGATGCGAATATCGTCTTCGATGGCACAAACCCGTCGAATGCTCGTGCCTATTTTACGTCCAATTTGGCGATGATGATTCCCATGCAGACGAATGAGTACCTGACCAGCACAACATGTGCGTCAGTCCGTGCACACCAGTAATCAACTCGGACGTCGCATACCAATACAGCCATTGGCCACTCGAATATCTTCGCCGGCCGGTCACCGAGTGGGTCGCCGAGTGCCAATGCGAAGATGACATTGCCTGCGGGGAGCAGCACGCCGGTGGAACCAATGAGCTCAGCCAGGTCGGTGGATATGATCGCAATCTCAGAGAGTATGCAGCGTGGATAGAGGAGCAGATGTCGGTAGAGAAGCTAGTGCTTCGGACGAGAGTGGACCAGGATGCGGCAGTGTGAGGCTAGGTCTAGGGCGCATGACATGGTTAGCCCAGGGTATCGAGTGGTATTGGATGGAAACATACCTAAGCCTGTAACACATCCCAATCGCAAGTTTTGATCAGCATACCTGCAAAAACACCGCAAACAATCCAGCCAAAAGCACGACAAAGAGCAGCTTGTACAGCCGCAGACACTTCGCCTGCAAGTCTACGCCCCAGTTCCCTTTGCCCAGCAGTAAAAAATCAGTTTATGGGGCCACGGGTCAAAATAGGCGACAGCGCATAGGATGCCTACGCCAGTGTGTTTCGTCGCGTGCTTCACGACTACCAAGGAGGCGTCTTAGACTTGAGTCTGACCATGGCTGCTGATCGTCATGGATGACGCAGATGCGTCCACCGCTATGTCCGCTCTAATGCGACTGCCCCGTTGTCCGCTGTATCTACTTTCCCTGTCTTTGGTCGTTGTCGTCGGCTTCTGTTTTCGCTGCCCCATCCTTCTTGTTCCGCATTGACGCATGTGACTCCCTTGATGCTATTGAACGGCACCAAAGACTGCTTCAAGTCCGAGAAGGTGTGTGTTGTTGTTGACCTCTAGTCTGCGATGTTGCTGACCTCTATTCAGTGGTATGCTGATCGCAATACTCCCTCAGCGCGGCTACCTGCTCTATTGTGTACCCGGTTCTGGCAAGTCCTCCCTGATCCACGCCATCGCCGGCGAGCTCGTACTCGACATCTACCCGCTCTCCCTGTCATCATCGCGGAACTCCGACAGCACGCTCACTACCCCCATGTCCCGTGTACCCGCGCACGGCATCGTCTTCCTGTAGGACCTCGACGCCGCGTTCACGCGAAGCGCCACCCACGACTCGGACTCCACGGGCACACCCGGCGGCGACCAGAACGAGCCCAGAGACGCCACGGAGCTGCCAGAGCCACGCGAACCTGAGCGACATAAACATGCCCTCGGACCTGCTCAACGCGCTGGACGGCGCTACCGCATCTGGGGGGCACATTCTCTTCGCGGCAACGAACCCCCTCGGGGGCCTCGATCTCACGCCGAGCCGAGGAGTCTGCAATGAAGGACGCGGAGATGGACGCACATGCCCCCGCCGGCCGCAGAGTACATTGTCTCCCCGGCGCGTTCGGCAACGCCGCTGGATGCTGCGAGGATCGCGTTCCCAGCCAAGGAGTTTGCTGAAGGATGTCCTGACGAGTTCAACGTCGCTGCGCTGCAAGGATGTCAGTATCTCTGTCTGCGTCTGACCTTGCCTGCGTCAGGATGCTGACCCGAGTTTTGATAGATCAGTAAGATCCAGAAGCCGCGGTGAGCGAAGTGATCGCTGGGGTCCTTAGCTAGCGTGAACGTGAGCGGCCTGCACGGGAGAAGGAGATGCGTGAGCCAAATATGACACTAGAGGTTAGTCTTGGTCCGTGCCAATTCAACGTCCAAGCTAACTTTGTCCCATCTACAGCGCGAAAAGTGGTGCAAGAGGGTCGTGGAGAAGGAGCGCGAAAAGGCCCAGCTCGAGGGAAAGGGAGCTCCAGCACTTGGGTTGCCTAGGATACATTCATCACCGTCACTCAATGGCACAACATCTAGCACACTACATAGGTACCCTTAACTTATATTATAAATGCAGAATTAAACATACTTGTCCCATTGAATATCTGGCCTGCATTATTATATGAGAGCACAGGGCAATGGCGGAGCCAAGGAGCTTAGCCAGGTCGGTTGATATTATGGTGATCTCAGAGAGTATGTAGAGTGGATAGAGGAGCAGGTAAACGGCTACACCGTCCCCTAATTGCATGTCAACAACTATGCCGTCCCCACGACATACAATGTCACCGTCAGCGATCTCGTCGCGGAGCTTCAATCAACACTCAACCACATATCTACCGCTGTTTCCGCTGTTTCCTCGGTGCTCTCTAGCATGACTGCCCCGCTGTCCTCATTGACTTCGCCATTATCTTCACTCTCGCTTTCCCTGCCTCCGTCATTGTCCTCGGCCTCTTCTACTGTCATCAGCAGAGTTGCGAGCACTACCGCCGCCACTGTGGGCTCAGGTTCAGCGGCTCCGTGCAGCTCGGACTCCGTGGCGCCGTCCACTTCTTCCGGTGTAAGTTCAACGTCGTCTAAAGCCGAAGCTTCAGCAGCATCAGGCACTACCCCTGCAGTGAGTCCTTTGTTGCCCGGAAGTATGGATAATCAAAGTCGCTTGCCAGAGTAGTTAGGTGAGATGAGCCACCGGAGAGGATGTGCAATCGAGGGTCGCTGCACTCGTAGTGGATACATTGTCAGAATAGCAGCTCAACGATGTTTTGTATGATATCCGATGATATGGGAAGACGCCGCCATCGAACCATGTGGTTGCGGGAAAAGATCGCAAAATGTGACAAATGGCAACGGGGATTTTTTATTCAAACTCGAAGATCGAAAGGAAATGACCCAGACCTTCGCAGGTAAACCTCAATAGGTTGTAGCTCATCCTAGTAAACGGCGCGGCACATCATGCATCATGCTCCAGATTCCTGGGGTATGCAATGCGACATGTGGTCAATATCATTTCACATGAGAGACCAGTACATCGAACCTAGCCCACTTAATTTTATTTCAAAAACTTGAAAGGTAGCTTCCTTCTCTGTTTCTGCGGGGGTCGATGGCTCCGAGCTCGACAATTTGCCATACATCAGGTCCGTGAGTCAACAAACAAAGTAACTCGAACATGTCTGAGTATAGCCTGGGAGAATTTTGATAAAGTAGAGGCTAGTGCTGCTTTACCGCGACTTGTGTTGGTGAAGGTCGGAAGAAAGTTATGCAAAGGAAAGGTTCGAATCTCGGAGGAGGTATCAGCTTCCACGTGGCTCGTTTCACACGGGCACTGGCTCGATCGACGTCGGCAAAGGTCAAACCTGGTCATATACTTGGTGCACTACACTTGACTCTGTATAAATTCATGAATTCCTATGTCAATGATGCCCTTGCCTGTGTCGTGTTCTGGGGCCTTTCTTCTGGTGTACCAATATTGTCCCCAGCCAAAGTATGACTAAGTATCCCGGAAGATGGGTGCTCACTGCACTGGCCGGTCTCTACCACACACTTCTCTGATATCAATGCCGCTCGATCTGGTGGGCAAAACATACCGCAGGGAACCACTGAGCCACGTGGATCGAGCTCGAAGATGCAGAGCCAAATGATCTATCTGCGAAATATGGCCATTCCGCCGAATAAGCATTAATATTGTTCAAGCTACACATTCCTTGCGCACCCATGCGCTAGGACTCGGCCTTCGAGTATATGCATGCTTTTGTCTTATCGCCACCACTGACATCTTCCTTCTACGTGCGTCTGACCAGCTCAAGCCAGTTGTGAGTTTGGTGATTGCCCGCTACGATGGATCGCGAACTACAGCTCCGCGCTCACATTCCTGCTTTACGACTACGCGAAGAAACACATCACCACCGATTATATTAGCTTTACCGAGGACGCGCTTAATGCAGTGCGTCCCAGCCGTCTACGGAGACGCGTCTTTGTCCTCCATTGTGTGCTCATTCTCATTCAATAGCTCCTATCAGAAGCGCTTGCACCGATACCCATTCCTGATCCTCACTCATTGGCATTGCCCGAGGAGCCTTTCGATGCGCTCATTCATATAGTCAAGCTTACCAAACTCAGCCCTTACGATAAAAAGTCCAGCGTCTTGCACGAGGACGCGCTGCTGTGTCAGGTCCTCTGTGTTTCCGGGAAACCGATGACAGAGAGAATCTGGAATGAGGAAGATACGGGTGCGTTTCGGTATTGCTAGCTGGCATGATCGACACTCACTAATATCTCGCATGTAGCTGAGAAGCGAACTTTGCTTCTCCGTCCTATGTCCCCCGTCCTTAGTATCCGTGCTGGATCAGGCGGTTTAAAATCTGCAAAAATTCTCAAATCGCAACATGATGTGATCAAGAAGCTCCATAATAGTACAGGTCAAACAAGCAGAGCGACAGCACATCAAGATGGAAGATGTCTTGTAAGCATTCACATCGTGACTGGATGACCTCCGATGGCTCATTGCTCCCCGTAGACACGCCCAACCCTCATAGATCCGGCGACCCTCCCGGTCATGCTTTCGCTCTTCAAGTCCGTACCGACTCTCAATCCACTGCTCTTCCCCGACAGACTGTCTTCTCATGTCGAATCGTTCCTCTGCTCAGATTCCCCTCTGCACATTATGCCGAAAGAGGAGTTCGTCCCCATCTTCTGTCATGCCACCAGGCTGCAACCAAGAGGTTGATTCAGACGACTTTACACCCTGTGCCTGCACATGCATCTATGCCCAACACACTCCAGGATCTTCCCGGCATGCTTCCTCCAGTTCAACCTATCGAGACCGGGGAACATGTCCTTTACAAAGAATGTATGGTGGTTGTTAGCGATTGGCGTAAATTCTCCCCTTCTTACCTCCCCTCATCAACTGCTGACTCCGGTTTCCTCCTTGTAGAAGATTTCGTTCCACCATCTTCGTCGAGTCTGGGTACACCTTTTCTTGGATCAAGAACCAGTGATGTCGACGAGCTCGAACATTACTTGATATCGCCTCCCGGCTCAAAAGCAAAGCCGACACTAATGCAAGAACTCGTGGACTCCAATATTGCCCAGCTGGCTTCCCTGCCATCCCCAGAAAAGGTTCATTTACTCATAATCCCTATAGATGCTATTGCTGGCCCGAGAAGCGAGAGACTTGGCGAATCTCTATCCAACAAGTCAAAGTCAATTGGGACGGCCAACGGTGCGTGCTACTTCTCGTATATATCCCATTGCATTTCATTGACGAGAAACATGGCGCAGTCTCGGGTCTTTCCTGGCCCCACTGCTTTCGCGACCGCAGGTTGATAAATGCGAGGATAAATTTCAAGATACCTATCCGTGCATCATCACTTCTCCCCGCTCTGCTTCTCGCTACTGGATAGAAGGACGACGAGAAAGAGCAGGTCAGGGAGTGTATTCGGGGGTTACGGGACATGGTCCTATGGATATCATCATGGATGAGCAACTCGACCAGAAAAGGTGTATACTTATGGACGGTACGTTGAAAGCCGCATAGTCAGCTATAGGTGTTCTGAAACATGGTCTATCAGCGCCGCATCTACCTCAACCTAGTGCTCATATGCCTGCCACAGATCTTCTCCTGCAAACCTAGAAAGAAGTGGTTGTTGGTGCCTCCTTGAAGAAGGTCGCGGGGCTCAAATCCCTCAACATAGAGTTGTCCTAGTGACCATTCCAGTTCGGCACCAAGGTTCCCACGAATGAGCAGGTCGCTGGGGTCGGGGGCTTGGACTGGGACGGTCGAGGTCTTGAAGAGCCCATGCAGGACCACGTCGATGCGTCCAAAGTCGATGATCTCCTCGCATCCGTGCAAGTTGAAAAGCATCAGCATCAGCCCCGCTGGCATGAGGATGACAAAAACAATACACTCGCAAATCTGTCACGAAGCTCGGAGTCCGAGCCCGTTCTTACCCGAGGCGATCGACGTAGGTTTGCTGGCGTCCCAGAGGCCATCTCCGATGAGTCGGAAACAGCCGTCTGTGTTGTTGATTGAAACGATCACGCAGATCCGAGAACAGTTGCTATTTCATCCCAAAGCACCAAGCCAGTCATCAGGGAAAACGCGGCCTTCGTGCTGGAGGGCATAGAAAGCGCTGAGTGGGGCAACATTGCTGAGAATTCAGGGACCTTCTTGGTGGACCCCGCAGACTACATGGAGGAAGAGCCTTTCGTGAACTCTTACTTCGATAAAGAGAATCTCATGCCCTTGCCCTTGCACGCAACACGTGAGGGTCTTTACCCAGAGGAAGAAGAATACATTCGGTTTGATGGCAATCGGGGGTTCGAACCGCTATCGTTCGGGTCTGGATCTAATCCTTGCAGGTTACTCCCTCACCAGCCCGAGGCCCTTCCAAGTGGGCCAGCAGAGAAGTCGCCCTCTTACCCGGATGAACTCGAATAACAGGATGCCCATATGCATCCCAAAGATATTCACCTCGATTTCCCCGCCAATACATTTACTCGCTTTGAAATCCCTGGGTCGCAGACCCTCTCAATTCTTATTCACGTCTGAAACCAAATTTTGGTGGTCGATCGCTCGCCCAATCCTTGAAACTCAAAAACCACTCTGGCCTTCCAGCAAACGTCAACGCAGCTGACCCTGTGGTTATCATGTATATTACCCCCATCCCTATTCTTGACGAGGAGGAGATTCCGCAGGTTTATGCGCCTGAAAGCATACGAGATCGCAACACCTTGATCCTACCCTCGCCATGGCTGCTTCCTTCTACCATGCACCGATATCTCGTGTCATTAGACTCCGTTCAGAAGCGATCGATTGTATGTGCTCTTGTCACTCGAGAGTGCTCAATGGATCTCACCGAGCAAGAGACTCTCGACGGCGTTGACACTCTCGTGGATCCACACACCGCCATCATATTCACGAGTTTGGGATTGTTGCCTCTGGAGAACGAGGCTCTTTCCCCAAGACTCCCAGATCAGTCTTGGCGCTACTCGTCTTCTCGTCATCCTTGAAGCATTTTCCAGCTCGGCGGCGTACAAACGCAACAGACCAGCCCACCCAGTTTGATCAACCCATACACCCCCCAGCCATCCGGACAATCCCGAAGCTTCGTCGAAGCTTGGCGATAATGGATGGATGTGAATTTAAGAGAACCAACATATCGATCTATCTAGCATTCGCCGATACTGTCGAGCAGGCCGTGATGTTCACCAGGTGCTTTAGTGATTGTGCTGAAGCCAACGATACAACAGGAGAATTGGCCTGGAGCTCTCGCGAGTGACTTGACACCGCGGAGTAGGAGGTGATCAAATATTTCGTTGCGGGTTCTATTTGCTGATACACAACATTGCAGGGTGAAAGGGGCTTGGGACGTTGTCAAGGAATGAACATGCTTTCGCTTTCACGATGCTTTGCCGGATACCATTGCTGTCATTCCTTGGTCTTGATGCGGCGGAGAGAGCTAGTCTTCTTGAACAGCTGATAGGGCATGGACGAGCAGTGAGTGAAAATGATCCGGATACGGATTATCTTCCTGACACTATTTTAGATAAACTGCAATGGAGAATTGGACAGACGGTACTATGGCCTACAAGATCATTATTCGCTATCAGGTAAAGATGAAGCTTAGTTATACCTTATATCTGGCGATCGAAGATCATCTGACAACAGTGGCCTTGGACAAAGTTCCGACACAATTATATAGCTTTATGGCCGTGATTAATTTACAACTTCGATGCATGGCGTGGTGTCCATCTTGTCCACAGGTCTTCTCTTTATGATTAGCGTGATTCTCTACGAAAGTTCGCTGACCATATGTGAGCGCTGAGCGTCAAGCCAGAGACAGAAACATTTTTCAGTGTTTATCTGGACACCAAACATGGACACTTCAAATGTGCGAAGGCGAAACTTGGGATGCTGTGGACTTACAAATACTCATCACCGAATTACATGTGCACAACGATGAACAGAAAGAAACATCACTTCTATTCATATATTTATGTGAAATGTATTCAACATGTAAAGGTATGAAATCGGCGAGACATTACCAGTACATACATTCAGATGTGACATTGAGCCCAATCTTCACCGTGGACGAATCTTGTCATGTCCAGTTGTGTGGACTCCGGAGCAATAACAGCGGTATTACAAGGCGACCAAAGACCAACCCTGTATATGTGTGGGACCCAAAACAGCAGGCTTGAGGACTTGTTTAGCATCCACCCGTTG
>KV417528.1:49955-113601 GCA_001630335.1 Athelia psychrophila | reverse complement strand
GCTTTTTATACGTGGCGGCTGGTATCTAACACTACTCTAGTTGATGTTGCCGAGTGCACCCAGTGTTGGAGGAGTGTCCACAGGAAACGTGGCTGATTTACCGCTCACCTTCAGCAACGTCACCTTCCAGGCATTGAACGACGGGGCCATGCAAGTGCTGTTCCAGGCCATAACTGACACTCCGGGCGGAGACTTGACTCTCGCGGGTACTGCCAATGTGACTGTCAAAACCACCAGCGGAGATATCCCTATTGGCGACATAGCTTTCAATGTGCCCTCGAGCTTGGCAGGTGCGTTAATCAATAATATCTTTGATGAGATTGAACTTACGGGATATCAGGGATCAATGGCTTTGGTGGAACGGCCGGATTATCTGGGCTCTCTGTTAGTGGAAGTGGTGGGACTGGCGGTGATCAGTTTGTCATCGCTCCTCTCACTACGACTTTGCAAAATCCGTCCAACGTCTCATTGACCACGAATGATATCGCCTTGCCGGTCATATATCAGGGTGTACAGCTTGGTCGTGCTGCCATCAGTGTATGTTCAAGTTCATTTCCCTTATTCGGCTCAATTGCTAAGGATCGTCTCGCAGCCGTTCTACCTTATACACTACCCCTGCAGTAAGCCCTTTGACGTCTGTGCACTGTTTAAGGTCGCTAACACCCTTATCTTATTGCGTTTAGGTCGCTGGCCCATTTAGCTCCGCATCAGCGGCATCTTCCTCTTCATCATCATCGTCCGCACCACATAGCTCCGCTTCCGCGTCATGATCTCGTCGTTCTTTTTGTAGTTACTCTCTGGGCTTCGCCTCTCTAGGTTTTCTCTAAGGTTTCCTGTGTTTTTGGTTTCTCGTCGTCACGGACTCAATTCATGCCAATTTGCATTACGTAATACACGCGCAACTCATGTTCACTTTCTCTACATACCCTTTGTGATTATTTACTTTATCTCGCTATGTACTGCCAATGGCTATGTCAAATTTACCTTCATTTTGCCGAATGCTATGTCCTTTGAAAACTGGCCGCACTTGAACAAGTCTTTGCGTCCAGTGGGAACTGATAATCGCGCTAAATGGCAGTGTTTCATCGGGAGTTAACGCATGGAGAGTGGAACCGAGCATGCGAATTGTGGCTACATATATGCAAACACTGCAAGTGAACAACATGATAAATTGATGGGTAATTAACCACAGAGCTAACAAGAAGCACTTCTATCGGGTCCTCAAGATACGTCGCAAAGCAACGCCCAAAAAAGAAATAGATCGACCTCCAACAAACTCGCCATAGCAAACGGTAAGAGCCATGGAAGCGACCACAGAAAGAAGGATGACCGCTGCGGAACCGGCGTTGAACCCAAATCACATCGAGAGCTGCCGGTAATGGACAGGTAGGCGGCGCTCGCCACCATGATCAGCCAGATCACCACCCCCAGCCCCGTCGCCACCTTGCCGCTGCCGTAATCCACCATCCCCTCCTCAGCCTGCTCTTCCAGTTCCGCTGTTTCTGGGTTTCTCGGATTGTCCGAATCGTTGCGAACCACTTCGGTCTTCAGATCAGCCGGCGGTGTAGGTGGAGCAGACGTGGGGATCGGGGGCACGGACGCGCACAGACATGATCGCCTCGGAGCGAGTGAGGTATAGGAGCGGCAGCGTCACGAACGGCGGTACGACGGAGAGTATGACTTGGCTCGCCACCAGCAGCCCGTTCAGCCCCGAGCGGCCCCTGGCGGCGGCGATGATGAGGCAGGGGACGAGGCCTATGAGGAATCACGAGGCGGCGCATGCCCAGCTGGGAGCAGTTTCGAAATGCGGATAAGTACATAGAGTGGAGATGAGGGAGGCGAGGATGAAACCAAGACTTACGGAGATGCGCCATCGCAGAAATCCCTCCGAGACGCTTTGCCCAGCTACGGTCATAATCATCAACTAGCTCTGCCCCGCCACGAGCAACGCCAGCGCGAACAGCAGCGCAGCGGCTGTGCAGATAAAGCACAAAACGTGAGCCATGTCCGATACACATCCAAAGAAAGAAAAAAAGAACGCACGTTTCCCGACTAAATCCCCGATGAGCATGTGCGCGTCAAACAAACTCGCCGGACCCATTTTCGTTGCGTCTGCCCCCGCGCCGTAGTAGAACACCGCCGCGGCAAGAACGAGGATGAACACGTCGATGATCACCGCGAAGCCGAGCAGGCTCAGCGCCATGTCCACGATCCCGTGCCACAGGTGCGCGCGCACGAACCCGAGGGCGTTGTTTTCGCGCTCCGCGTGCGTCTTGGGATCAGGCTCGTAGTCCTTGAAGGGCCGGTCTGTGGAGGGGACTTTGAATATGGAGCGGAAGAATGTGGCTATTCGGCGCGTCTGGGGTATGCGGGATGGGGCGGTAGAGGGGCGCGTCTGGGGATGGGGTCTTTGAAGGGGAGGCGGTGAGGCGACCTTGCGTGGCGAGGGCGGAGCCTAGGAAGAGGCTACAGGGCATAACGGTTGCTCACAATGTCCCCAGGGCTATATCGTTTACGTATCAGAACGACATGCATTCATGAGTATCGATCAAGGCGGACAAGTATAGTCCGCCAGATGCGAATATCGTCTTCGATGGCACGAACCAGTCGAATACTTGCGCCCAGTTTACGTCCACTTGGGCGATGATGATTGCCATGCAGACGAACGGGCACCTAACCAGTACAATATGCCCGTCAGTCAATGCACACCAGTAATCGACTCGGACGACACATACCAACACAGCAACCAGCCACTCGACATCTTCCTCGAGGCGCTTTATCTTGCTTGGGAGGTCTTCTTCGAGGTCGTCGATGAAAGAGTACAATGCTGCCATTTTGCCGGACAACGAAACGACGTTGGCGTCGGTCTCCTTTTCGTGTTGATAGGCCTGCACCACATCATCAGAATGAGGTTTGGGAAGAACGAGGACCGACGTACTTTGTAGACCAAGCTTAGCACCTTCCAAGTTGCATCGGCGTACGCGTGAGCCTGGTTATCCAATTAGGGTCAGAGTTGATTCGAGGAGTCAACAGAGGTTGCTTACCTTCGCGTCGACTGCATCAACTGTAGCATTGGCAATCACTGGGATTCTGCCTGAAACAGTTCCCCGACTTTCGAGAAGATCGTTGTTTCTACATGTTGCTGCACCAAGATTCTCCGGTCCTTGTTGTGCGTATAGTTCATCGATGCTTTGCGCTATGTCGCACAGTGAGTCAGTTGCTTCTGTGCATGAGTTTCTTTGAGGACGCACCTGTCAGAGCATAACTCTGACTCTGTGGTGACATGATCGACGCCTATCCACGATGCGAGTAAGTGCGAGTCTTTGAGATCTTCAGCGACGGCCCAGCCAGAGGAGAGTGGGAGATCGCTTGCGGCACAAGCTAAGTGGTCGCAACGAGGTAGACCCTATTTCATGATGCTGAGTCTAAACGACTGTGATTCGTGGAAGTGAAAGTGAAAGGGCGACCTCGTGCCTGGTACTCATGAGGTAAGGCCCCTATCCTGCATTACTTCGAAGTTCGAACTGCAACTTTAAGCAATGCACAAGTAACTGCGGCCTCCGAGTCCTAGTATCCACAGAGTTGTCATCGAAGTCACCGGGAGTGATTATAAGCATTGTGGGCCGAGGTCGCAGGTAGGCTGCATTTCCAAAGTGTAAAAAGGTCCCACACACCTGTAATGTGATCCCAGAAGAACGGAATGAGATGTTGGAATTTGAATTCATGTACAAATGCGAGCACCAGTATATGCTAGTTACAAAAATCCAAAAGTTGCAGGTGCTTATGTACCGTAGTCCGTAGTCTCCGTGCCTACGTATACCTATCGCGAATCACATCCAGATCTCTGCGAGTCTTCTCCAGGGCAAGCGTTACCACCACGTAGGCATTCGCCGCCACCAGGATCAACCAGATCCAGTCTCGTCGCCACCTTGCCGCTGCTGTAATTCACCTCCCTTTCCTGCTCTTCCGCTGTTTCTACATTGTTCGGATTAACCACCTCGGTCTCCAGATCAGTAGGGGTATAGGTGGACCAGACACGGAGATCGGGGGCATGAGTGACAAGGACGCGGGCGCGCACACAGACATTCCCGCCTTAGAGCTCGGGGGGTATATGAGCGGCAGCGTCACGAACAGCGGCACGACGGAGGGTATGACTTGGCTTGCCACCAGAAGCCCCGAGCGGCCCCCGGCGGCGGCGATGATGAGCGAGAGGACAAGACCTATGAGGCGCGTCACGAGGCAGCGCATGGTCGGCTAGGAGGAGATTCAAAATGCGGATAAGTACATAGTAGTGGAGAGGAGGGAGGGGAGGATGAAGCCAAGACTTACGGAAACGCGCCATCGCAGAAATCCCTCCGAAACTTTTTGCCCAGCTACGGCCGTGATCATCAACGAGCGACGCCCCACCACGAGCGACGCCAGCGCAAACAGCAGCGCAGCGGCTGTGCAGATAAACCATAAAACATGAGCCTTGTCTGATACGCATCCAAAGAAAGAAAGACAGAAAGCACGCACGTTTCCCGACCAAATCCCCCATGAGCGTGTGCGCGTCAAACAAGTTCGCCGGGCCCGTCTTCGTCGCGTCCGCCCCGCGGCGGGGACGAGGATAAGCGCGTTGATGGATGATAGGCCACCGCGAAGCCGAGCAGGCTCAGCGCCATGTGCACGATCCCGTGCCACAGGTGCGCGTACGAACCCGAGGGCATTGTTTTCGCGCTCCGCGTGCGTCTTGGGTTCTGGCTCGTAGTTGTCCTTGGAGGACTGGTCTGCGAAGGTGACTTTGAAGATGGAGCGAAATAAGGTGGCTATTCGGCGCGGAAGGGGCTGGAAGGGGGATGCGGGATGGGGCGGTGGAGAGGGCGCGTCCGAGGATGGGGTCTTTGAGGGAAGGCGGTGAGACGACCTTGCGTTATGCGCATCCAGCGCGCATTCATGAGTGCCGATTAAGACTGGCAGGTGTATAGTCCGCTGGACGCGAATATCGGCTTCGATGGCACGAGCCCATCGCATGCTCGTGCCCATTTTACGTCCACTTTGGCGGATGATTGGCATGCAGACGAACGAGTACCTGACCAGTGGGATATGTGCGTCAGTCCGTGCACACCAGTAATCAACTCGGACGTCCCATACCAATACAATCGAGTGCCAATACGAAGATGACATCGCCTGCGGGCAGCAGCACGCCGGTGGAGCCAAGGAGCTCAGTCAGGTCCGTTGAGAGAGTATGCAGCGAGGATAGAGAAGCCGAGAGTAGAGCAGGATGCGGCAGTGTCTGGGGCACATGTCAAGGTTGTCTCGGGATATCGAGTGGCAGTGAACATACCTAAGCCTGTAACACATCGCTCCGGTCTCGACGTCCGCACATACGTCATCTTATCGGACTCCTGCCCCGCCTGCTTGTCTTTCTTGCTATGACGTCGCACAGTAAGCCTACAGTAGTACTACTGCCCGTACTTCCATGGTATTCTTGCCACACGCTGACCCATAAATGTTCTACGGAATTCTGCGGTGAGCGATGAATGGCGGAATGTAGATGTGTTGAGCGCTTGTCGGCGTTTACCTGGACATTAACATGGTCACTTTGAATATGGGAATGTGAGACTCTGGCCGCTGTCGAGTCACAAACACTCCTCGCCAAATGACATGTGCGCGGCGGTGAACGGAAATAAACATCACTTGTATCATATGTATGCGAAATGTATTTAATATGTAAAGGCATGAAATCAGCGGGGCAATCACGAATATCCATTCATATGTGACATTGAGCCCAATCTTCACCGTGGACGAATCTCGTCATATCCAGTTGCGTTGACTGCTCAGCGATGACAGCGGTATTATAAGGCGACCAAAGCCCAGCCCGGTATGTGTGCGGGACCCAAAACAGCCGGCTCGAGGAGGTGTTTAGCATCCATCCGTCTTCATCCAGTCTGGAAGGATCTTGAAATCCATCTGAGGGAGGGCCTTTGGCGAGAACAGTGGGAAGTTGTAAACTCCAAATGCGGATGATATTGTCGTTGGATCCCGACACGATGTGCTGTCCGTCTGGCGAGAACGCGACTGAGTTGACCGACTCAGTGTGCCCTATGAATGGCCCCGCCCTGAGTGCACCGGATTCCGCATCCCAAACGCAGATGGTGTTGTCCCGGGATCCCGACGCGATGAGCTGTCCGTCTAGCGAGAACACCACTGAGTTGACCGACTCAGTGTGCCCTCTGAATGGCCCCGCCTTGAGTGCACCGGATGCCGCATCCCAAACGCGGATGGTCTTGTCCCAGGATCCAGATGCGATGAGCTGTCCGTCTGGCGAGAACACCACTGAGTTGACCGGCCGAGTGTGCCCTGTGAATGGTCCCACCTGGAGTGCACCGGATCCCGCATCCCAAACACAGATGGTCTTGTCATCGGATCCCGACACGATGCGCTGTCCGTCTGGTGAGAACACCACTGATCTGACCTCATCAGTGTGCCCTGTGAATGGCCCTGCCTTGAGTGCGCCGGATTCCGCATCCCAAACGCGGATGGTCTGGTCATCCGAGCCCGACGCGATGAGCTGGCCGTCTGGCGAAAACACCACGGAGCTGATTGGCTCAGTATGCCCTGTGAATGGCCCTGCATTGAGTGCACCGGAGTCCGCGTCCCAAACACGGATGGTCTTGTCCCTCGAGCCCGACGTGATGTGTTGTCTGTCTGGCGAGAACGCCACAGACATGACCCGGCCAGTGTGCCCTGTGAATGGCCCTGCCTTGAGTGCACCGGATTCCACATCCCACACGCGGATGGTCCTGTCATCGGATCCCGACGTGATGCACTGTCCGTCTGGCGAGAACACCACTGATCTGACCCAGTCAGTGTGCCCTGTGAATGGCCCCGCCTTGAGTGCATCGGATTCCGCATCCCAAACGCGGATGGTCTGGTCATCGGATCCCGACGCAATGCGCTGTCCGTCTGGCGAGGACACCACTGAGTTGACCGACTCAGTGTGCCCTGTGAATGGCCCCGCCTTGAGTGCACCGGATCCCGCATCCCAAACGCGGATGGTGTTGTCACTGGATCCCGACGTGATGCGCTGTCCGTCTAGCGAGAACACCACTGAGTTGACCGACTCAGTGTGCCCGGTGAATGGCTCTGTCTTGAGTGCACCGGATGCCGCGTCCCAAACGCGGATGGTCCTGTCATCGGATCCCGACGCGATGAGCTGTCCGTCTGGCGAGAACACCACTGACTTGACCTCACCAGTGTGCCCTGTGAATGGCCCTGCCTTGAGTGCACCGGATTCCGCATCCCAAACGCGGATGGTCCTGTCATGCGAACCAGACGCAATGCGCTGGCCGTCTGGCGAGAACACCACTGAGGTGACCGCCTCAGCGTGCCCTGTAAATGGCCCAGCCTTGAGTATACCGGATTCCGCATCCCAAACACAGATGGTCCCGTCATCCGAGCCCGACGCGATGAGCCGTCCGTCTGGCGAGAACACCACTGAGTTGACATAATCAGTGTGCCCTGTGAATGGCCCGGCTTTGAGTGCACCGGATTCCGCATCCCAAACGCGGATGGTCCTGTCCCAGGATCCCGACGCGATGAGCTGGCTGTCTGGCGAAAACACCACCGAGCTGACTGGCCGAGTATGCCCTGTGAATGGCCCCGCCCTGAGTGCACCAGATTCCGCATCCCAAACGCGGATGGTGTTGTCATAGGATCCCGACGCGACGCGCTGTCCATCTGGTGAGAATGCAACTGAAAGGACTCGACTCCCACCCGTCACAATCACTTGCTGACAGGGCGGCCACTTCTCTTGCAGCCCGATCTGAACAACCAAGGCCTTTGGGACAACACTTGTGTATCTTTGCTTGAGAATTGATGAACGAGGGGCAAAAGGTATACAAGAAAGATAGATGTGGGGGACACTCTCTGTAATGACACTTGCGAACGTCCGCACAAACGAGATCCCATCCTGAGCGAATGCATGCAATTCGGATTTCGGGGCCTGTGATACTTGGCTGTCAGCAAATTGGCCACTTCGACATCAAGGATATGCTCACCTTGGCGTATTGTTTGACCCTGTTTAGTGCCATCACCGCTGTCGGAACTTGTTGAAGTAGACTTAACACCTCAAGCCAATAGAAGAACCGGTGCTCGAAGAATTCGAGAATCAAACATTGCATGTCATTGCCCGAGTCTCCGGTCGGTCTTGGGCCAAGATGATCCATCCAAAAGCGGCAAGCGTACGAAAGGCTCTCGGGGATGGAAGATTGAATGCGGGCAGGCAGATCCGGCACGTCTTTGTTGAGTATATGAGAGTCTGTTAGATTGCATATATTGAAGCGGAGTTGGGATTTCATGAGCCGGAACGAGTGAATGGTGAGCGCACGATGATGCTCTTGCTTGTCAATGAACCAAGGCTCCGAAGAGCAACGCGAAGGGTCTGTAAGGTAATCGGGAAATGACTTGTGAAACGTTCTGGCTGGTTGGCCTTCGCTCCATTGAAGAACACAACCGAGACGTCGCAGGGCGATTCGACATTGTCTCCCAGAATCTTCGAATCCCAGCAATTCGCTGATAGTGGCGTCGGTAAGGGGGATTTGGCCGATGACAATCAGTCCCAGGACTTGACGGAAGACGTCGGTTGTTTCGCCAGGCTCCCATTGGCTGGCGGACCGCAGAGCGGTTCTGTAGAGTTCGTCAAGGGTGAAGGCTTGGCCTTCTTGAGCGAGCAATTTGGACAGCCATCTGACTGGGTCTTCGGCGAGACGGAGGAACTTCATTGCTGTGGCCGCCCAGATGAATAGACCGGCCGCAAAGGATGCCAGCCGCTGGACCACAAGCGGGCCTGCCCAGTCAGGTGGAAGCTCGTCATATGAATGTCTGCTGGAGTATATTTGGCCCATTTCGTGTTTGATGTACAGCAACACGTCGGTGCTGCTTTCTGACATGGCAAGGTCAATGGCATGCATATGACCAGCGGATTTGAATGCCCTCTCAATGTCTGAATTCGGTCTGCTGGTAATCAGAAAGCGAAATTGCCGAGGGAATTTGGCCAGCTCGTGGGACAATAGAGAAAGCAAAGCTCGTCTGGACTCCGGGTCTCCACACTCGTCCAGTGCATCAAGAACGATGATGACAGGACCTGTGATCTCGTGGGAAGCAGCGGAAAGGGGATCCACCAGCAAAGATGTGAATTGAGTGCTGAGCGGCGCCGATGTGAGCTGTGGGTCCTTTTCCATGGCCAACGATATCGCAGTCTTGATCGCCTGGTCGTGTTCCGCAAGCTGGTAGGCCAATGTGCGAATCACCCGGGCTGGGTTGCTCTCAAGGGGTGCGTTCCTATCAAAAAAGAGGAATGCACCCTGCTGCCGGCGCCCTCTGAAGTGCTCAGCGATGCTGTTCGCCAGAGTGCTCTTTCCCAACCCGGCAGCGCCATGCAACCAGAGCACGTTCTGCTCTTCCGAAGGAGTGACGAGCCAGTCGATAATTTCCTTCAAGAGATCTTCCCGGGTGCCCGCAAGACAGGATACCTTGATAGCAGTGTCCATATTCGCAGGATCTAATGTTTTCAAGCCATCGGACTTGACTAGATCATGAATCGGTATTAGTCAACTGCGCCCCGTTCGCAGAATGGTATAATTGGACGCACCGAACTTCTCCACAACTTCGTTAGTCTGAGCCACAACTTTGCGAGTCTGACTCGACTCGACCGCCGTCTGAAGCGTCACCCCCGAAATCAGTTCCTCTTGCAGCTGCCCCAGTGATGCCGAAAGGTCGGATACCGTCTGGCTTTGATTGGACGTCATCTGTCCTAGAAATCGAGCTTTTGAAACTAGTGTGAGTATAATATATATATAGCGTGCCAAGTTCAAACTTACACGTGAACTTGTGTTCGGTGTACTCGCGAAAGAACTTCCCGCACTCGGTGGTCTTCTCCAGAACGCGCACAATCGTACGCTCGAGGCGTTTTATCTTGCTTGGGAGGCCTTCTTCGAGGTCGTCGACGAAAGAATATAATGCTGCCATTTTGTCGAAGAGCGCAACGACATTGGCGTCGGTCTCTTTTTGGTGTTGATATGCCTGACTCACATCATCGGAATGGTGTTTTGCGTAAACAAGAACCGACGTACTTTGTAGACCAAGCTTAGCACCTTCCAAGCTGTATCGGCGTACGGGTGAACCTGGTTATCCAATTAGCATTAGAGTTGATTCGAGCAATCAACAGAGGTTGCCTACCTTCGCGATCACATCCACCGCATTAACTGTAGCATCGGCAATCACTTGGATTTTGTTCAAAATGGTCCCCAGACTTTGGAGAAGATCTTTGTTTTCAGATGCTACCGCACCGAGATTCTCCAATCCTTGTTGTGCTGGTAGGGTTGAATCGGCGTGCTCAAGATCACCACGTTCAATGTCTTGCCGTGCGGTTTCCAGAACATTATCCCGGGCTTGGTCGGCATTCATGGCTTTGATGCCCACAGAGATCAGTCCCTGAGCCTCGCGCAAAGCGCTTTTTGGTCTTCGCTCCAGTCTGAGCTTTATAACTGCATGTCCATCAATACATCAGTATCAAGGGGGAAATATTGGCATACCATCGCTTCTTGTACACAGACGCAGGAGATCACCGACGCTCGTTTTTGCAAATCCGAAGTAAGAGTCCACGGCCGAGCTGTGTTTCAGCTTCAACACTATAATGGATGATTCTGTTGCAGACGGTCTATAGACAAATCAGATGCGATTGCAGGGGGTGTGATTAATCGACTTACATTGTCAATATGTCTCCCCAGACTGGCTTGAGGCTGTCCTTGACAACTTTCGTTCGTCCAACTGGCACATCGTCGACCAACACCTCCACGAATAGGTCTGGCTTGAATTTGGCACGGAACTTGCAGTAAACGCTCGACGTCCAGGATAGTTCATCGATAGTTTGGACTATGTCGCGTCGTCAGTCACTTGCTTCTCAGCACGGGTTTCATGGAGGACGCACCTGTCAGAGAATAGCTCTGACTCTGTGACATGATCGACGCCTATCCAGGATTCGAGTATGAATTTCTCTTCAGCAACGGCGCAGGGCGAGGAGACTCAGAGTTCGCTTTCGGCACAAGCCAGGTGGTCGCAACGAGGTAGACTCTATTTCCACATGCTGTCCGAGCAATTGTGAAAGTGAAAGGGCGGCCTCGAGGGCGCTAGTGTCAGGCAAGCCCCTATCCTACACTCACCCTTAGGCTTCAAATCTAACAGTGCATATATCACCCACGCCTGGATCCCAGAAGAACAGACTGAGATATTGATATGTTGGCATTTGAATTAATGTGCAAATGCGAGCACCAGTATATAGCTACAAAAGTCCAAAAGTCGTAGGGCATTATGTACTTACTCTGTAGTCCGTGTTCCTACGTATACCTATCGCGATTCGCATCTAGATCTCTACGAGTCTTCTCCCAGGGCAAGTGTCACAAGCACGTAGCCATTCGCCGCCACCATGACCAGCCAGATCACCACCCCCAGCCCCGTCGCCACCCACCCGTTACTATAATCCACCACCCTCTCCTCAGCCTGCCCTTCCAGCCCCGCTGTCTCTGCATTGCTCGGATTATTCGGATTGTGACTAGCCATCTCGGTCTCCAGATCAGTAGGTGGTGGAGGTGGAGCAGATGTGGGGAGCGGGCGCGCCGGGGCCGGGGGCACGGGCACGCGTACAGACATGATCGCCTTGGAGCTCGTGAGGTATATGAGCGGCAGCGTCACGAACGGCAGCGAAACGGAGAGTATGACTTGGCTTGCCACCAGAAGCCCGTTCAGCCCAGAGCGGCCCCCGGCGGCCGCGATGATGAGCGAGGGGACGAGGCCTATAAGGCGCGTCACGAGGCGGCGCATGGCTGGCTGGGAGTGGATTCAAAATGCAGATAAGTACATAGTAAGGGAGGGGGGGAGGGAAGATGAAATCAAGACTTACGGAAACGCGCCATCGCAGGAATCCCTCCGAGACGCTTTGCCCAGCTACTGTCGCAATCATCGACGCGCTCTGCCCCGCCGCGAGCAACGCCAGTGCGAAGAGCAGCGCAGCGGCTGTGCAGATAAAGCACAATACATGAGCCATGTCCGATGTACATTCAAAGAAAGAAAGAAAGAAAGAAAGAACGCACGTTTCCCGACTAACTCCCTGATCAGCGTGTGCGCATCAAACAAGCTCGCCGGGCCCGTCTTCGTCGTGTCCGCTCCCGCGCCGTAGTAGAACACAGCCGCGGCGAGGACGAGGATGAGCGCGTTGATGATCACCGCGAAGCCGAGCGGGCTCAGCGCCATGTCCACGATCCCGTGCCACAGGTGCGCGCGCACGAACCCGAGGGCGTTGTTTTCGCGCTCCGCGTGCGTCTTGGGTTCTGGCTCGTAGTCGTCCTTGAACGACTGGCCTGTGAAGGTGACTTTGAATATGGAGCGAAAGAAGGTGGCTATTCGGCGCGGAAGGGGTACGTGGGAGGGGGCGGTAGAGAGGGGCCCGTCCGGGGATGGGACCTTTGAGGGGGAGGCGGCGAGGCGATCTTGCGTGGCGAGGGCTGATCCTAAGAAGAGGCTGTGGGGCATAACGGTTGCTCCCAGTATCCCCACGGCTGTATCGTATGCGCATCAGGACGGCGAGCATTCATGAGTATGGTTCAAGACTGACAGGTGCATAGTCCGCCAGATGCGAATATCGTCTTCGATGGTACGAACCCGTCGAATGCTTGCTCCCAGTTTACGTCCACTTTAGCTATAATGATTGACATGCAGCCGAGCACCACAAGCACCTAATAACCAGAAGTGTCAGTCGTTGAACATATCCGCAGAAGCAGAGAATCGAGGCCACATACCAACACAGCTATTAGCCACTCGAACATTTTCGCAGGCCGGCCCCCGAGTGGGTCACCGAGTGCCAAGATGAAGATGACATCGCCTGCGGTGAGCAGCACGCCCGCCCATAGGGGCAGCGCCGGCCAGATCAAGCACAGTGCGATGGCGGCGCCCAGGAGCTCGGCAAGATCGGTGGATAGGATAGGAATCTCCGCGATTATGTAGAGTGGATAGTGCAGCAGATATCGGTAGAGAAGCTTGTGCTTGGGACGAGAGTGGAGCAGGATGCGGCAGTGTGATGCTAGGTCTAGGGTACATGACATGGTTAGCTCAGGGCATCGAGCGGTATTGGATGGAAACATGCCCAAGCCTGTAACACATCCCAATCGACTGGCTAGTATCTATGCGCAATCATGAGGAGTGTGATCCGAGCACGGTTTGATCTGCAGCCAAAAGCATGACAAAGAGCGGCTTGTAGCCGTACACACTTCCCGCTTGCAAGTCTACGCCCCAGTTCCCACTTGGCCCAGCATCAAAATCAGTTTATGGGACGACGCGGTGGATACTTACGGGTCAAAATAGGCGACAGCGCATACGATGCCTACGCCAGGGTGTTTCGTCGCGTGCTTCACGACTACCAAGGATGCGTCTTTGAGGTGCTGTGACGATGGCTGCTTATCGTCATGGATGACGCGTGCTTCATTATCCACCGCTGTGTCTTGGGAGCGAAGTATTGAAGTAAAGGTTGTCCGTTGTTTCCTCGGTGCTCTGTAACGTGCACGTGACCGTGACTACTGCCCCGTTGTTCTTGTTGACAATGACATCCCCCTGTCTTTGTCTTTGGTCATCGGCTTCTGTTGGCAATCGACACATGCGACTCCCCTGTTAACTTAAACATCACATCTCTTCAAGATTCCGTCAAAAGCGCGTATTCGAGACGCGCTGGAGCAGGCTCAACGCTCGCATGATCGCTAACCCGGCGAGCTGATAATTGAGGCGACCGCTGATAGGCGTACGTTTGCCCACAGGTCTTATTTCGTGGACTGCAAGTGCATTCTCGTTGGGCGATGACACGCGGCGTTAACCATGCATGCAGCGTTCTTCCTTGCCGCCCACTTCTTCGAAGGTACCTCCACCGTGCTATTACAGGTGGAGCTTACAGAGCTGACAATGGTCTGCCACAACACAAGCGCACAATACCGATTATCGTACTCAACCCCGCGGTGAAGGAGATGCTGTTGAACGACACCAAAGACTTCTTCAAGTCCAAGAAGGTGTGTGTTGTTGATGTCTATTCTGCGATGTTGCTTACCTCTGTTCAGCGGTATGCTGATAGCGGCATTCCCCTCCGGCGCGGGTACCTGCTCCATTGTGTGCCCGGATCTGGCAAGTCCTCCCCGATCCACGCCATCGCTGGCAAGCTCATGCTCGACATCTACACGCTCTCCCTGTCCTCGTCGTGGACCTCCGACGGCACGCTCACTACCCTCATGTCCCGTGTACCCGCGCGCGGCATCGTTTTCCTGGAGAACCTCGACGCAGCGTTCACGCCAAGCGCCACCCGCGACTCGGACTCCATGGGCACACCCGGCGCCGACCAGAACGAGCCCAGAGACGCCACGGAGCCGCCAGAGCCGCGACGCGAACCTAAGCGACACAAACGCGCCCTCGGACCTGCTCAACGCGCTGGACGGCGCTACCGCCTCTGAGGGGCACATTCTCTTCGCGACGACGAACCACCTCGGGCGCTGAGCCGAGGAGTCTGCGATGAAGGACGCGGAGATGGACGTACATGCCCCACCGGCCGAAGAGAACATTGTCCCCCTGGCGCATTCGGCAAGCCGCTGGATGCTGCAGAGCTCGCCTTCCCGGCCAAGGAGTTTGCGGATGGATGCCCCGACGAGTTCAGCGTCGCTGCGCTGCAAGGATGTCAGCATTCCTGTCTGCGTCTGACCTTGTCTGCGTCAGGATGCTGATGCGAGTTTTGATATATCTTCTGGAGGACAAGTCAAATCCAGAAGCCGCGGCGAACGAAGTGGTCGCTTGGGTCCTTGGCGAGCGTGAACTGCGTGAGCAACTTGCACGGGAGAAGGAGATGCGTGAGCCAAAGATGACACCCAAGGTTAGTCTTGGTTCGTGCCTTTTAACTTCCAAGCTAACTTTGTCCCATCTACAGCGCGAAAGGTGGTGCAAGGAGGTCGTGGAGAAGGAGCGCGAAAAGGCCCAGCTCGAAGGAAAGGGAGCTCGAGTACCTAGGTTGCATAGGATCCATTCATCACTGTCACTCAATGGCACAACATCTAGCACACTACATAGGTACCCTTAACTTATATTATTATAAATGCAAAAATAAACATACTTGTCCCATTGAATTTCTAGCCTGCATTATTGGGGGAGCTTGCCTCCCCCCTGTATCTTGGTGGGGCTCGCAAAAACAGTAGTGGCTGTGCCCAAGAGCGCCGGTCCCAATGGGCTCCCCGCGAGAACGGATCCAATGGGCCCCCCGTGAGAACTTTGTGTCTGCGCCTGCGCTCTGTCACGGTGAACTTTGTCGAGCAGTATGTAGCCTTGAGTGAATTAAGCCGTACAAGCTCCCCCAACCTCAGTGGCCTTAGCACTGAATTCATATTTGTATACGAGCACAGGGCAATGGCGGAGCCAAGGAGCTCAGCCAGGTCGACCGATATCATCGTGATCTCAGAGAGCATGTAAAGTGGATAGAGGAGCAGATAAACGGCTACACCGTCCCCTAATTGCATGTCAACAACTATGCCGTCCCTACGGCTCACAATGTCACCGTCAGCGATCTCGTCGCGGGGGCCCAATTAACACCCAACCACGTATCTACCGCTGTTTCCGCTGTTTCCTCGGTGCTCTCTAACATGACTGCACCGTTGTCCTCGTTGACTTCCTCATTATCTTCATTCTCGCTTTCCCTGCTTCTGTCATTGTCCTCGGCCTCTTCTGCTGTCATCAGCAGAGTTGCGAGCACTACCGCCGCCACTGTGAGCTCAAGCTCAGCGGCTCCGTCCAGCTCGACCTCCGTGGCGCCGTCCACTTCTTCCGGTGGCAAGCTCGACGTCGTCTAAAGCCGAAGCCGCAGCATCATCAGGCACTACCCCTGCAGTAAGTCCTTTGCTGCCCGGAAGTATGGATAATCAAAGTAGCTTGCCAGAGTAGTTAAGTGAGATGAGCCACCGGAGAGGATGTACAATCGAGAGGGTCGCTGCACTCGGGGTGGATGCATTGTCAGAATAGCAGCTCAACGATGTTTCGAATGATGTCCGATGATATGGAAAGACGCCGCCATCGAACCATGTGGTTGCGGAAAAGGATCGCAAAGGGCGACAAATGGCAACAGGGATTTTATTTATTGAAACTCGAAGATCAATAGGAAGTCCACCAGATCTTTTCAGGTAAACCTCAATCGGTTCTAGATCATCCTAGTAAACGGCGCGGCGCATCATGCTCCAGATTCCTAGGGCATGCAATGCGCCATTTCGCCAATAACGTTTCACGTGAGAGACCAATATCTCGAACCTAGCGCAGGGAATTCTGTCTCTCAAAAAAGGTGGCTTCCTTCTCTGTTTCTGCGGGGGTCGATGGCTCCGAGCTCGACAATTTGCCATACATCAGGTCCGTGAGTCAACAAACAAAGTCACTCGAATATGTCCGAGTATAGCCTGTGAGAATTTTGATAGAGTAGAGGCTAGTGCTGTTTTACTGCGACTTGTGTTGGTGAAGGTCAGAAAAAAGTGATGCAAAAGAAAGGTTCGAATCTCGGAGGAGGTATCAGCTTCCACGTGGCTCGTTTCACAAGTGGCTCGATCGACGTCGGCAAAGGTCAAACTTGGTCCACTGTGACTACGCTTGACTAAATTCATAAATTCCTATGTCAATGATGCGCTTGCCTACGTCGTGCTCTCAGCTCTGGGGCCTTTCTTCTGGTGCACCAATATTGTCGCCAGTCAAAGATGTACCAAATACAGGATATCCTGGGACGATGGGCAGCATCTCTACCACGCCCTTCTCCGATTTCAAGGCCGCTTAATATGCAGAGCCAAATGATCTAGCTGCGAACTATGGCCATTCTGCCGAATATGCATTGTTCAAGCTACGCCTTCCTTGTGCACCCATGCGCTGAGACTAGGCCTTCGAGTGTATGCATGCTTTTGTCTTATCACCACCACTGACTTCTTCCTTCTGCGCGCGTCTGACCAGCTCAAGTCAGCTGTGAGTTTGGCAATTGCCCGTTACGATGGATCGCGAACTACAGCTCCGCGCTCACATTCCTGCTCTGCGACTACGTGAAGAAACACATCACCACCGAGGACACGGTTACTGCAGTGCGTCCCAGCCCTCTACGGAGACGCGTCTTTAACCCCAAATTGAGTGCTCATGCTCATTCAATAGCTCCTATCAGAAGCGCTTGCACCAGCGCCCATTGCTGATCCTTACCCACTGACATTGCCCGAGGAGCCTTTCGATGCGCTCACTCGTATACTCAAGCTTACCAAACTCAAACCATACGATGAAAATTCCAGCGTCTTGCATGAGGACGCGCTGGGTTTGCTGCGCCAGGTCCTCCGTGTTTCCGGGAAACCGAGGATAGAGAGAATCTAAGATGAGGAAGATCCGGGTGCGTTTCCTATTCCTAGCTTGCATGATCGACACTCACTGATATCTCGCATATAGCTGAGCAGCGAAATTTTCTCCGCCGTCCTATATCCCCCATCCTTAGTCTCCGTGCTATCCGCGAGACACCCGAGCTAGAATTAGGCGGCTTAAAATCTGCAAAGATTCTCAAATCGCAACACGATGTGATCAAGACGCTCCATAATAGTGCAGGTCGAAGAAGTAGAACAGCAGCACATCAACATGGAAGATGTCTTGTAAGCATTCACTTCGTAAATGGGTGACTTCTGGTGGCTCATTGCTCTGCGTAGAAACGTCCAACTCTGACTTCCTGAATGATGGTAAAGATAATGTTATGCCCTTACACGAGCACGCGACGCGTGAGGGCCTTTGCCCAGAGGAATAAGAACGCACTCGGTTTGATAACAATCGAGGGTTCGAACCGCTATCGTTCTGGTCTGGATCTCCGCAGCCTTTCCCCTCACCAGCTCAGTGGATCTCACCGAGCGAGAGGCTCTCGACGGCGTACAAACACAACAGATCACCCAGTCTGATCAATCCATATACTGCCCCAACCATCCGGGCGATGCAGAAGCTTCGTCGAAGCTTAGCGATAATGGATGAATCTGATTCTAAGAAAACTAACACATCGGTCTATCTAGTATTGGCCGATACTTTCGAGCAGGCCGCGATGTTCACCAAGTGCTTTTGTGATTGTGCCGAAGCCAACGATGCGACTGGAGGAGTGATCTGGGGCTCTCGTGAGTGGCTAGACAATGAGGAGCAGGAGGTGATCAAATTTATATATGCTGATATACAACATCGCAGGGTGAAAGGGACTTGGGACGTTGTCGAGGGATGAACATGTTCTCCGCTTTCACGATGCTTTTCGAGATGCCATTGCGGTCATGCCTTGATCTCGATGCGGCGGAGAGAGCTAGTCTTCTTTAACAGCTGATAGGGCATGAACGAGCAGTGAGTGAAAATGGTCCGCATACGAAATATCTTCCTCACACTACTTTAGATGAACTTCCATGCAGAATTGGACAGCCGGTACCACGGCCTGCAGGATCAATATCCGTCATCAAGTAAAGATGAGGCTTAGATATACCTTGTATCTAGCCATCGAACATGACATAATCACTGCAGCCTAGGACAAGATTGCGGCACGATTATGTAGCTTTATAGGCGCGATTAATTTACGACCTCGACATATGACGCGGTGTCCATCTTGGCCCCAGGTCTTCCCTTTATGGTTGGCATTTGGCGTGATTCTTTATGCAGGTTCACTGACCATATGTCGTGCGCAGGATACTGGATACATTTCACTCGGCCTTAGATAAGAAGTGAGGAACAACCTTGCAATAACCAGCTTTTATTTATTCACCGCTAATATAGTATGCCACGCCAATTACCTCTGCATGGTAAAGGGGACACATATATCCGCGACACTTTTTGGCGCGTTTTGAAGGCATCTGGCTTTGTTCGCCCAAAAACCTTCCATTCCGGCATTCTGCATGCTCTAAATTCTAAATTACGGTTTACACCAATGCTCTGCTGCTGCTGACGTTGAACCTGTGGCGCTCTATAAGAGGCTCTGGAATTCGACCTAGCCCGGAGCCCGACTGTTCTGCAGGGGATTCATCTCCGTTTGTAGACGTTCGAGCTCGAAATCCGACATTCATACAGGTGAGCTGTACCTTCCACTTATTTCAAGTCTTCTCATCGACTCGAGGAATACACGATTGTGGCGTATTGGCAGCCAGCAAATCATCGACGCGATGACAGCGACACTAGATATATACGACGAGAAAGACATACCTTAACAAATCTTCAGCGCAAACTGATAATTTAACACATGGAGTGGAACCGGGTGTGCAAATTGTGATTGAAGACAAGATGGCATTGTGGATATAAAATGAAAGCATTGCAAATGAACAACTGGACAAGCCGACGAATAATTGACCAAAGCGCTAACAAGAAGCACTGCTAACAAGTCAAGATATGTCGCAAAGCAATATACGAAAAAGAAAGAGACAAAGGTACATCAAACCCATCACAGCAAACGGTAAGAGGGATACAAGGGGCCACAGGTAGAATGACGAAGGCTACGTAGCTGGCATTGAACTTGAATCACATAGATAAGGGGTCTTTGAAGCTGCCGGAAATGGACGGTGAGGCGGTAGCGCCTTGCGTGGCGAGGGCGTAGCCTAGTCTGTGTGCTACTGTGCATGGCCCCGGTTGGAGCTCCCAATGTCGCGGATGGTTTTATCGTTTGCGTATCAGAACGACATGCATTCATGAGTATCGATCAAGGCTGACAAGTATAGTCCGCCGATGCGAATATCGTCTTCGATGGCACGAACCCGTTGAATGCTTGCGCCCAGTTTACGTCCACTTGGGCATGATGATTGCCATGCAGACGAACGGGTACCTGACCAGTACAATATGCGCGTCAGTCAATGCACACCAGTGATCGACTCGGACGACACATACCAACACAGCAACCAGCCACTCGACATCTTCCTCGAGGCGCTTTATCTTGCTTGGGAGGTCTTCTTCGAGGTCGTCGATGAAAGAGTACAATGCTGCCATTTTGCCGGACAACGAAACGACGTTGGCGTCGGTCTCCTTTTCGTGTTGATAGGCCTGCACCACATCATCAGAATGAGGTTTGGGAAGAACGAGGACCGACGTACTTTGTAGACCAAGCTTAGCACCTTCCAAGCTGCATCGGCGTACGGGTGAGCCTGGTTATCCAATTATGGTCAGAGTTGATTCGAGGAATCAACAGAGGTTGCTTACCTTCGCGCATCGACTGCATCAACTGTAGCATTGGCAATCACTGGGATTCTGCCTAAAACAGTTCCCCGACTTTGGAGAAGATCGTTGTTTCTACATGTTGCTGCACCAAGATTCTCCGGTCCTTGTTGTGCGTATAGTTCATCGATGCTTTGCGCTATGTCGCACAGTGAGTCAGTTGCTTCTGTGCATGAGTTTCTTTGAGGACGCACCTGTCAGAGCATAACTCTGACTCTGTGGTGACATGATCGACGCCTATCCACGATGCGAGTAAGTGCGAGTCTTTGAGATCTTCAGCGACGGCCCAGCCAGAGGAGAGTGAGAGATCGCTTGCGGCACAAGCTAAGTGGTCGCAACGAGGTAGACCCTATTTCATGATGCTGAGTCTAAACGACTGTGATGTTCGTGGAAGTGAAAGTGAAAGGGCGACCTCGTGCCTAGTACTCATGAGGTAAGGCCCCTATCCTGCATTACTTGAAGTTCGAACTGCAACTTTAAGCAATGCACAAGTAACTGCGGCCTCCGAGTCCTAGTATCCACAGAGTTGTCATCGAAGTCACCGGGAGTGATTATAAGCATTGTGGGCCGAGGTCGCAGGTAGGCTGCATTTCCAAAGTGTAAAAAGGTCCCACACACCTGTAATGTGATCCCAGAAGAACGGAATGAGATGTTGGAATTTGAATTCATGTACAAATGCGAGCACCAGTATATGCTAGTTACAAAAATCCAAAAGTCGCAGGTCCTTATGTACCGTAGTCCGTAGTCTCCGTGCCTACGTATACCTATCGCGAATCACATCCAGGTCTCTGCGAGTCTTCTCCAGGGCAAGCGTTACCACCACGTAGGCATTCGCCGCCACCAGGATCAACCAGATCCAGTCTCGTCGCCACCTTGCCGCTGCTGTAATTCACCTCCCTTTCCTGCTCTTCCGCTGTTTCTACATTGTTCGGATTAACCACCTCGGTCTCCAGATCAGTAGGGGTGTAGGTGGACCAGACGCGGAGATCGGGGGCATGAGTGACAAGGACGCGGGCGCGCACACAGATATTCCCGCCTTAGAGCTCGTGGGGTATATGAGCGGTAGCGTCACGAATAGCAGCACGACGGAGAGTATGACTTGGCTTGCCACCAGAAGCCCGTTCGGCCCCGAGCGGCCCCCGGCGGCGGCGATGATGAGCGAGAGGACGAGACCTATGAGGCGCGTCACGAGGCAGCGCATGGTCGGCTAGGAGGAGATTCAAAATGCGGATAAGTACATAGTAGTGGAGAGGAGGGAGGGGAGGATGAAGCCAAGACTTACGGAAACGCGCCATCGCAGAAATCCCTCCGAGACGCTTTGCCCAGCTACGGTTGCAATCATCGACGCGCTCTGCCCCGCAGCGAGCAACGCCAGCGCGAACAGCAGCGCAGCGGCTGTGCAGATAAAGCACAAAAATGAGCCACGTCCGATACGCATCCAAAGAAAGAAAGACAGAAAGCACGCACGTTTCCTGACCAAATCCCCCATGAGCGTGTGCGCGTCAAACAAGTTCGCCGGGCCCGTCTTCGTCGCGTCCGCCCCCGCGGCGGGGACGAGGATAAGCGCGTTGATGATAGACCACCGCGAAGCCGAGCAGGCTCAGCGCCATGTGCACGATCCCGTGCCACAGGTGCGCGTACACGAACCCGAGGGCATTGTTTTCGCGCTCCGCGTGCGTCTTGGGTTCTGGCCCGTAGTCGTCCTTGGAGGACTGGTCTGCGAAGGTGACTTTGAAGATGGAGCGAAACAAGGTGGTTATTCGGCGCGGAAGTGGCTGGAAGGGGGATGCGGGATGGGGCGGTGGAGAGGGCGCGTCCGAGGATACGGTCTTTGAGGGAAGGCGGTGAGGTGACCTTGCGTTATGCGCATCCAGCGCGCACCCACGAGTGCCGATTAAGACTGCAGGTGTATAGTCCGCTGGACGCGAATATCGGCTTCGATCCATGGCACGAGCCCATCGCATGCTCGTGCCCATTTTACGTCCACTTTGGCGGATGATGATTGGCATGCAGACAAACGAGTACCTGACCAGTGGGATATGTGCGTCAGTCCGTGCACACCAGTAATCAATTCGGACGTCCCATACCAATACAATCGAGTGCCAATACGAAGATGACATCGCCTGCGGGCAGCAGCACGCCGGTGGAGCCAAGGAGCTCAGTCAGGTCCGTTGAGAGAGTATGCAACGAGGATAGAGAAGCTTGTGCTTGGGACGAGAGTGCAGCAGGATGCATGCAGCAGCGTCTGGGGCGCATGTCAAGGTCGCCTCGGGATATCGAGTGGCAGGGAACATACCTAAGCCTGTAACACTCTCGACGTCCGCACATACGTCATCTTATCGGACTCCTGCCCCGCCTTGTCTTTCTCGCTATGACGTCGCACAGTAAGCCCACAGTAGTATTACTGCCCGTACTTCCATGGTATTCTTGCCACACGCTGACCCATAAATGATCTGCGGAATTCTGCGGTGAGCGACGAATGGCGGAATGTAGATGTGTTGAGCGCTCAGTGTCGGCGTTTACCTGGACATCAACATGGACCTTTCAAATGCGGGAATGTGAGACTCTGGCCGGTGTCGAGTCACAAACACTCCTCGCCATATGACACGTGCGCGGCGGTGGACAGAAATAAACATCACTTGTATTATATGTATGCGAAATGTATGCAATATGTAAAGGCATGAAATCAGCGGGGCAATCACGAGTAATGTCCGTTCATATGTGACATTGAGCCCAATCTTCACCGTGGACGAATCTTGTCATATCCAGCTGCGTTGACTGCTCAGCGATGACAGCGGTATTATAAGGCGACCAAAGCCCAACCCGGTATGTGTGCGGGACCCAAAACAGCCGGCTCGAGGGGTTGTTTAGCATCCATCCGTCTCGATCCAGTCCGGAATCATGTTGAAATCCATCTGAGGAAGGCCCTTTGGCGAGAACAGTGGGAGTTTGTACACTCCAAATGCGGATGGTCTTGTCATTGGATCCCGACGCGATGCGCTGTCCGTCTGGCGAGAACGCGACTGAGTTGACCTCCTCAGTGTGCCCTGTGAATGGCCCCGCCTTGAGTGTACCAGATTCCGCATCCCAAACGCGGATGGTCGTGTCTTCTGAGCCCGACGCGATGCATTGTCCATCTGGCGAGAATACTAGTGACTTGATAACCCTTGTGTGCCCTGTGAATGGCCCCGCCTTGAGTGCACTGGATTCCGCATCCCAGACGCGGATGGTCCCGTCATCCGAGCCCGACGCGATGTGCTGTCCGTTTGGCGAGAACACCACCGATCTGACCGACTTAGTGTGCCCTGTGAATGGCCCCGCCTTGAGTGCGCCGGATGCTGCCTCCCAAACACGGATGGTCTCGTCACGGGATCCCGACGCGATGCGCTGCCCGTCTGGCGAGAACACCACTGACTTGACCCTGTCAGTGTGCCCTGTGAATGGCCCCGCCTTGAGTGCACCGGATTCCGCATCCCAAACACAGATGGCCCCGTCATCCGAGCCCGACGCGATGAGCTGTCCGTCTGACGAGAACACCACTGAGTTGACATAATCAGTGTGCCCTGTGAATGGCCCGGCTTTGAGTGCACCAGATTCCGCATCCCAAACGCGGATGGTCGTGTCCCAGGATCCCGACGCGATGAGCTGGCCATCTGGCGAAAACACCACTGAGGTGACTGGCCTAGTGTGCCCTGTGAATGGTCCCGCCCTGAGTGCACCAGATTCCGCGTCCCAAACACAGATGGCATTGTCATAGGATCCCGACGCGACGCGCTGTCCATCTGGTGAGAATGCAACTGAAAGGACTCGACTCCTACCCGTCACAATCACTTGCTGACAGGGCGGCCACTTCTCTTGCAGCCCGATCTGAACAACCAAGGCCTTTGGGACAACACTTGTGTATCTTTGCTTGAGAATTGATGAACGAGGGGCAAAAGGTATACAAGAAAGATAGATGTGGGGGACACTCTTTGTAATGACACTTGCGAATGTCCCCAAAAATGATATCCCATCCTGAGCGAATGCATGCAATTCAGATTTCGGGTCCTGTGATACTTGGCTGTCAGCAAATTAGCCACTTCGACACCAAGGGCGTTGCTTACCATGGCATATGCTTTGATCCTTATGAGTGCCTTCACTGCTAACGGAACTTGTTCAAGTAGACTTAACACCTCGAGCCAATAGAAGAACCCGTGCTCGAAGAAGTCGAGAATTGAAGATAGCATGACATTGTCTCCGGTCGGGCTTGGGTCAAGATGATCCATCCAAAAGCGGCAAACATATGAAAGGCTCTCGGGGATGGAAGATTGAACGCGGGTTGGCAGATCCGGCACGTCTTTGTTGAGTAGGTGAGAGTTTGGTAGATTGCATATATTGAAGCGGAGCTGAGATTTCATGAGCCGGAATGAGTGAATGGTGAGCGCACGATGATGCTCTTGTACGTCAATGAACCAAGGCTCCGAAGAGCAGCGCGCACGATCTGTAAGGTAATCGGGGAAAGACTTGTGAAACGTTCGGGCTGGTTGGCCTTCGCTCCATTGAATGACACACCCGAGACGTCGCAGGGCGATTCGACATTGTTTCCCAGAATCTTCGAATCCCAGCAATTCGCTGATAGTAGCATCGGTGAGGGGCATTTGGCCGATGACGATCAGTCCCAGCACTTGCCGGAAGGCATCAGTACCTTTCCCGGGTTTCCATCCGCTTGCGGACAGCAGAGCTGTTTTGTAGAGCTCGTCAAGGGTGAAAACTTCGCGGTCGTGGCTGAGTAAACTGGACAAACACTCGACTGGGTCATCAGTTTGGCGGAGGAACTTCATTGCTGTAGCCGCCCAAATGAATAGACCGGCTGCAAAGGCTGCCAGCCGCTGCACCGCAAGCAGCCCTGGCCAGTCAGGTGGAAGCTCGTCATATGAATGTCTGTGGGAGTATATTTGGGCCATTTCGTGCTTGACATACAACAACACATCGGCGTCGCTTGCTGACATAGATAGGTCGGTGGCGTTTATATGGCCAGCGGAGTTGAATACCCTCGCAATATCTGCATCCGGTCTGCTGGTAATCAGAAAGCGGAATGGCCGAGGGAACTTGGCCAGCTCCTGGGACAATAGAGAAAGCAAGGTCCGTCTCGACTCCGCGTCTCCACACTCGTCCAATGCATCAAGAACGATGATGATAGGACCTGTGGTCTCCTGGGATGCAGCGGAAAGGGGATTCATCAGAAGTGAGGTGAATTGAGTGCTGAGCGGCGCCGATGTGAGCTGTGGGTCCTTTTCCATGGCCAATGATATCGCAGTCTTGATCGCCTGGTCGTATTCTGCCAGTTGATACGCCAATGTGCGAATCACCCGGGCCGGGTTGCTCTCAAGGGGTGCGTTCCTATCAAAAAAAAGGAATGCACCCTGCTGCCGGCGCCCTCTGAAGTGCTCTGCAATACTGTTCGCCAGAGTGCTCTTTCCCAAACCGGCACCGCCGTGCAGCCACAGCACGTTCTGCCCTTCCGAAGGAGTGACAAGCCAGTCGATGATGTCCCTCAAGAGATCTTCGCGGGTGCCAGCAAGGCAGGATGCTCTGATAGCGGTATCCATATTCGCAGGCTCCAATGTTTTCAAGCCATCCGACTTGACTAGATCATGAGTCCGTATTAGTCAACTGCGCCTCGTTCGCAGAATGGTACAATTGGACGCACCGAACCTCTCCACAACCGTACGAGTCTGATTCGAATCGAACGCCGTCTGAACCACAACTTTCCGAGTCTGGCTAGAATCGAAAGCCGTCTGAAGTATCACCCCCGAATTCAAATCATCTTGAAGCTGCCCCAGTGATGCCGAAAGGTCGGATACCATCTGGCTTTGATTGGACGTCATCTGTCCCAGAAATCGAGCTGTTGAAACTAGTGTGAGCACAACACATACAGCATGCCCAGTTCAAACTTACACGAGAACTTTTGTTGGGTGTACTCCCGAAAGAACTTCCCACACTCAGTGGTCTTCTCCAGAACGCGCACAATCGTACGCTCCAGGCGCTTTATCTTGCTTGGGAGGCCTTCTTCGAGGTCGTCGACGAAGGAGTACAATGCTGCCATTTTGCCGAAGAGCGCAACTACGTTGGCGTCGGTCTCCTTTTGCTGTTGATAGGCCTGGCTCACATCATCAGAATGATGTTTTGCGTAAACAAGAACCGACGTACTTTGTAGACCAAGCTTAGCACCTTCCAAGCTGTATCGGCGTACGGGTGAACCTGGTTATCCAATTAGGATCAGAGTTGATTCGAGGAATCAACAGAAGTTGCCGACCTTCGCGATCACATCGACCGCCTTGGCTGTAACCTCGGCAATCGCTTGGATTTTGTTTAAAACGGTCCAGAGACTTTGAAGAACATCTTTATTTTCAGATACTGCCGCGCCAAGATCCTCCAATCCTTGTCGTGCTGGTGGGGTTGAATCGGCGTGCTCAAGATGACCACGCTCAATATCTTGCTGCGCGGTTTTCAGGACGTTACCCCGAGCTTGGTCGGCATTCATGGGTTTGATGCCCACAGAGATCAGTCCCTGAGCATCGCGCAAAGCCTTCTTTGGTCTTCGCTCCAGTCTGAGCTTTGTGACTACACCTCCATCAGCACATCAGTATCAAGGGGGAAATATTGGCATACCATCGCTTTTTGTACACAGACGCAGGAGATCACCGACGCTCGTTTTTACAAATCCGAAGTAAGAGTCCACGGCCGAGCTGTGTTTCAGCTTCAACACTATAATGGATGATTCTGTTGCAGACGGTCTATAGACAGATCAGATGCGATTGCAGGGGGTGTGAGTAATCGACTTACATTGTCAATATGTCTCCCCAGACTGGCTTGAGGCTGTCCTTGACAACCTTCGTTCGTCCAACTGGCACATCGTCGACAAACACCTCCACGAATAGGTCTGGCTTGAATTTGGCACGAAACTTGCAGTAAACGCTCGACGTCCAGAATAGTTCATCGATAGTTTGGACTATGTCGCGTCGTCAGTCACTTGCTTCCCAGCATGGGTTTCATTGAGGACGCACCTGTCAGAGAATAGCTCTGACTCTGTGACATGATCGACGCCTATCCACGATTCGAGTGTGAATCTCTGAAATCTTCAGCGACGGCGCAGGGCGAGCAGACTCAGAGTTCGCTCGTAGCACAAGCCAGGTGGTCACAACGAGGTAGACTCTATTTCCACATGCTGTCTGAGCAATTGTGAAAGTGAAAGGGCGCTAGTGTGAGGCAAGCCCCTATCCTACACTCAGCCTTAGGCTTCAAATCCAACAGTTCACATATCACCCACGCCTGGATCCCAGAACAGACTATGATATGGATATGTTGAAATTTGAATTAATGTGCAAATGCGAGCACCAGTATATAGCTACAAAAGTCCAAAAGTCGTAGGTCATTATATACTGTAGTCGGAAGTCCATACTCTGTAGTCCGTGTTCCTACGTATACCTATCGCGATTCGCATCTAGATCTCTACGAGTCTTCTCCCAGGGCAAGTGTCACAAGCACGTAGCCATTCGCCGCCACCATGACCAGCCAGATCACCACCCACCCGTTACTATAATCCACCACCCTCTCCTCAGCCTGTCCTTCCAGCCCCGCTGCCTCTGCATTGCTCGGATTATCCGAATTGTGACTAGCCACCTCGGTCTCCATATCAGTAGGTGGTAAAGGTGGAGCAGACGTGGGGAGCGGGCGCGCCGGGGCCGGGGGCACGGGCACGCGTACAGACATGATCGCCTTGGAGCTCGTGAGGTATATGAGCGGCAGCGTCACGAACGGCAGCGAAACGGAGAGTATGACTTGGCTCGCCACCAGAAGCCCGTTCAGCCCCGAGCGGCCCCCGGCGGCCGCGATGATGAGCGAGGGGACGAGGCCTATGAGGCGCGTCACGAGGCGACGCATGGCTGGCTGGGAGCGGACCCAACATGCAGATAAGTACATAGTAAGGGAGGTGGGGAGGGAAGATGAAATCAAGACTTACGGAAACGCGCCATCGCAGGAATCCCTCTGAGACGCTTTGCCCAGCTACGGTCGCAATCATCGACGCGCTCTGCCCCGCCGCGAGCAACGCCAGCGCGAACAGCAGCGCAGCGGCTGTGCAGATAAAGCACAAAACATGAGCCATGTCTGATGCGCATCCACAGAAGGAAAGAAAGAACGCACGTTTCCCGACTAAATCCCCGATGAGCGTGGGCGCGTCAAACAAGCTCACCGGACCCGTCTTCGTCGCGTCCGCCCCCGCGCCGTAGTAGAACACCGCCGACGCGAGGATGAGGATGAGCGCGTTGATGATCACCGTGAAGCCAAGCAAGCTTAGTGCCATGTCCACGATCCCGTGCCACAGGTGCGCACGCACGAACCCGAGGGCGTTGTTTTCGCGCTCCGCGTGCGTCTTGGGTTCTGGCTCGTAGTCGTCCTTGAACGACTGGCCTGTGAAAGTGACTTTGAATAGGGAGCGAAAGAAGGTGGCTATTCGGCGCGGAAGGGGTACGCGGGAGGGGGCGGTAGAGAGGGGCCCGTCCGGGGATGGGACCTTTGAGGGGGAGGTGGCGAGGCGATCTTGCGTGGCGAGGGCAGATCCTAAGAAGAGGCTGTGGGGCATAACGGTTGCTCCCAATATCCCCACGGCTGTATCGCATGCGCATCAGAACGGCGAGCATTCATGAGTATGGTTCAAGACTGACAGGTGTATAGTCCGCCAGATGCGAATATCGTCTTCGATGGTACAAACCCGTCGAATACTTGCGCCAGTTTACGTCCACTTTAGCTATGATGATTGACATGCAGACGAGCACCACAAGCACCTAATGACCGGAAGTGTCAGTCGTTAAACATATCCGCAGAAACAGAGAATCGAGGCCACATACCAATACAGCTATTAGCTACTCGAACATCTTCGATGGCCGGCCCCCGAATGGGTCACCGAGTGCCAATACGAAGATGACATCGCCTGCGGTGAGCAGCACGCCCGCCCAGAGGGGCAGCGCCGGCTAGATCAAGCACAGTGCGATGGCGGAGCCAAGGAGCTCGGCAAGGTCGGTGATATGATAGCAATCTCAGCGATTATGTAGAGTGGATAGTGCAGCAGATATCGGTTGAGAAGCTTGTGCTTGGGACGAGAGTGGAGCAGGATGCGGCAGTGTGAGGCCAGGTCTAGGGCGTATGGCATAGTTAGCTCAGGGCATCGAGTGGTATTGGATGGAAACATACCTAAGCCTGTAACACATCCCAATCGACTGGCCAGTATCTATGCGCAAGCATATGCATGAGGAGTGTGATCTAAGCGAGTATTGATCTGCATACCTGCAAAAACACCGCAAACAATCCAGCCAAAAGCACGACAAAGAGCAGCTTATTGCCGTACACACTTCCCGCTTGCAAGTCTACCCCCTTGGCCCAGCATTAAAATCAGTTTATGGGACGACACGGTGGATACTTACGGGTCAAAACCTACGCCAGTGTGTTTCGTCGCGTGCTTCACGACTACCGAGGCGCTGTGACCATGGCTGCTTCAAATGACGCGTCCACCGCTATGTCCGCAGTTCCTCCGCGCTCTCCGCGATTGTCCTTGTTGACTTCTCCGTCACTTTCTGTCTCTGTTTTCACTGCTTCATCCTACTTGTTCCGCATCGACACATGTGACTCCCCTGCTATCTTAAATATCATATCTCTTCAAGATTCCGTCAAAAGCGCGTATTCGAGACATGCTGGCGCAGGCTCAACGCTTGCGATGATCGCTGACCCGGCGAGCTGATAATTGAGGCGACCGCTGATAGGCGTGCGTTTGCCCACAGGTCTTATTTCGTGGACTGCAAGTACATTCTCATTGAGTGATGGCATGCGGGACCGGCGCTAACCCTGAATGCAGCGTTCTTCCTTGCCACCTACTTCTTCGAAGGTAAGTCCTTGGTGCATTACAGGTAAAACTAGGGAGAGCTGACAATGATCTGCTACAGCACAAGCGCATAATATCGATCATCGTACTCAGCCCCGGGGTGAAGAAGATGCTGTTGAACGACGCCAAAGACTTCTTCAAGTCCGAGAAGGTGTGTCGTTGACCTCTAGTCTGTGATGTTGCTGACCTCTGTTCAGTGGTATGCTGATCGCGGCATTCCCTTCCGGCGCGGCTACCTGCTCCATCGTGTACCCGGTTCTGGCAAGTCCTCCCTGATCCACGCCATCGCCGGCGAGCTCATGCTCGATATCTACACGCTCTCCCTGTCACCATTGTGGATCTCGGACGGCACGCTCACTACTCTCATGTCCAGTGTACCCGCGCGCGGCGTCGTCTTCCTGGAGGACCTCGACGTCGCGTTCACGCGGAGCACCACCCCGCGACTTGAACTCCACGGGCAGACCCGGCGGCGACGGAACAAGGACAGAGACGTTACAGAGCCGCCAGAGCCGCGACGCGAACCTGAGCGACATAAACACGCCCTCGGACCTGCTCAACGCACCGGACGGCGCTACCGCCTCTGAGGGCACATTCTCTTCGCCACGACGAACCACCTCGAACGCCTCGATCCCGCGCTGAGCCGAGGAGTGTGCCACATGCCCCCGCCGGTCGCAGAGAACATTGTCCCCCTGGCGCTCCGGCAAAGCCACTGGATGCTGCGAAGCTCGCGTTCCCAGCCAAGGAGTTTGCGGATGGATGTCCCGACGAGTTCCACGTCGCTGCGCTGCAAGGATGTAGTATCTCTGTCTGCGTCCGACCTTGTCTGCATCAAGATGCTGATGCGAGTTTTGATAGATCTTCTGGAGGACAAGTCAGATCCAGACGCCGCGGCGAGCGAGGTGGTCGCTTGGGTCCTTGGCGAGCGTGAACTGCGTGAGCGGCCCGCACGTGAGAAGGAGACGCGTGAGCCAAAGAGGACACTCGAGGACAGTCTTCATTCGTGCCAATTCGCGTATTTGAGGCATGCTGGAGCAGGCTCGACGCTTGCGATGATCGTTGACCTGGCGAGACGGTGATTGAGGCGACCGCTGATAGGCGTGCGTTTGCCCACAGGTCTGATTTCGTGGACTGCAAATACATTCTCATTGGGTGATGGCATGCGGCGCTAACCCTGAATGCAACGTTCTTCCTTGCCGCCTACTTATTCAAAGGTACGTCCTTGGTGCTATTACGGGTGGAGCTCAGAGCTGAAAATGGTCTGCTACAGCACAAGCGCACAATATCGATCATCGTACTCAACCCCGGGGTGGAGGAGATGCTGTTGAACGACACCAAAGACTTCTTCCAGTCCGAGAAGGTGTGTATCGTTGATCTCTAGTCTGCGATGTTACTTACCTCTGTTTCAGCGGTATGCTGATCGCGGCATTCCCTTCCGGCGCGGCTACCTACTCCATTGTGTACCCGGTTCTAGCAAGTCCTCCCTGATCCACGCCATCGCCGGCGAGCTCATGCTCGACATATGCACGCTCTCCCTGTTATCATCGTGAACCTCCGACGCCACGCTCGCCACCTCCACGTCCCGTGTACCCGCGCGCGGCATCGTCTTCCTGGAGGACCTCGACGCCACGTTCACGCAGAGCGCCAGCCGCGACTCGGACTCCACGGGCACACCCGGCGGCGAACAACACAAGCACAGAGACGTTGCGGAGCCGCCGGCGCCGCGACGCGAACCGGAACGACATCAACACGCCCTCGGACCTGCTCAACGCGCTGGACGGCGCTAGCGCCTCTGAGGGGCACATTCTCTTCGCGACGACAAACCACCCTTGATCCTGCGCTGAGTCGAGGAGTCTGCGATGGAGGACGCGGAGATAGGCGTCCATGCTCCCGCCGGCCGAACAGAACATTGTCGCCCCGGTGCATTCGGCAAGCCGCTGGATGCCGCGGAGCTCGTGTTCCCGGCCAAGGTGTTTGCGGATGGATGTCCCGACGAGTTCAGCGTCGCTGCGCTTCAAGGTTATATATAGTATATCTGTCTGCGTCTGACCTTTGCGTCAGGATGCCGATGCGAGCCGATGCGAGTTTTGATAGATATTCTGGGGGGACAAGTCAAATCCAGACGTCGTGGCGAGCGGAGTGGTCTCGCGGCGAGCGCGAACTGCGTGAGCGACTTGCACGTGAGAAGGAGATGTGCGAGGCAAAGGAGACACTCGAGGTTAGTCTTGGTCCGTGCCAATTCAACTTACAAGCTAACTTTGTCCCATCTACAGCGCGAAAAGTGGCGCAAGGAGGTCGTGAAGAAGGAGCGCGAAAAGGCCCAGCTCGAGAAAAAGGAGCTCGAGCACTTAGGTTGCATAGGATCCATTCATCACCGTCACTCAATGGCACATCTAGCACAATACATATGTACCTTAACTTGTATTTTAAATGCAGAAATAAACATACTTGTCCCATTGAATTTCTGGCCTGCATTATTATATACGAGCACCGGGCAATGACGGAGCCAAGGAGTTCAGCGGGGTCAGTTGATATTATCGTGCTCTCAGAGAGTTTTTAGAATAGATAGAGGAGCAGATAAACGGCTACACCGTCCCCTAATTGCATGTCAACAAGTATGCCGTCCCTACGACATACAATGTCGCCGTCAGCGATCTCGTCGCGGAGCTTCAATTAACACTCAACCACGTATCTACCGCTCTTTCCGCTGTTTCCTCGGCGCTCTCTAACATGACTGCCCCGTTGTCCTCGTTGACTTCGTCATTATCTGCACTCTCGCTTTCCCTGCTTCTGTCATTGTCCTCAGCCTCTTCTACTGTCATCAGCAGAGTTGCGAGCACTACCGCCGCCACTGTGAGCTCAAGCTCAGCGGCTCCGTCCAGCTCGAGCTCCGTGGCGCCGTCCACTTCTTCCGATGCGAGTTCAACGTCGTCTAAAGCCGAAGCTGCAGCAACATCAGACATTACCCCTGCAGTAAGTCCTTTGCTGCCCGGAAGTATGGATAATCAAAGTCGCTTGCCAGAGTAGTTAAATGAGATGAGCCACCGGAGAGGATGTGCAATCGAGAGGGTCGCTGCACTCGGGGTGCACGCATTGTCAGAATAGCAGCTCAACGATGTTTCGAATGATGTCCGATGATATGGAAAGACGCCGCCATTGAACCATGTGGTTGCGGAAAAGGATCGCAAAGGGCGACGAATTGCTACAGGGATTTTTTATTGAAACTCGAAGATCGATAGGAAGTCCACCAGACCTTCGCAGGTAAACCTCAATCGGTTCTAGATCATAGCGGCGCGGCGAATTATGCAGATTCCTGGGATATGCAATGCGCCATTTCGCCAATATCTCTTCACATGAGAGACCAATATCTCGAACCTAGCGCAGGGAATTCTGTTTCTCAAAAAAGGTGGCTTCCTTCTCTGTTTCTGCGGGGATGGCTCCGAGCTCGACAATTTGCCATACATCGGGTCCGTGAGTCAACAAACAAAGTAACTCGAACATGTCTGAGTATAGCCTGTGAGAATTTTGATAGAGTAGAGGCTAGTGCTGTTTCACCGCGACTTGTGTTGGTGAAGGTCAGAAGAAAGTGATGCAAAGGAAAGGTTCGAATCTCGGAGGAGCAGTGGCATTATGTAGCTTCCACGTGGCTCGTTTCACACGGGCACTTGCTCGATCGACGTCGGCAAAGGTCAAACCTGGTCATACTTGGTGCATTGCACTTGACTCTGTATAAATTCATAAATTCCTATGTCAATGATACGCTTGCCTACGTCGTGCTCTGGGGTCTTTCTTCTGCTGCACCAATATTGTCGCCAGTCAAAGTTGGACTAAGTACAGGATATCGATATCCCGGGGCGATGGCTAGTATTGGGCCATTGGCCGGTCTCTACCACGCCCTTCTCCGATTTCAACGCCGCTCAATCTGGCGCGTAAACATACCGCGGGGAACCACTGAGCCACTTGAATCGAGCTCGAAGATGCAGAGCCAAATGATCTAACTGCAATCTATGGCCATTCTGCCGAATATGCATTGTTCAAGCTACGCATTCCTTGCGCACCCATGCGCTAAGACTCGGCCTTCGAGTATATGTATGCTTTTGTCTTATCACCACCACTGACTTATTCCTTCTACGCGCGTCTGACCAGTTCAAGTCAGCTGTGAGTTTGGCGATTGCCCGCTACGATGGATCGCAAACTACAGATCCACGCTCACATTCCTGCTCTGCGACTACGTGAAGAAACACCTCACCACCGATTATATTAGCTTTACCGAGAACGCGGTTACTGCAGTGCGTCCCAGTCCTCTACCGAGACGCGTCTTTACCCCCCATTGAGTGCTCATTCTCATTCAATAGCTCCTATCGGAAGCGCTTCCACCAGTGTCCATTACTGAACTTTGCCCACTGCATTGCCCGAGGTGCCTTTCGATGCGCTCATTCGTATACTCAAGCTTACCAAACTCAAACCTTATGATGAAAGGTCCAGCGTCTTGCATGAGGGCGCGCTGGGTTTGCTTTGCCAGGTCCTCCGTGTTTCCGGGAAACCGAGGACAGAGAGAATCTGGGATGAGGAAGATCCGGGTGCGTTTCAGTATTGCTAGCTGGCATGACCGACACTCACTGATATTTCGCATGTAGCTGAGCAGCGAACTTTGCTCCGCTGTCCTATATCCCCATCCTTAGTCTCCGTGCTACCCGCGAGACATCCGAGCTGGGATCAGGCGGTTTAAAATCTGCAAAGATTCCCAAATCGCAACACAAAGTGATCAAGAAGCTCGAAATAATGCAGGTCCAAGAAGTAAAACAGCAGCATATCAAGACGAAAGATGTCTTGTAAGCATTCATTTCGTGACTGGATGACCTCCGATGGCTCATTGCTCCACGTAGACACGTCCGACCCTCTATAGATCCGGCGACCCTCCCGGCTATGCTCTCGCTCTTCAAGTCCTTACCGACTCTCGATCCACTGCTCTTCCCCGACAGACTGTCTTCTCATGTCGAATCGTTCCCCCGCTCAGACTCCCCTCCGTACATCATGCCAAAAGAGGCGTTCGTCTCAATCTTCTGTCGTGCCAACAGGCTGCACGACCAAGAGGTTGATTCAGACATTTTAAAACCTGCGCCGGTACATGCATCCATGCCCAGCACACTGCAGGATCTTCCCGGCATGCTTCCTCCAGTTCAACCTATCGAGACCGGGGAACATGGTTGTCAGCAGTTGTCGTAAACTCTCCCCTTCTTACCACCCCTCATTAACTGCTGACTCCGGTTTCCTCCTTGTAGAAGATTTCGTTCCACCATCTTCGTCGAGTCTGGGTACACCTTCACCAGGATCAGGAACCAGTGATGTCGACGAGCTCGAACAATTCTTGGTATCGCCTCCCGGCTCAAAAGCAAAGCCGCCACTAATACAAGAACTCGTGGACTCCAATATTGCCCAGCTGGCTTCCCTGCCATCCCCAGAAAAAGGTTTATATACTCATCATCCCTATAGATGCTATTGCTGGCCCGAGAAGCGAGAGACTTGGCGAATCTTTATCCAAAAAGTCAAAGTCTATTGGGGACGGCCAACGGTGCGTGCTACTTCTCGTATATATCCCATTGCATTTCATTGACGAGAAACATGGCGCAGTCTCGGGTCATTCCTGGCCCCACTACTTTCGCGATCACAGGTTGACAAACGCGGGGATAAATCCCAAGATACCCATCCACACATCGTCACTACCCGCTTTTACTCCTCACAACTCCATATGCCTATCCGTTCTGGGACAGCCGTCTTCGCTTCTTGAGAGTATGCAAAGTCGTGATCACATGGATACAGCATAATGTAGAATTGCACCCTACTAATGACGACGGGAAAGAGCTAGGCTTGGAGGTTAGGGAAGTGCATGGGGTTGCGGGACACGGTCCTATGGATATCATCATGGATGAGCAACTCAACCAGAAAGGGACTATACTTATGGACGGTGCGTTGAAAGTCGCATAATCAGCTATAAGTGTTCTTACTCGTGGTCCATCAGTGCCGCATCTACCTCTGCCTAGTGCCCTTACGCCTGCCCGAGGGTTTCTCCCGCAGACCTGCTGTTGGTGCCTCCTTGAAGAAGGTCGCGAGGCTCAAATCCTTCAATATAGAGTTATCCTGGCGGCCATTCCGGTTCAGCATCAAGGTTCCCACGAATGAGCAGGTCGCCAGGGTCGAAGCTTAAGGCTTAGGCTGGGATGGTTGAAGAGCCCATGCGGGTCCACGTTGATGCGTCAAAAGTCAACGATATCCTCGCATCCGTGCAAGCCGAAAAGCATCACCATCAGCCCCGCTGGCAGGAGGAGAATGACGACAATACCCTCGCAAAGATGTCGCAAAGCTCGGAGTTTGAGCACATTCTTACCCGAGGCGATCGACTCAGGCTTGCTGGCGTTCCAGAGACCATCTCCGACGAGGAAGCAGCCGTCTGTGTTGTTGATGAAAACGATCACGCAAGTCCGACAACAGTTGCTGTTCCATCCCATGGCACAAAGCCCGACATCGTGGAAAACGCGGTTTTCCTGCTGGAAGACATAGAAAGCGTGGGGTGGGGCAACATTGCTGGCGATTCAAGGATCTCCTTGGTGGACCCCGCAGACTGCATGGAGGAACAGCCTTTCGTAAACTCTTACTTCTCGGATGATGATAAAGAGAACCTCATGCCCTTGCACGAACACGCAACACGTGAGAACCTTTACACAGAGGAAGAAGAATACACTCGGTTTGATGAAAACGCTATCGTTTGGATCTGGATCTAATCCCCGCAACTTTCCCCCTCACCAGCTCGAGGTCCTTCCAAGTGGGCTAGCAGAGGAGTCACCTTGTTACCCTGATGAACCCGAATGACAGCATGCCCATACGTGTTCCAAAGATACTCATATCGACTTCCCCGCCAATACATTTGCTCGCTTTGAAATCCCTGAGTCGCAAAGCCCCTCTCCATCCTCATTTACGTCTGAAACGAAAATGTGCTGGTCGGTCGGTCGGTCGACTAATTCTTAAAACTCAAGAACTACTCTGCTCTTGCAGAAAGCTTCCACGCAGCTGTCCCTGTGGCTATTATGGAGATTGCCCCCATCCCTATTCTTGACGAGGAGGAGATCCCGGGGGTTTATGCTGCCCCTGAAAGCATACAAGATCGCAACACATTGATCTTTCCCTCGCCACGGCTGCTTCCTTCTACCGTGCATCGATATCTCGCCTCAGTAGGCTTCGTTCAGAAGCGGTCCATTGTATGTGCTCTCGCCACTCGGGAGTGTTCAGTGGATCTCACCGAGCGGGAGACTCCCGACGGCGTACAAACACAATAGACCACCCAGTTCGATCAATCCATATACTGCCGCAGCCATCCGGGCGATCTAGAAGCTTCGTCGAAGCTTATCGATAACGGATGAATTTGATTCTAAGAAAACCAACACATCGGTCCATTTAGCATTGGCCGATACTTTCGAGCAGGCCGCTATGTTCACCAAGTGCTTTTGTGATTGTGCCGAAGCCAACGATGCGACCGGAGGAGTGATCTGGGGCTCTCGTGAGTGGCTAGACAATGAGGAGCAGGAGGTGATTGATTTTATATATGCTGATATACAACATCGCAGGGTGAAAGGGACTTGGGACGTTGTCGAGGAATGAACATGTTCTCCGCTTTCACGATGCTTTTCCAGATGCCATTGCAGTCGTTCCTTGATCTCGATGCGGCGGAGAGAGCTTTAACAGCTGATAGGGCATGAACGAGCAGTGAGTTAAAATGATCCGGATACGGATTATCTTCCTGGCACTACTTTAGATGAAATTCAATGCAGAATTGGACAGCCAGTACCATGGCCCAAGATCAATATCCGTCGTCAAGTAAAGATGAGGCTTAGGAATACCTTGTATCTGGCCATCGAAGATGATATGATGACTGCAGCCTTGGACAAGGTTGCGACACGATTGTATAGCGTTATAGGCGCTATTAATTTACTACTTCGATGTATGACGTGGTGTCCATCTTGACCCCAGGTCTTCTCTTTATGGTTGGCATCTGGCGTGATTCTCTACGAAGGTTTGCTGACCATATGTCGTGCGCAGGATACTGGATACAATTCACTCGGCCTTAAATAAGAAGTGAGAAACAATAATCAGCTGTTGTTTTATTCACCGTTAATATAGTACGCCACGCCAACTACTTCTGCATGGTAAACGGGACACACATATATCCGCGACACATTTTGGCGTGTTTCGAAGGTATCTATCTGGCTTTGTTCACTCAAAAACATTCCATTCCGGCATTCTGCATGCTCTAAATTATATCTTGCAGTTTGCACCAATGCTCTGCTGCTGACGTTGAACCTGTGGCGCGCTCTAAGAATTCGAACTAGCGCGGAGCCCGACTGTTTTGTAGGTCACTCACCTCCTTCGTTGAGATTTGAGCTCGAAATTCGACATTCATACAGGTAAGCTGTAGCTTCGACTTATTTTCAACTCTGCTCATCGACTTCACACTAAATGGGTAACATTCCTGTGCTATCAATTCTCCATGACGGTTTCGAAGATGATCACGAGTGTGCTAACGACAAGATGCGTGTAAGTACGACACCCTTTGCTCGGTTCTCTATACATAGCTATTATGATGATAGCAATACAAGTCCTAGGGTTGAATCCTGGAACCCTTGAAAACAATATGATCATGCGGCGATCGACACCATCTTGTAGGTGTCGCTGTTGACCTCCACTAGACTCTCAATATTTCTTTTCAATATTGATCTCAAGCTGTACGGACCGGGGTCGCCGAGCATGTATAGTTAGGATGATAGAGAAATGACACACTTTTGGCTTGCCATTCACGGAGCCGAGTAGAAGCGGTGGTTACGATGCAGGCATAATATGTCAGTTCATAAGATATAAGAATCACAGGTACTATGAGCTCACGGATGGCTCGTTAGGTCTTTTGAAGGGACTTGGAAGAGATGAGACATTGTGAGAAACAACGAGGGATGTATCGAAATGAATATCGTTAGGCCCTCTGCTGAGGTTAAGCCTAGTATCAGTATTGCGTGCAATGTCGACTGTAGGTATTCTTTCCAATGAGGTGTTTCCCAACCTTATGTCGCCAACAGCGGATTTTCATAAGCTGTGATCACTCGTCAGATCTGCCGCAAATGATGGGATTTATATGGCTCACGTTTTGAAATAACAAAGTGGAGAGCGAGGAATACGCGATTGTGGCGTATTGGGAGTCAGAAAGTCATCGACGAGATAGCAGCGACGCTAGAAAGACATACCTTGACAAATCTTCAGTGCAAACTGATAATTGCACTAAATGGCAGTGTTTCGTTGGAAGTTAACACATGGAGTGGAACCGGGTGTGCGAATTGTGATTGAAGATAAGATGGCATTGTGGATATAAAATGAAAGCGTTGCAAAATGAACAACTGGACAAGCCGACGAGTAATTGGCCAAAGCGCTAACGAGAAGCACTGCTAACAAGTCAAGATATGTCGCAAAGCAATATACGAAAAAGAAAGAGACAAAGGTACATCAAACCCATCACAGCAAACGGTAAGAGCCATACAAGCGACCACAGAAAGAATGACGAAGGCTACGGAGCTGGCATTGAACTTGAATCACATAGATAAGGCGCCGTTGAAGCTGCCGGAAATGGACAGTAAGGCGGTAGCGCCATGCGTTGCGGGGAGTAGACTAGTCTGTGTGCCCTGTGAATGGCCCCGCTTGGAGTGCCCAAACGCGGATGGTCTTATCATTGGATCCCGACGCGATGTGATGCGCTGTCCGTCTGGCGAGAACACCACCGAGTTGACCGGCTCAGTGTGCCCTGTGAATGGCCCCGCCTTGAGTGCACCAGATTCCGCATCCCAAACGCAGATGGTCTTGTCATTGGATCCCGACGCGATGCGCTGTCCGTCTGGCGAGAACACCACTGAGTGGACCGGCTTAGTCTGCCCTGTGAATGGCCCCGCCCTGAGTGCACCGGATTCCGCATCCCAAACTCGGATGGTATTTTCATCTCAACGCGCACAATCGTACGCTCGAGGCGCTTTATCTTGCTTGGGAGGTCTTCGAGGTCGTCGACGAAAGAGTACAATGCTGCCATTTTGTCGAAAAGCGCAACGATATTGGCGTCGGTCTCCTTTTCGTGTTGATAGGCCTGACTCACATCATCAGAATGAGGTTTGGGAAGAACAAGGACCAACGTACTTTGTAGACCAAGCTTAGCACCTTCCAAGTTGCATCGGCGTACGCGTGAGCCTGGTTATCCAATTAGGGTCAGAGTTGATTCGAGGAGTCAACAGAGGTTGCTTACCTTCGCGTCGACTGCATCAACTGTAGCATTGGCAATCACTGGGATTCTGCCTAAAACAGTTCCCCGACTTTGGAGAAGATCGTTGTTTCTACATGTTGCTGCACCAAGATTCTCCGGTCCTTGTTGTGCGTATAGTTCATCGATGCTTTGCGCTATGTCGCACAGTGAGTCAGTTGCTTCTGTGCATGAGTTTCTTTGAGGACGCACCTGTCAGAGCATAACTCTGACTCTGTGGTGACATGATCGACGCCTATCCACGATGCGAGTAAGTGCGAGTCTTTGAGATCTTCAGCGACGGCCCAGCCAGAGGAGAGTGGGAGATCGCTTGCGGCACAAGCTAAGTGGTCGCAACGAGGTAGACCCTATTTCATGATGCTGAGTCTAAACGACTGTGATTCGTGGACGGTGGAAGTGAAAGTGAAAGGGCGACCTCGTGCCTAGTGCTCACGAGGTAAGGCCCCTATCCTGCATTACTTCGAACTGCAACTTTAAGCAATGCACAAGTTATTGCAACCTCCGAGTCCTAAGTAGTACCCACGCAGAGGGGTCATCAAAGTCACCGGAAGTGATTGTAAGCATTGTGGGCCGAGGTCCACCCCGTTGTCCTCGTTGACTATCTCAGTATTTGAGGCGTGCAGGTGTACATGTCAGTGACTGGAGTCTAAAATTGGAAATTGGAGCCATACATACGTCACCCGTGATCGAACATTCTCCGGCGGCAATAACAGGCGCGACTTCTGCCTAAGGTCTGGCATCCAATTTTCAGGTCCTCTCACAGATCTCAACACGCAAGTTGTATTTCTCTGTATTTCAGTTGCTTTCGCTGAAGTCGCTATCCAGGCCCACTTCATTCGCTATATGCCTTTTTCACAACCCGTCATTCACCTGGACCATCTCAACCCCCAAGCTTCAAGTGAAGGCGCTCGGTACCATATTCCACAACGTCTCGCTATCAAAGGACATCACTCTTGCGGCTTTCAACGGTCTACCCTGGGTCACAATCGGCAAATTTCACCTGGCAGGTGGAACTACCATCGAGACTCAAGCTGTCATCCCATCCCCGTCTCGTAAGTCGCTGCCTTTGCCCACTCGTTTCTGACACTGATGGAATCACAGAGCTCGGCATCGATCTTGGCACTGTTGGTTTCCTGGCGTACTATGACAATGTGGAAGTTGGCCGTGAGTCCTTATTCGATTCCTTTGATATCAGCTGTTGAATGTTTGTTGCTAGGGCTCACTGGATCCAACTTGTGGACACGACCACTACATCTGCTCTGAAAGGTCGCATCATTCCCCAAAGCGGTTCAAATCTGGACACTATCGGGCAGCTCTTCTCGCCTAGTACCTGCAGGCCGACTCAATCGATCTCGTCGCCAAGGGTGGTTCAGTTGTTCCCATTGGCTCCACCACACCGATCTCCTGGCTGAGCGCAGCATTCAAGACATTGTCTCTAGATGTCGTCCTCATGGGCAAGAAGTACAAGGTGCGTTTTGGATTTCGGTGCAAATGCTTAATGCTAACTCTCTCCAGATCATCGATTCGATCCCGAGTCGAGCTCACAACCACGACTGAAACGTATGCCCCGCTCGTCGGCTCAAACACCACACTGGCGACATATCAGAATCCCTTCGGGTTCTCGCTTCAAGTCATACAGTCCGCAGTTGACATGGTTATCGCATTACCGGACAATGGTACCCAGATCGCCACCGTAAGTCACATTCTCCCTCCCTTTGGAACACCCGCTTATTTCCTGACAGTTGGCTTTGGCTACGTCTGATACCGTCGGAGGGGTTTCTACTGGGAATGTCGCTGATCTCCCAATCAGCTTCCACAACCTCCCCTTGACAGCACTCAGCGACCCCGCCATGCAAGAGCTCTTCGAGGCAGTGACCGATACGCCGCTGGCCAATCTTACTCTCGAGGGAAGCGCGAATGTTACTGCCAAGACCACCATTGGCAACGTCCCGATCGCCAGCATACCGTTTAATGTCCAGTCCAGTTTGGCGGTATGTTCACTCGCTTGCGCTTTTTGAACTACCCGTCTAATGTTTTTCAAAGGCTTGGATGGTTTTCGAACTCAGCCCGTCACAGTCGCCGATCTCGTGGTTGCAGGCGGGACGCCGGACCATCTGCTCATCGCCATCAACACCGATCTGCTGAACCCGAGCAACATCACACTTGAGACGAGCTTAGTTATATTTGCATTGCAGTTCGAGAGCGTGACCATCGGCTCCGCCATTATCGACCCCTTGTTGCTCGTGCCTGGAAATGCGCTATATGCAACTCAAGTGCATTACTCCCCTCAAGGCAGCGCGGTCACCCAAGGCGAGCAGCTGCTCGCCAACTATGTACAAGGCGTCGATTCGGAAACGACCATCCAAGGGACTTTGGCCTCCAGCCCATACGCCTTCCCTTCAACCAGCCCTTTCACCCATTACTCTGACGCCGGTCACCATCCCCGCTATCCACCAGCTGTTGATCCCTGAGGCCACCCTGGAGTTCACTGTCAACATCACGCAGACGGGAATAGCAAATGCTACATTCATGCTCGACAATCCATTCGATACCAGTATCAACATCCTCATGCTGAGCGCTACGGCTACCTACCAGAACCTGACCCCCGGCTCGATCAACAATGTGGACCTGTTGTCGCACCCCATCGTAGCTGAAGCTCACCAGAACATCACCTCCCCAGTGGTGCCTTTCGCATTTAACCTGAACCCCATGGTTATCATCGAGTTGAAATTGGACACTGCGGCAGCCAACGTCGTTGATCTTAGGCCTTTGGTCGCGCTGTTCAATGTCGCTCTCAGCGAGCCGAATTTCGTAACAAGCATCACGAGTTATGTAGACGCTGGTCCCGCGGTGTGTGTTAGGCAAGTAACTCTTTACACTATCGTGCGTTTCAGCCAATTAACAACGGTCTATTTAGCGGCAATCAATTCGATGTCTACAGCACAATTCTAGCCGCGCTGAAGGGACTGAAGATCAACCTGGCCATCGAATCAAGTCTCAAGCTCGACGAGTATCCGACCAACCTGGGCTTCAATCAAACGGGGGTCTCTGTCATCACTGACCAGACCGCTCTGTACCTTATTGGTGCTGCAGCTCCACCCATTGTACAGAACCTCGTTGACGAAGCGAATTTGGTCTTCACGGGGGCCAACCCTACCAACTTGACGGACACAGGCTTCTCCCTCGCCCTTGCAGGCTCATTGACGAACATCGGTCCTTTGGACGCGTTCTCGGAGCCTGTCATAGTCAATTGGGAAGGGGCCGACTTTGTGAACATCTTTTTTTTTTTTTTGGGTTTCTCGTCGTCACGGACTCGATCCATGCCAATTTGCATTAATACACGCTCAACTCACGTTCACTTCCTCTACATACCCTTTGTGATTCTTTACTTTATCTCGCTATGTACTGCAAATGGCTATGTCAAATTTACCTTCATTTTTCCGAATGCTATCCTTCGAACACGCCACACTGGAACAAGTCCTTGCGTCCAGTGCAAATTGATAGTTGCGCTAAATGGCAGTGTTTCGTTGGGAGTCAACACATGGAGTGGAACCGGGCTTGCGAATTGCGATTGAAGACAAGATATTGTGGATACATTATGAGAGAATTACAAGTGAACAACTGGATAAAACGATGGGTAATTAACCACAGAGCTAACAAGAAGCACGTCTATCGGGTCCTCAAGATGCGTCGCAAAGCAACGTCCAAAAAACCAATAGACCAAGCTCCAACAAACTCGCCACAGCAAACGGTAAAAGTCATACAAGCGACCCCAGAAAGAAGGATGACCGCTACGGAACCGCCGTTAAGCCCAAATCACATCGACGAGGCCGTTCAAGCTGCCGGTAATGAACAGGTAGGCGGCACTGCCGCCATGATCAGCCAGATCACCACTCTCAGCCCCGTCGCCACTTGCCGCTGCTGTAATCCACCGCCCTGTCCTGCTCTTCCGCTGTTTCGGCATCGTTCGGATTAGCCACCTCGATCTCCAGATCAGTAGGTGGTGTAGGTGGAGCAGATGCGGGGATTGGGGGCATCGGGGACGGGGACATCCAACACGGGCGCGCGCACAGACATGATCCCCTTGGAGCTCGAGAGGTATATGAGCGGCAGCGTCACGAACGGCAGCACGACAGAGAGTATGCCTTGGCTTGCCGTCAGCAGCCCGTTCAGCACCGAACGGCCCCCGGCGGCCGCGATGATGAGGGAGGGGACGAGGCCTATGAGGCGCGTCACGAGGCGGCGCATGGCCGGCTGGAAGTAAATTCAAGATGGGGATAAGTACATAGTAGCGGAGAGGAAGGGGGAGCGGGTGAAAGCATGACTTACGGAGGCGCGCCATCGCAGAAAATCCCTCCAAGATGCTTTGTCCAGCTACGGTCGCAATCATCGACGAGGTCTGCCCCGCCGCGAGCAACGCCAGCGCGAACAGCAGCGTAGCGGCTGTGCAGCTAAAGCACAAAGCGTGAGCCATGTCCGATACGCATCCAAAACAAGAAAGAACGCACGTTTCCCAACTAAACACCTGATGGGCCTGTACGCGTCAAACAAGCTCGCCGCGCCCGTCTTTGTCGCATCCGCCTCCGCGCCGTAGTAGAACACCGCCGCTGCGAGAACGAGGATGAGCGCGTTGATGATCACCGCGAAGCCGAGCAGGCTCAGCGCCATGTCCACGATCCCGTGCCACACGAACCCGGGGGCGTTGTTTTCGCGCTCCGCGTGCGTTTTGAGTTCTGGCTCGTAGTCCTTGAAGGGCCGGTTTGTGGAGGTGACTTTGGATATGGAGCGAAAGAAGGTGGCTATTCGGCGTGGAAGGGGTACGTGGGAGGGGGCGGTAGAGAGGGGCCCGTCCGGGGATGGGGTCTTTGGGGGGGAGGCGGCGAGGCGATCTTGCGTGGCGAGGGCAGATCCCAAGAAGAGACTGTGGGGCATAACGGTTGCTCCCAGTATCCCCACGGCTGTATCGTATGCGCGTCAGAACGGCGCGCATTCATGAGTATCGATCAAGACTGACAGGTGTACAGTCCGCCAGATGCGAATATCGTCTTCGATGGCACCAGCCCATCGCATGCTCGTGCCCATTTTACGTCCAATTTGGCGGATGATGATTCCCATGCGACGAACGAGTACCTGACCAGTACAATATGCGCGTCAGTCCGTGCACACCAGTAATTAACTCGGACGTCATATACCAATACAGTTATTAGCCACTCGGATATCTTCGCCGGCCGTTCACCGAGTGGGTCACCGAGTGCCAATACGAAGACGACATCGCCTGCAGTGAGCAGCACGCCGGTGGAGCCAAGGAGCTCAGCCAGGTTGGTGGATATGATCGCAATCTCAGAGAGTATGCGCAGATGTCGGTAGAGAAGCTAGTGCTTGGGACGAGGGTGCAGCAGGATACGGCAGTACTATGTCTCGGGATATCGAGTGAGGACCCTGGCGTATACTGCAGCATGTCCGATCCGAAAAAGGTCAATTTGAGGGCTTTCCGTACGCTGCCATATTTGGGTGAAACCGTGTGCAAATTGGATCGGGCATCGGTTTCGACGCACTTTCGTACGCAAGTCATATCGGACATGAATTAAGTCTACTTCCGTGCGCATTGCGGATCGGACCTCCAAACCCGTGCATGGGGTCAGAAAACCGCCTCGCCACTGTCCTGCCCATCCATTTCTCCTGGTTGTAAGGGTTCCGTGCAACCTCCTTGCTGCAGCTGCTTGGCGGGTCCAAATAGAGCTGAAGATTGGTCAAAATCTTTGAGGAGAATGCATCGAGGGTGGCGAGGGTATAGGGCTGGTTGTCCGCTGTGTCGTGAATCCGTGCGCGTAACGATCGAACATATGATCACGAGGTGGTCTTGCGTACGGCTACGGGATCGGACATCGACCAAAATTTGGCGACTAGCGTACGCGTATGGATCGGACATAGGCCTTTTTTTGGAGGGCAATCCGTGTGCAAAGGAGGCAATAAGGATCGGACATATGTGAGGATACGCCAGGGTCCTATCGAGTGGCACCTGTAACACATCCCAATCGACTCGACTCGACGTCCGCACATACGTCATCTTGTCGGACTCCTGCCCCGCCTGCTTGTCTTTCTCGCTATGACGTCGCACAGTAAGCCCACAGTAGTAGTACTGCCCTGTACTTCCATGGGATTCTGGCCACACGCTGACACATAAATGTTCTGCGGAATTCTGCGGTGAGCGATGAATGGCGGAATGTAGATATGTCGAGCGTTCTTCGGCGTTTACCTGGACATCAACATGGACCTTTCAAATGTGGGAATGTGAGACTCTGCCGCTGTCGAGTCACAAACACTCTTTACCAAATGAAACGTGCGCGGCGGTGAACAGAAATAAACATCACTTGTATTATATGTATGCGAAATGTATGCAATATGTAAAGACATGAAATCGGCGGGGCAATCACGAGTAATGTCCATTCATATGTGACATTGGGCCCAATCTTCACCGTGGACGAATCTTGTCATATCCAGTTGCGTTGACTGCTCAGCGATGACAGCGGTATTATAAGGCGACCAAAGCCCAACCCGGTATGTGTGCGGGACCCAAAACAGCCGGCTCGAGGAGTTGTTGAGCATCCATCCGTCTTGATCCAGTCTGGAAGGATCTTGAAATCCATCTGAGGGAGGCCCTTTGGCGAGAACAGTGGGAAGTTGGACACTCCAAATGCGGATGATCTTGTCCCAGGATCCCGACGCAATGTGCTGTCCGTCTGGCGAGAACGTGACTGAGTTTACCTCCTCAGTGTGCCCTATGAATGGCCCCGCCTCGAGTGCACCGGATGCCGCCTCCCAAACACGGATGGTGTTGTCCTTGGATCCCGACGCGATGTGTTGTCCGTCCGGGGAGAACACCACTGACATCACCCAGTTAGTGTGCCCTGTGAATGGCCCCGCCTTGAGTGCGCCGGATTCCGCATCCCAAACGCGGATGGTCTGGTCATCGGATCCCGACGCGATGAGCTGTCCGTCTGGCGAGAACACCACTGAGTTGATATCCCCGGCGTGCCCTGGGAATGGCCCCGCCCTGAGTGCACCGGATCCCGCATCCCAAACGCGGATGGTCTTGTCCCAGGATCCCGACGCGATGAGCTGGCCGTCTGGTGAGAATGCAACTGATTGGACCGCCTTAGTGTGCCTTGTGAATGGCCCCGCCCTGAGTGCACCGGATTCCGCATCCCAGACGCGGATGGTCCCGTCATCTGAGCCCGACGCGATGCACCGTCCGTCTGGCGAGAAAGCGACTGAGTTGACCCAGTCAGTGTGCCCTGTGAATGGCCCCGCCTTGAGTGCACCAGATGCCGCGTCCCAAACACGGATGGTGTTGTCACTGGATCCTGACGCGATGAGCTGTCCGTCTGGCGAGAACACCACTGACATGACCTTATCAGTGTGCCCTATGAATGGCCCCGCCTTGAGTGCACCGGATTCCGCATCCCAAACACAGATGGTCCCATCATTGGATCCCGACGTGATGCGCTGCCCGTCTGGCGAGAACACCACTGAGTTGACCTTATCAGTGTGCCCTATGAATGGCCCCGCCTTGAGTGCATCGGATTCCGCATCCCAAACGCGGATGGTCTGGTCATCGGATCCCGACGCGATGCGCTGTCCGTCTGGCGAGAGCACCACTGATCTGACCTCATCGGTGTGCCCTATGAATGGCCCCGCCCTGAGTGCACCGGATCCCGCATCCCAAACGCGGATGGTCTTGTCACTGGATCCCGACGTGATGCGCTGTCCGTCTAGCGAGAACACCACTGAGTTGACCGCATCAGTGTGCCCTGTGAATGGCCCCGCCTTGAGTGCACCAGATTCCGCATCCCAAACGCGGATGGTCCCGTCATCGGATCCCGACGCGATGCGCTGGCCGTCTGGCGAGAACACCACTGATCTGACCCCCCCAGTGTGCCCTGCATATGGCCCCGCCTTGAGTGCACCGGATTCCACATCCCAAACGCGGATGGTCCTGTCAGCTGAACCCGACGCAATGCGCTTTCCGTCTGGTGAGAACACCACTGAGGAGACCGCCTCAGCGTGCCCTGTAAATGGCCCCGCCTTGAGTATACCGGATTCCGCATCCCAAACACAGATCGTCCCGTCAGCCGAACCCGACGCGATGAGCTGTCCGTCTGGCGAGAACACCACTGAATGGACCTCCCCGGTGTGCCCTGTGAATGGCCCGGCTTTGAGTGCACCAGATTCCGCATCCCAAACGCGGATGGTCTTGTCCCAGGATCCCGACGCGATGAGCTGGCCGTCTGGCGAAAACACGACTGAGCTGACCGCATTAGTGTGCCCTGTGAATGGCCCCGCCTTGAGTACACCAGATTCCGCGTCCCAGACACAGATGGCGTCGTCGCCCGACGCGATGCGCTGTCCGTCCGGTGAGAACACAACTGAAAAGACCATATTTCTATTCACCGCAATTACTTGCTGACAGGGTGGCCACTTCTCTTGCAGGCCGATCTGAACAACAAAGGTCTTTGGGACAGCACTTGTGTATCTTTGCTTGAGAATTGATGAACGAGGGGCGAAAGGTATGCAAGAAAGATAGATATGGGGGACACTCTCTGTAATGACACTCGCGAACGTCCGCACAAACGAGATCCCATCCTGAGCGAATGCATGCAATTCGGATTTCGGGGCCTGTGATACTTGGCTGTCAGCAAATTGGCCACTTCGACATCAAGGATATGCTCACCTTGGCGTATTGTTTGACCCTGTTTAGTGCTATCACCGCTGTCGGAACTTGTTGAAGTAGACTTAACACCTCAAGCCAATAGAAGAACCCGTGCTCGAAGAAGTCGAGAATTGAAGATAGCATGGCATTGTCTCCGGTCGGGCTTGGGTGAAGATGATCCATCCAAAAGCGGCAAACATATGAAAGGCTGTCTGGGATGGAAGATTGAACGCGGGCAGGCAGACCCGGCACGTCTTTGTTGAGTAGATGAGAGTCTGTTAGATTGCATATATTGAAGCGGAGTTGGGATTTCATGAGCCGGAATGAGTGAATCGTGAGCGCACGATGATGCTCTTGCATGTCAATGAACCAAGGCTCCGAAGAGCAGCGCGCACGATCTGTAAGGTAATCGGGAAAAGACTTATGAAACGTTCGGGCTGGTTTGCCTTCACTCCATTGAATAACACACCCGAGACGCCGCAGGGCGATCCGACATTGTTTCCCAGAATCTTCGAATCCCAGCAGTTCGCTGATAGTGGCATCGGTAAGGGGCATTTGGCCGATGACGATCAGTCCCAGCACTTGCCGGAAGGCATCAGTAACTTTCCCGGGTTTCCATCCGCTTGCGGACAGCAGAGCAGTTTTATAGAGCTCGTCAAGGGTGAAAACTTCGCGATCGTGGCCGAGTAAACTGGACAAACACTCGACTGGGTCATCAGTTTGCCGGAGGAACTTCATTGCTGTGGCCGCCCAAATGAATAGACCGGCCGCAAACGCTGCCAGCCGCTGCACCGCAAGCAGCCCTGGCCAGTCAGGTGGAAGCTCGTCATATGAATGTCTGTTGGAGTATATTTGTGCCATTTCGTGCTTGACATACAACAACACATCGGCGTCGCTTGCTGACATAGAAAGGTCGATGGCGTGTATATGGCCAGCGGTGTTGAACACCCTCGCAATGTCTGCATCCGGTCGGCTGGTAATCAGAAAGCGGAATTGCCGAGGGAACTTGGCCAGCTCCTGGGACAACAGAGAAAGCAAGGCCCGTCTCGACTCCGGGCCTCCACACTCGTCCAATGCATCAAGAACGATGATGACAGGACCTTTGATCTCCCGGGAAGCAGCGGAAAGGGGATCCACCAGCAAAGAGGTGAATTGAGTGCTAAGCGGCGCTGATGTGAGCTGTGGGTCCTTTTCCATGGCCGACGATATCGCAGTCTTGATCGCCTGGTCGTGTTCCGCGAGCTGATATGCCAAGGTTCGAATCACCCGGGCCGGGGTGCTTTCAAGGGGTGCGTTCCTATCAAAAAAAAGGAATGCACCCTGCTGCCGGCGCCCTCTGAAGTGCTCAGCAATACTGTTCGCCAAAGTGCTCTTTCCTAATCCGGCAGCGCCATGCAGCCACAGCACGTTCTGCCCTTCCGAAGGAGTGACGAGCCGGTCGATGATGTCCTTCAAGAGATCTTCGCGGGTACCCGCTAGACAGGATGCCCTGATTGCAGCATCCATATTCGCAGGATCCAATGCTTTCAAGCTATCAGACGTGACTAGACATGAACTGCCATTAGTCAACTGCGCCTCATTCCCAGAATGGTGCAATTGGACGCACCGAGCCTCTCCACAACTTTGCGAGTCTGACTAGACTCGAACGCCGTCTGAAGCATCACCCCCGAATTCAAATCCTTCTGAAGCTCCTCCAGTGATGCCGAAAGGTTGGATACCACCTCGCTTTGCCTGGACGTCATTTGTCTCAGAAATCGAGCTGTCGAAACTAGTGAGCATAATTTGTATAGTGTGCCTTGTTCAAACTTACACGCGAACTTTTGTTGGGTGTACTCCCGAAAGAACTTCCCGCACTCGGTGGTCTTCTCCAGAACGCTGACAATTGTACGCTCGAGGCGCTTTATCTTGCTTGAGAGGCCTTCTTCAAGGTCGTCGACGAAAGAGTATAATGCTGCCATTTTGCCGAAGAGCGCAACGACATTGGCGTCGGTCTCTTTTTGGTGTTGATAGGCCTGACTCACATCATCGGAATGGTGTTTTGCGTAAACAAGAACCGACGTACTTTGTAGACCAAGCTTAGCACCTTCCAAGCTGTATCGGCGTACGGGTGAACCTGGTTATCCAATTAGCATTAGAGTTGATTCGAGCAATCAACAGAGGTTGCCTACCTTCGCGATCACATCCACCGCATTAACTGTAGCATCGGCAATCACTTGGATTTTGTTCAAAATGGTCCCCAGACTTTGAAGAAGATCTTTGTTTTCAGATGCTACCACACCGAGATTCTCCAATCCTTGTTGTGCTGGTAGGGTTGAATCGGCGTGCTCAAGATCACCACGTTCAATGTCTTGCCGTGCGGTTTCCAGCACATTATCCCGGGCTTGGTCGGCATTCATGGCTTTGATGCCCACAGAGATCAGTCCCTGAGCCTCGCGCAAAGCGCTTTTTGGTCTTCGCTCCAGTCTGAGCTTTATAACTGCATGTCCATCAATACATCAGTATCAAGGGGGAAATATTGGCATACCATCGCTTCTTGTACACAGACGCAGGAGATCACCGATGCTCGTCTTTACAAATCCGAAGTAAGAGTCCACGGCCGAGCTGTGTTTCAGCTTCAACACTATAATGGATGATTCTGTTGCAGACGGTCTATAGACAAATCAGATGCGATTGCAGGGGGTGTGATCAATCGACTTACATTGTCAATATGTCTCCCCAGACTGGCTTGAGGCTGTCCTTGACAACCTTCGTTCGTCCAACTAGCACATCGTCGACAAACACCTCCACGAATAGGTCCGGCTTGAATTTGGCACGGAACTTGGAGTAAACACTCGACGTCCAGGATAGTTCATCGATAGTTTGGACTATGTCGCGCCGTCAGTCACTTGCTTCCGAGCGCGGGTTTCATTGAGGACGCACCTGTCAGAGAATAGCTCTGACTCTGTGACATGATCGACGCCTATCCACGATTCGAGTGTGAATCTCTGATATCTTCAGGGACGGCGCAGGGCGAGCAGACTCAGAGTTCGCTCTCAGCACAAGCCAGGTGGTCGCAACGAGGTAGACTCTATTTCCACATGCTGTCTGAGCAATTGTGAAAGTGAAAGGGCGGCCTCGAGGGCGCTAGTGTCAGGCAAGCCCCTATCCTACACTCACCCTTAGGCTTCAAATCTAACAGTGCATGTATCACCCACGCCTAGATCCCAGAAGAACTAACTAAGATATTGATATGTTGAAATTTGAATTAATGTGCAAATGCGAGCACCAGTATATAGCTACAAAAGTCCAAAAGTCGTAGGTCATTATGTACCGTAGTCGGAAGTCCGTACTCTGTAGTCCGTGTTCCTACGTATAGACTATACCTCTCGCGATTCGCATCTAGATCTCTATGAGTCTTCTCCCAGAGCAAGTGTCACAAGCACGTAGCCATTCGCCGCCACCATGACCAGCCAGATCACCACCCCCAGCCCCGTCGCCACCCACCCGTTGCTATAATCCACCACCCTCTCCTCAGCCTGCCCTTCCAGCCCCGCCGTCTCTGCATTGCTCGGATTATTCGGATTGTGACTAGCCACTTCGGTCTCCAGATCAGTATGTGGTGGAGGTGGAGCAGACGTGGGGAGCGGGCGCGCTGGGGCCGGGGGCACGGGCACGCGTACAGACATGATCGCCTTGGAGCTCGTGAGGTATATGAGCGGCAGCGTCACGAACGGCAGCGAAACGGAGAGTATGACTTGGCTCGCCACCAGCAGCCCGTTCAGCCCGGAGCGGCCCCCGGCGGCCGCGATGATGAGCGAGGGGACGAGGCCTATGAGGCGCGTCACGAGGCGGCGCATGGCCGGCTGGGAGTAAATTCAAAATGGGGATCAGTACATAGTAATGGAGAGGAGGGGAGGATGAGAGAGGGGGGAGGGGAGGATGAAACCAAGACTTACGGAAACACGCCATCGCAGAAATCCCTCCGAGACGCTTTGCCCAGCTACGGTCGCAATCATCGACGAGCTCTGCCCCGCCGCGAGCAACGCCAGCGCGAACAGCAGCGCAGCGGCTGTGCAGATAAAGCACAATGCATGAGCCATGTCCGATATACATTCAAAGAAAGAAAGAAAGAAAGAACGCACGTTTCCCGACTAAATCCCCGATGAGCGTGTGCGCGTCAAACATGCTCGCAGGGTCTGTTGTCGTGGCGTCCCCCCGCGCCGTGGTAGAACACCGCCGCGGCGAGGACGAGGATTAGCGCGTTGATGATCACCGCGAAGCCGAGCAGGCTCAGCGCCATGTCCCCGATCCCGTGCCACAGGTGCGGGCGCACGAACCCGAGGGCGTTGGTTTCGCGCTCCGCGTGGGTCTTGGGTTCTGGCTCGTAGTTGTCCTTGAACGACTGGTCTGTGAAGGTGACTTTGAATGTGGAGCGGAAGAAGGTGGCTATTCGGCGCGTCTGGGGTATGCGGGATGGGGCGGTAGAGGGGCGCGTCTGGGGATGGGGTCTTTGAAGGGGAGGCGGTGAGGCGACCTTGCGTGGCGAGGGCGGAGCCTAGGAAGAGGCTACAGGGCATAACGGTTGCTCACAATGTCCCCAGGGCTATATCGTTTACGTATCAGAACGACATGCATTCATGAGTATCGATCAAGGCGGACAAGTATAGTCCGCCAGATGCGAATATCGTCTTCGATGGCACGAACCAGTCGAATACTTGCGCCCAGTTTACGTCCACTTTGGCGATGATGATTGGCATGCAGACGAACGGGTACCTGACCAGTGGGATATGTCCGTCAGTCTATGCACACCAGTAATCGACTCGGACGACACATACCAGCACAGCAATTAGCCACTCGAACATCTTCCCTGGTCGGCCCCCTAGTGGGTCACCGAGTGCCAAGATGAAGATGACATCGCCTGCGGTGAGCAGCACGCCCGCCCAGAGGGGCAGCGCCGGCCAGATCAAGCACAGTGCGATGGCGGAGCCAAGGAGCTCGGCCAGGTCGGTGGATATGATAGCAATCTCAGCGATTATGTAGAGCGGATAGTGCAGCAGATATCGGCTGAGAAGCTTATGCTTAGGACGAGAGTGGAGCAGGATGCGGCAGTGTGAGGCCAGGTCTAGGGCGTATGGCATAGTTAGCTCAGGGCATCGAGTGGTATTGGATGAAAACATACCGAAGCCTGTAACGCATCCCAATCGACTGGCCAGTATCTATGCGCAAGCATGAGGAGTGTGATCTGAGCGAGTATTGATCTGCATACCTTCAAAAACACCGCAAACAATCCAGCCAAAAGCACGACAAAGAGCAACTTGTAGCCGTACACACTTCCCGCTTGCAAGTCTACGCCCCAGTTCCCACTTGGCCCGGCATTAGAATCAGTTTATGGGGCCGCGGGTCAAAGTAGGCAACAGCGCATACGATGCCCACGCCAGTGTGTTTCGTCGCGTGCTTCACGACTACCGAGGATGCGTCTTTGAGGTGCTGTGACGATGGCTGCTTATCGTCATGGACGACGCGTGCATCATTATCCACCGCTGTGTCTTGGGAGCGAAGTATTAAAGGTTGTCCGTTGTTTCCTCGGTGCTCTGTAAGTTTAACGTGCCGTTGTTCTTGTTGACAATGACGTCCCCCTGTCTTTGTCTTTGTCATCGGCTTCTGTTTCCAATCGACACATGCGACTCCTTGCTATCTTAAACATCACATCTCTTCAGGATTCCGTCAAAAGCGCGTATTCGAGACGCGCTGTTGTGTGGAAAACCTTTTGGTATCCGCCAGACCTTAGGCTGGGTCGTCATCGATGGCATAAACTAACGAACCGTGTTGGTAGAAGGCATGCGGAGCTCAGACTTCACGATCTCGCAAGAGGAGGGAGGGCTCTGAAATGCTGCAAGGGCACAGCCTCTGGATCTACAGCATTAATAAATGTTAACAGCTGGTATTAATATTGCCTCGTGGCAGCGGTTAGTTACTAAGCACCCGGCCGGTACACACGTTTGTGCTGAGGAATTGGCAGATGCAAACCTCCGTTGATAGCTGTCGATGGGAAGTTGTCATTAGAGGCTCAGAGTCATGGCGGGGGGATGCCATGCCGGTGGTGAGGTTCGGTTTATTTCCCGACACGTCCCTGCAAGAGGCACGCGCCGGTATCCATACTACCGGTGACTCGCACATCAGTTTCCCGACCACGAGGAACGAATGAATGTCGGATGGCTTCGGCCCGACGGAACCTATAGCTATATTTTGTGACTGGCTTTTGCCTAGCTTTAACTTTTCACCCTCCCCTGCTATCCCATCGGCGACGATGCCTCTGCTGCCTTAGACAACTGAGCTTTACGCTCCAACCGTCATAGAAACCAAGGACTCTGGTCAAATAGACTTGGACCCATCGATACAGAACGATCGGCCAACCCCTCGAATACGAGTTCTTTTAGACCCATAGACGCATAGACGCATAGACTTGCACTAGATTCACAAGTTTATACCAATCATACCCAGGATTAAAAAAATATAGCACTCCGCTAAAAATGTCACTTCCAGGGAACCCCACAGGCTTTCTACCCCCGCTAGGGCAGATCGCAAAGTGCTCGCCAGCACAGATCACCTCCGCGCTCAACCACCTCCGCCTGCTTTATTGGCCCTTGCCCCCCTCTGCAGTTCTGCAGCTCCGTAAACGGGCCAAGCAAACCCATCTCATCCACGACGACTCCGTCCCAGATTCGGGGTACGTCTCGCAATCCGAAGACGAAGACGAGGAAGGACATGAGGAATGTGAAGAAGATGCAGACGAGGGACCCCTCGATATCATCCGAGCCGACGCGTACGAGCGCACCTTCGCTGTCCAGTGGCTCACATGCCTTGTCACGCGCTCGGATAAGTGGCTGAGCGCCGGCTCTGGCTCGGAGGACGAGGACGAGCGTTACGCCCTCCTAGACGAGACTACTGCTCTGCTCTCGGCGTTTGCGGGACGGGACATACCGGAGGAGGCCATCACGCGCAAGTTCTCGTTCCCAGTTGTAGAAGGGGTGGTGGAGGTGGAGCTGAACGACGCGCCAGTTACGGGCGAGGACCACACCTGCGTCGGGCTGCAGAGCTGGGCGAGCTCTATCGTCCTCGCCACGCGCCTGTGCGCTGACCCGGCTGCATTCGGACTCGCTGTCGGGCATCCGCGCATCCTGGAGCTCGGCGCGGGCACGGGGTTGTTGAGCATCGTCGCGAAGAAGCTCCTCCCAGCCGCAGACATCTTTGCGACGGACTACCACCCCGACGTCCTCGCGAACTGTGTGCGCAACATGGACACCAACTTTCCTTCCCCTTCTTCCGCGACAGTTGCGGTTGAAGCATTCGACTGGGAGCACCCTTCCCACTCCACCCCCTTCGACCGGCCATTCGACATCATCCTCGCTGCGGACGTGGTGTACCACCCCGACCATGCGCGATGGATTAAGCCTTGCGTCGAGCGGCTCCTCCAACCTGGGGGAAGGTTTTGGATGATCGTGGCGCTGCGCGCGACCGGCCGGCACGAAGGTCTGATAGATATGGTCGATGATGTCTTCCCCGGCATAGAAGCTGTCACATCGGGAGAGGGATGTGTGGAAGCGAAGTTGGCGGTGCTACGGACGGAAGTGTTTGAGCGAATGGACGGGATGGGGAGGGCAGACGAAGGCGGGTACAAGTCGTTCGAGATTGGTTGGGTGCAGTGTTGAAGACTGCTAATGATTTTATCTTGTAGTACTTATGTTATTGCGCTGTTTATTATACTGTTACAGGCTTGCATTGGGCTACATCATTATAGCTTCGTGCATGTTGAACCAGTTGATGCATACTGTTGCCTGTCATGAGTCGGAAGCGTTATAGAGTACCACATAAGCGCCGGCCCGGGCACGTACGTAGTATCCCACCAACATGTACATCAGGCTATCAGCAGACATCAGCACGGCAAAACAGGGCAAACCCCCAAAGATGTTATCGCAAAATCCGTCCAGCCTACCGCAGGGCCATTAAGGGCACGCGTTGGGTTTAGTAATGCAAGTGGATTAAACTCAAACGTTCACCATCTGCTGATTTCCCGCCCACTTTTCTCTCCGAATCGTCTGCACCATGAAGTCTCAATTGGAGGTGAAACCTTTACAGACATCGACATCACCCACCATTGCATGCACTGTCGTGCAGAGTGGGAGCCTACCAGCTTCTATCTCTGACGTACCCAACGAACTTCTTACAGCGATATTCTTTGCCGGATGCGAGGATCGCTCCCTCTCACTACGATCAAAGGAGCTTCCGTTCGAGATCCTGATAACTCAGGTCTCGTATCATTGGCGCATCGTCGCTCACAGTACCCCTCAGCTATGGACGAACGTGGTCATTGATACTCAGGATGAAAATCACCTGAAAAATGCTACGGAGTATGTACAGCGATCACGGGCTCTAACTCTGAACGTGTTCGTACACGTGCCATACCACGGTCAACTCCCCCTCACATTTCCTTCCATTTGCCGCCTCCTTTCCACCGAAGTGGAGCGACTGCAGGTGCTCAGGGTGGAGAGCAATCTCGCAGGCTTTCCAAGTCTGCAGTATGCCTTTGGACACATCGCCAAGAGCGCACCACACCTGCAAGCCCTTGACATCCGGCTGTCTGGAGAAAGGAATATCATGCCACATGTTGGGCTCCAAGAGACCGTCTTCCCAGATGGTTTGCCTAGTCTGCAGTCGCTGCATCTCGTGGGCGTCACCCTCCGCAATACTGTTTTGCCGCAGTGTCCTATTACCAGCCTGCAGCTGCACCAATGCGCATACTACCATTCATCTTTTCGCGGCGCAGACCACCCTTTCTCTGCGCTCACCCAGCTCGTACTCAGTGAATTGAACTGGATGTGCGAATGGGGTTCTGATCCGATCCAACTGCCGCTCCTGAAGGGTCTTTACGTGCGGTATTTGTCAGACTACGACAAAATTCTGTCCAGAATCGTCGCACCGGAACTAGATACTCTGTATCTGGAAGCGGTTGACGAAGGCGAGATGGCCGACATCATTTCTGCGTCCCAATCACCCGAATACAATTCCGACTCCTCTAAATTCCCACGCTTGCACTCTTTTATACTTCGTTTAGCTGCAGGACGGACGCTGTCACCTCAGATATGGCGAAATTTCATGGGGAGGTTTCACGAGGTCACACACTTTACACTATTGGATGCCAACATCGGCGATTTCCTGCAGGCTCTCGGCGACCCAGATGCACTCTGCGTTCCGTGGCCGATGCTCGAAATGTTATCATTGCCCAACATCGAGACAGGATTACTCGCAGACACGATGTCGGTTGTCTCAAAGCGGGCCGACATGGGCTATCCCATCCTAAAATTGCAGCTGTCGCCGAAGATTTTTGCAGATGCAGATATCTTCTGGCGAGATAGAGGAGTGTATGTGGAGGCGGTGGTAAATCCACTTGCAGCGCTTCCCGCAGCGTGCCACACTGAGGAGTGGCGCGACGACGAAAAATAATATGACGATACGACAGAAATGTACAACGGGTCAAGATATAGGCCATGATTTAGATACTCTTAGCTTTGTGGGAGTTCTATCATCGAGACGGCTTACGCCTCATTTGTATATGTACTGTACTTGTAGTCTGCTTCGTGACTTGGAATGTACCGCATTCTAGTGCTGCCGGCGTCCGTCAGCAAGGGCCAATGTTCGTGGCCACTGCTGAATGGTCTGTCCATCTCCACCGCTCCCAGTGTCAGCGCTCATCATGCTTCAAACCTGACGCCGAGGCCGCCCCCTCCGCACACTAGCTCTCGGCCCCGTGGTGTTAAGCAATGCATGTATTCAACTCTACAAAGCGCCCACGCAACCCGCAGCTATAATTGAGCACTCTAGTGTCGCAGAGCCACCTTCAAGTGCTATGCAGTATGCACTCGCCAGTTTCTGAGTGGTACCACTGAAAGTTCATGTTGCCACTGCAGTACTAAGTAGTTATATGCTCGGTAAGTACTATGCACGTGGCCTGACGTGGATTCAAGTTTGGGCGCTTGTTCACGGCGCTTCTGACCACCTGCTCAGCGACAGTTCTCTAAACTCGCTATTGCTGACCAGTCTGCTATCGGTTCTCTCGTCCTCGAGCACCAAGACGTCGGACGTCCGGGTCGCCTAATGATCCCGATATTAGACATTTGCTCGAGCTCAGCGCTCGGCATACCACGGCCACAAACTCGGCTCAGATCGTGTCTTCTTTGCCTGATAATCATGCGTCCAGGCCGACTACAGCTTGCGTGGCACTGTTTCCCCACCGGCCACTCGCGTCTCGGTCTAAAACTCACGGTCAAGAAAGTTCTAAGCTTGGTGTGACCCCTCAGACATGCCCCGGCGGAATCAAAAGTATGGGCCGAGTCTGGAGAAATCTAACTCCGTCTTGGTTGCGCATACTTGCGTGCGTTCCCTTCGCGTCGTGCGGTTTGCGATCGGCCATGAATCATTATGACCTCTTTGTTACGCAGCGCGTTGGAGAGTGGCAGGACACATAAAGAGCTACTTTGCGACGTCTTACTCTATCAATTACAATGCACTCGTGCCCTCTATCCTACCAAGATGCTGTCTTAGTGACTGTCGGCTCGGGGCTGGTGAGATATTACCTTGATTCTGCCTAGTACGATACTGACCCAGCATCTTTAAGGCGTGTCATCTGCTGGTATTCAAACGCTATGAGCCCACAGGACCTTCTACTCACCTTGGACTGCTGGTGGCTGTTCCTGCGATCTTGACCTGGCTCTTCATCCCACACTGTTTGAACACCTTGTTCGCTTTTGTGTCCTCTTTCGTCATTTATGTTGCTTCTCTGGTTGCATCAGTCGTTATCTATCGGCTGGGGCCGTTCCATCCACTGGCCAAGTATCCCGGCCCTATGACGGGTAAATTATCCAAATTGTGGATGTCATATGTTGCTACCACGGGAAGACAACACATCTACTATAATTCGCTCCATCATAAATACGGTGATATAGTCCGGATAGGTATGCTTTTACAAATTCTTTTCCTGAGCAAATCCTGTGCTAAAACAGTATGATCTAGGACCGAATGAGCTTTCCGTCCGGGACGCTGCTGCTGTTGTTCCTATGATGGGCAGCCAAGGCTTGCCAAAGGGGCCCTGTGAGTCGAATAGCAATCGTGGGTGCCAGCGCATGCTTATGCACCTTTACAGTGTGGTTGGGTCGCGATCCTCAAAGGAAGGGGGACTCTCTCATCATGCTCTCTGGACCAGAACACACTCGCCGCCGCCGCCCTTGGAACCGGGCCTTCAATAGTGAAGCTCTAAAAGGCTACGAAGAAATCATCGAAAAGCGTGCCAATCAGCTCATTCAAACACTCGGCAAACAAGGCGGCTCAATTAACCTCGCAATGTGGATCAGCTACTTCACATTTGATTTTATGAGCGATATGGCGTCAGTGAATTTTGTAACGCGTCTGACACGGCACTGACCGGAGATACTGCGAACCAGATTTGGTGGGGGCTCCGAGATGCTTCGCGACGGCGATAAAGATGGAATCTGGCGAGCATTGGATGGCTTAACAAGGTAAGTCAGCGAATGTTACTGCCCGACGAAGTCTGATCATTGCCTACAAGGCTTACCGTTGCCATGGGGCACTCCCCCTGGGTTGCACGATACTACAAGTATATTCCAGTGGGCGCCGAAAATACAAGGTTCCGCGAGTTTGCCGTGAACCGCGCGCAGATGCGAATTAAACAGGGATCCATGACTAAAGATGTTTTCCACCACTTCGTGAGTCTGTGACCTTTTTAGTTGATAAATAGTCTCTCATCCATAGTTTATCCAGCTCAACGAGGAAGGAACCGACCACCATCCCTCTTCCATCGTCGAGATTATCTCAGATAGCTCCCTGGTCATCGTGGCTGGCTCTGACACCACTTCCACTGTGCTGAGCAGTCTTTTCTGGTTCATCATGTGCAATCCCACGATATATCGCCGACTCCAGGATGAGATTGATAGCGTGTTCCCTCCGGGCGAAAACGCTCTGGATCCTTCCAAACATGTTCACATGAACTATTTGAACGCAGTCATGTGAGTGCCATCATCATTGATCGAGATGTTCGAATTGATTGACGCCTCACAGCAACGAGACCCTTCGCCTGCTTCCTCCAGTACTTAGTGGGAGCCAGCGTCGGGTTGAAAGAGGCAGTGGTGCGGCGACCTTCGGCTTTAAGTCAGTATATTCCTCCACCCTCCCTTTTCATTTGAATATTGACAGCGCTTCAAGTGTTATTCCAGAAGGGACGGCAGTATTCTCTCATTTCTACAGCCTTCATCGCGATCCACGATCTTTCTCCCCACTTCCGGAGGTCTTCTGGCCCGATCGCTGGCTCCCAGAGGGAGAGCGCACCTCGCCTTTCTCGCCAGCGCACAAAGGACCGGTCAATGTGATCCTCGATAGAACAGCATTCACTCCATTCTCATTTGGCCCTTCCAACTGTGTTGGAAAGAACCTCGCGATCCAGGAAATCAGGATGGTTGTCTGCTTGATGTTGCAATCCTTTGATATGCGGTTTGCAGAAGGTTACGATGCGCAGCGGTGGGAGAGAGACATTGAGGTCGGTTTAAACCCCGTGAACTGATGTGTATGGCAATTATAGCTACTGCTACGACGGGACGGGACGGGTCGTGGAAGCACACCATGAGCACATAAGTGGTTTGTGCTTACCTAACACGTATACTAGTGGCAGGTAGCTTACGGTAAAACGCCACGCTGCTGTGTATTCTTTTGTGCTCCTGAGGCGGAGGGCCAGCGAGGTTGACGGAGGGGCGAGTTACGTAATCCGTTTGCCGACAGCGGTGGACAACCTCTACTCCACCCTGGGCAGTACTTCTTTGTCTCCGTGTTACATTTCTTAGTGGCGACGTGCCGTGTGCGCGTCGTGTACGTGAAAAAGCTGTAAGCAAGAGTATAAGGGCGAGTGACGTTGCGGTTTTGTAAGCTCCAAGCAGGGGACCTGCACGTCCGCCGTATGAACCAGTGACTATCCGGCGCACTTTAGTAGCTACAGGTTGTAATACTTTACTCACTGGACCACTTTGCGAGGAGGTATGCTCGGAGAAAGGTACTACAAATACCGTTGCAGGAAGGGCGAAGATTTGCATCTCAGGTTTACTGCGTTTGCACCCTTAAATCTCCACGACAGAAACCTACATACGGGCCGAGGTCACGACGACAGCCTGTGAAGCAGAAGCCACTGGCGAAGGTCTATATAACATAGATCGAGACCGAGCTATTAAGACGGAGCTCAAAACATCATCAGCCCGTTCATGTTTGGGCGGTAAGGACGCCGTCCACAGCTTTTGCCAAACAACTGTAGGCGCTCGTAGACGGTCTACTAACACGTGCCCTCACCGAACGCGCAACTTCGATGCTCAGAAACATACACGTAACCAATGCTAGACGTCCGAACAAGACCGTCCTGTGACACCATCGTGAGCTAAAGCACTGTACTCACATGAAGGCGAAGTCCTACCTGCGATCGGTGGACCCTAAGGACGGGTACAGCCACTACAGAGCAGGGACCAAAGCCTTAGAAGGAATAGTGGTAGTCGACGAAACCTTTCGGATTCCGTAACGAAAAGGAACTCCTAGACGTTCGCAAGTTAAAGTCAATATTTCCGTCTACGTCCTCTCACTCTCTCAATAGGTTCTATACATGCACATGCTTATGTGAGGTTTATATCTCGAGAACTAGCGAGACATTATCGTCGTAAAAGTCTACTACGAATAGAGCTTAGTAAAGCTGTGGCTCAGCTCTTCCCAACCCGCTCTATGCGATCCACACTTGTACCAATAGTCCTAGGGGTTGCCTTAGAGGAAACTAGGAACCCCATGGCCTTGCTAGAACCGCAGACGTTCTTTATAACGACGCTCACCATCAAAGTACGTGCCTTGGACCGGATGAGAGTGAGACACATCGTCGGCGACGTTGGGAGATAAACCGCTAGCGTGTAACACTAAAGGCCAACTCTGTACTCTTCTGCAATCTCACACCCGTCATACAAGCGCGCCCCACCTCACATCACAAGTGCTATTCTCTTTTCGTGCCACTAGTCTTGTTGGTGTTCGGTTATGTATCACCAGACTTGTCAACGTTTTAAGTTTCTCGGGGCCTTGTTAGACTGGGCACTGCGCACTGCATAGAGAAAGTTGAAAGAGGCTCGTCCGCAGACCGCAGGCCATCGAGTCATCGTATTTTTTAAGGGGGTACACATTGTAACGGTACGGTTAATCGTTACAGGGTTTATTACGGTCGTTATGTCATACGCTACCAAAGTTTACTCACTTAATGATCAGACGACTCATAGTGTTTATTTTGAACCGGTTCTAGTTTGGAACGCTCATCGCTCTTGCTGTCCCTCGGGGGGCCGCACTCTATATTCAGATA
>KV417528.1:13400-37066 GCA_001630335.1 Athelia psychrophila | reverse complement strand
GTGCGAATATCCCGGGAAACTCGATGTATTGGAGATGTTTGAGATGTGCCGCAATCACAAAATTTTCAACTTGCAAAACATGCCACAGAAACGCGGTCAGTTCGAACTTCAGGGGCGTTGTCATTAACGTCAGCGGACAGTATCCGTGTGATTACTCATTAGCGTCGCTAATCACGATGATGATCATGTATGCCTTTGTGTGCATGCGTCGAGCGCGGTAGCGGCTAATGACCCTAATTATAATGAGCACCGGGAGGCACCGGGTAGCGAGCAGCGAACTGCGATGTGGTGCCGACTCTCCACACTGGCAGGATTTGCTGTGAAACGCGATCACATGATGGTCTAGCTTCTGAGCTGTGTGTAGGCATGCATAGTTGGCGGCTCAGCTGCGGTGGGACCTCTTGGGACCTAGGTAGTACTGAGAGGGATGGGGTGAGATGGGCTTATTGCGAGCAAAACACGTACGTGAAATCACCGCAAAAATCGCAACTTACACCATGGTTGGAGACACGGTCAGGGGTGCCGTGCACCGTGCACCATGTCATGACCAGATCTGGAGGCTATCACTGGCAGAGACTGGCAGGTATCAATAGCAATGTCATTAGGGATGATCATATCGGCCGCGCGCGCGTCAACTTCAAGCGGTTAATGACCCTAATTAGCAACGCATGCAACTTGGAAGCCAATATGTGTGTGTTCGGGAGTCGGGGTCAGGGGGGTGCCGATGCTGGTGCGGCCGATGCCGTCACATATGCATACGCAACTCCCAGCCTCTAAGCCCAGGGATATGCGAGGATATGCGCGACATGCAAAGATCATACCCGACCGAAGCCTGAGTCATCACGAATTATGCCAATTACAAACCGGTAGCATCATGATGCGCTCCCGGTCGCGAGTCGTGGTCAGGGGTGCCAGAGTTAGCGTTGACTAGGACGATGAAACCAGGCGTCTCCAGCGACCCTAATGAGTGCTGCGCACAGCAGCGAGGTGTGAGGTGCGCCACATGGGTGTAGAGTCTCCACAGGTCTCCACACCAGGATAAATAAAACACGCCCGGGGGACCGTGGGTTATGTCAGATATACATAGAGGCTGTCAGATTCACTGTCACTGTCAGCTATCAATGTCAATAGCGATGGTCATATCATGCATCAGGTGTGCCCCTGTATCTGCCTATATACACCTGTGTGCAGGCATGTGTAGGCATGTGTCGAGCGCGTCAACGGCTAATAACCCTAATGAGAAGCGTGCAACGTACGAATGGACCGGCGGTAGCTGCGCGCGAGTTGCCGTCTGCGGGGGTGTCCAAGCCCCGCCATGTGCAGGATTGGTAATATCTTTCCGCGAGGAAGAGATGTGTGTGCTTGTGCTATGTGCCAAATGGTGGCTGGAAGCCGACTCCCGAGTGGTGCGTGACAGCGGAGGCAAGACCGAAGAAGCACCCTGGAGGACTCAAAGAGGGCTTGGGCTTGACCTCGAGCAAGGCAGAAACGCGGACGGCAACCCCGCGCTGAAAGAGGTTATATGGTATATCCGCTAGGTCCGTTGTTTGCCTTGGAAGCTTTTGGACAACATCGCGCGCCACCGTGATATCACCATTGAATTCCACTTACCACGTCACCGCGCTGCTCGCATATAACCTGGGCCTCAGAACCACCCCTCCCAATACTCTACAACAAACGCACTTCAAATGAGCGGCTCCATGCAATCCAACGTCGGCAATAGGCAGATCTATGAGGCAAATGAACAGCGGTGCGTGCCCAAGCGGACATCGCGCGCAATGTAGGGGCTGGGCTGATGCAGTGTGCAGCACCTCGAAGCAGGACAACCAGGCCGCGCGGGCGTACGAGGCGGGCAAGGACAACTCGCACAAGGACCTCGACTCCAAGTGCGCCCCGCCCCTCTTCCCCCGCTAATTACATGCTAATTGCTTGCGGTGTCACTACGTACTAGGGACGAGCGAAGCATCGGCAACCGCCTAGCGGCGGCAGAGAAGCACGGCAGGGACGAGGACGAGAATGCAAAGACAATTACGGACCCGTTGGCGCCTGCGCGCGCGCATGGAAACGAGCCGTCGCGAGGCGCGAAGATTGATGCGGAGCTGCAGGCTGGGGAGGAGGAGGAGCTCAAGCGCAAGCGCAGGGCCTAAGTAATCAGAAGCGTGTAATGTGTATCAGCGGCGGATGTAGGATATAACATGGTTTCGCGCCTATCATGCATGTTTCGCGGGAGGGGAAAGCTACCCTGAACCATCAGAGGGCTTCCTCGAGGTCATTAGGAGTCATTAGGGCTATTAGGGCCAATTAGGGCCAAGTATAAGGCACGTTCTGATGAAACTCATGTGCACAGACAGCCGTAATACAAGGTCGTTCCCAGGACGCCGGCCAGTACGCGCTGTCCACGTGACTGGCAGTTGACGCGAGAATGGTTTACAATTTTTAATTTGGAGATACTTCCGCGTCAATATATAACTGCCGACACAAACGGACACGCTTTCTCCTCCCACCAACCACCCATCCATCCTCCGCTTCGACATGGACGCTACCACGCAGGGACCCCCGGCAAAGCTCGCAAGGACGACCTCGGCGATGAGCACATCCTCAGAGGGCAGCTCCAGTTTTGTCAACGAGAGCGGCGCAGGCCAGGTTTACAGGAGGACACGTACTCGGTTCACGCACCAGCAGCTCTCCATGCTCGAGCGCCTCTACGCCCGCACCAGCCATCCCACAAGAGAGGACCGCGACGCCCTCGCCAGGGCCGCCGGAATGTGCGTATCGTCCAGCTGCGCATGTGATTGGGACCCGAAAACTGACTAATTGGCCCTTTTTGAAATTTTAGGGAAACCAAGCATATCACCATCTGGTTCCAGAACAAGCGCCAGAACGAGCGCAAGATGGCGCTGCAGGGCGGGAAGCCGCTCACCGTGACCTCCGCGCAGCCGCTGCCCGGCGCACCGCGGCATCTGCTGTACAACAACACCCTCGCCTCGCCGTACCACCCGCTCCCGCTCTCGTCCCTCTCTGCCCACTCGAGCGCCCACTCTAGCGCCCACTCGACACCCCACTCTACGGCGAGCACGCACCCGTATGCAGGCGCGGTGACTAAGCGCGCGCGCACCCGCTCGCACCCAACGCACCCCGCGCCGTACCTCAAGCTCACCCCTCCCCCGCTCTCGCAGACCCGCACGCACCCGTCGCTCGACCACATTGCCTCGCGCGCCGAGCTGCGCAGCCCGCCGCACTCCTCCCACTCCGCGTCCCGCTCGCCCCACCCCCACTCCCACTCGAGCAACAACAGCGACACAGCAGCTCCGCCTTCAACTCCGCATTAGACGCGCGTGCCCATGCGCATACGCACGCCGGGTCCGCCTCGGCGCATTCCAACTCCAACTCCAATTCTGCGAACTCCACCCCGCGCAAGAACGACGCGGGCGCGAATCTGTGGGACGCGATGCCGACCTCGCCGCCGTCGCCGTTCGTGCGGCGCGAGACCGAGTTCGAGGCGCGCGGCGGGGCGCGGCGGACGAAGACGCTCGAGTGGGCGTGCGCGTCCGCGCGGATGGGCGCACCGCACCGGCGGGGGGCCGGCGCGAAGGTCGAGCGGCACTCGCATGCGCGGCGGACGAGCGGAGGCGGGGGGATGGACGTAGACGGGAATGGGAACGGGGGGGATGGGGACAGCGACGCGACGGACGAGACGGTGGAGGCGCACGAGGCGGTCACGCCGAGCAGCAGCGTGAGCAGTGTGCCTGATGTCGGCAAGGGGGCGGGCGCGGCGATGGAGGACGAGGATATGATGGCGGCGTACGTCCTCTGCGGGCTCGGGCGCACGCGGTGACGCACCCGCACTAGATCTTGGCTCGGCCATCTTGGACTATTTAATGTTATTATGCGGTGAGGAGGGTTGGGTTGAGGGCAGCAGTTGTACATGCGCACATATTTGTTCTTGAAAAAAGTATATATCTCATATCTCATTACATACTGCACATAGGTTTTGTAACTAGCTAAATTATTTGCAGTATTTAAATAACTGTATACCCATGTTCATATGCATATTCGCTGCTTCAGCTTTTCAAGTGCACAGGGCGTTGGATTTTGGATTTGCTCTTGGGAGGCGCGTGGGCGGGCGACAGGCTTCTCTTCCCGTTAACTCCCACTACGAACACTCACGAGTCACCAATGGACTGTGCACTTGTTTCTTTCGGTCAACTGTACGCCCACCCGCCTCAGAGGTAATACTAGTATGAGTAGGGTCGCTTTCCGCCCAATGATGATCCCCAGAGACACATATCCTGATGCCGACCCGCGCGCAGTGCACGTTGATAGCAGCGGTCTTGACTCTCCCGTAGCCACACCGAAAGGAATGAAGATAGTCGATCCTTCTTCTACTAGTGTCTAGATCTCGGTGGTGTGGTGGTGGTATTCTGTTTGGTGAGTGATTCCTCCCTCTGCTATTATTGGTTGGTTATTGATCGCCTTCAAGAACTTGTGATCATCCGATTGTCCGTCGAGCTCTTCTTCGGATAAACATGTGCGCTAGCACCAGCTGATTCCTGCTAGTGGATGAAAGAACCTCCTCCGGTGCTTCTCATAGTATCTCGCTCGGAGCACCCTAGCATCGCCATCTGCCAGCTACTCTCACAGGCAGTTACCAAGGCTGCCCTCCCTCCAATTCACAAAACCGCACATGGCCCACGGCGCTTGCAACTCCTCCGAGCGAAGTTGGAAAATGAATATCAATATGCCAAAACGCAAGCTTTTAACCGTGTATACACAGCACTTGGCCGTCCTGTTATCCAGACGGTGATGAGTCTAGTAAGCGTGTATGGCCCGTGCTCGGGCGGATATTTCACTCTGTCAAGCATTGCACTGCAAGGAGATAGCAGGATGCTGTGAAAGAGATTAGCAGGTAGCAGAACATGGCCGGGTATTATCCGACCTTCCCTTCTTAAGCGGAACTTTGGGTCTGCACCGGAATCTATTCAAACTAGGTCAACCATGTTCCCCGCGGCCACTCTCCTAGCGTTATCCTTCCTCGCTGCTGGGCGCGCCCAACAAGTGGGCACGCAGCTTGCCGAGGTACATCCTCCTCTCACTTGGGAAACGTGCACAGCAAGTGGCGCCTGCACAGCCCAAGCCGGTCAGGTTGTACTTGATGCCAACTGGCGTTGGGTGCATTCGACCACGTAAGTCATCATTGATTATTTCTGCCTGAGCATCTTCTTACAAAAATGTGACAGCGGTTACACAGACTGCTTCGTTGGCAATACGTGGGACGCGACCTTGTGCCCGGATCCCGTTACTTGCGCATACAACTGCGCGCTCGACGGCGCTGATTACAGTGGCACATATGGTGTGACCTCGAGCGGCAATGCGCTCAAACTCGAATTCCTCACCACCAACACCCAGGTCAACTTAGGCTCCCGTCTTTACCTTATGGCCAGCGACACCGACTACGAGATTTTCAAGCCGTTGAACATGGAGTTGAGTTTCGATGTTGATGTCTCCGACCTTCCCTGCGGTTTCAACGGCGCCCTGTACTTCTCCGAGATGTCTGCCGATGGCGGTCTCGCAGCGTACGCTGGTAACAAGGCCGGCGCCAAATACGGAACCGGATACTGTGATTCGCAGTGCCCTCGCGATCTCAAGTTCATCAACGGTGTAGTAAGCATCCATATTCCTTCAGTAGTCCATGCACTCTGTCTTATGCTTTTTTTAGGCAAACACAGTTGGTTTCACATCAAATTCTGCCACCTCTGGTACGGGCAGCCTTGGGTCCTGCTGCAGTGAGATGGACATCTGGGAGGCCAACTCCATCTCAGCCGCGTTTACCCCGCATCCTTGCTCAGTCACCGGCCAGACCAAATGCACTGGCGCTGCGTGTGGCTCTCCCGGCGGGTACGGCGGTGTCTGTGACCCCGATGGCTGTGATTTCAACTCCTACCGCATGGGTAGCACCGGCTTCTACGGCCCGGGAAAGACGGTCGATACCACGAAGCCGTTCACAGTAGTCACGCAGTTTATCACCAGCGACAACACCTCCACCGGCACGCTCGCTGCCATCAAGCGCCTATACGTCCAGAACGGCGTCGTCATTCAGAACAGCCAGTCTACCATCGCAGGCGTCACCGGTAACGACATTACCGCCGCATTTTGTGACGCGCAGAAAACTGCGTTTGGTGACACCAACGACTTCGACACTAAAGGTGGACTCCCTGTCATGGGCGAGTCCCTGGGACGCGGGGCCGTCCTCGTTCTGAGTATATGGGACGACTATGATACAGGCATGCTCTGGCTCGACAGCGACTACCCCGCGAACGCCAGCGCGACCGTGCCTGGTGTTGCCCGCGGCACCTGCGCGATCACCTCCGGCGTCCCTGCCACCCCCGAGATAGGGCCCGATGGGCCCACCCCATCTGTCACCTACTCAAACATCAAGTTTGGTCCCATCGGCTCGACTGGCAAAACCAGCCCTGGTGTAACCAAGTGACATTGTAAGTGTGTATGTACAACACTTTTAGTTATAGTTTCCTATCGTGTAACATAAGCAACATAATCACTATCTCGTACTTTCTAACATATGACAGTCGATGCGGCATCAAACACGACGTCCCGGGCCCCACCAAGACAAGAACGAAACAGTGATACAAAGCAAGTTCGAAATGCATATACCAAGCGTGCAACGGTACGAGGCGCGATGGCCCGGGAGAGAGATCAAGGATATCATCATCTCTCGCACAGGGGAGTTTTCACTCCTCGCAATAACTGATCTCGTCCAATCTGAACTCATGGCCGGTAGACTATTAGTTTATGTATGCATTTGCAACTACTGTATCATTACGATCTTAGGTTCGGCCTGATTTGCTGTGACAGAGGTCATTGGTAGGTTCGCATGTTCGGATGGGCTTGTGACGTGGGACGAACTTAAATTAGTTCATCGGAAATTGAATGTGGTGTTCGCTTAGCATGCACGAGTTTGACTCTGTCTGACTGCCGGCGCGCCCAATTGCTGTTCATTCAGTTGACTACCATCTTACCGTCACTATCGTCCTGACTCTCACCTGCTTGTATATTAAATCGGAGGCAGCAATAATACATTTTCCATTCGATCTCCTGTCCGGCAACATTCCCGCATATCGCTCTGCGGTGAAAACAGCTCTTGTCCTACCATTATTGGTTTCTGCGGAGTCCAAATGGCCTGTTCAAGCAATCTGGAAGTCGTTTGCTGTCTATCTCGCAGCGCGCAAGCTCGGCAGCTCACCAACAGGGCCCATTGGAGATCTCAGGGTACGTAGTGTTGCTGTAGCTACAAAGGCGAGCTTGACGAGAACTAGTCCGTTAACCATTTATCTAGATCCTTTCTTGCCTACATGCTTCACAACAAAACCTTTGACGGTGCTCTTTGGATCGGCAGGAACCTCATGTATCCTGCTGCAAACATGCCAAAGGAGGTTCTCTTGGAGCGCCGACGGCTCCTCAAGGTCCCAGCTTTCGTCAATACAGTCATCCCTTATCGCTCTGTGCCCGTCCGCGACCTCCTTGACACCAAATCACTTCCCAGCATACTCGAAATGTCGAGCATCTTAGATCACCGGGCAATGTTCCGTTCGGCACCACCAAACGCACCCGCAAATATCTATTATCACATCTCCGATCATCCTATCCCACCTCTTACCCTTACAAACACTCTCCTGGACGCATTCGGTCAGCAATGGTTTGACGGCATGCAGTCAGTTTGCCACCCGACGAACGATACCCTTTTCCTGCCATTTTGGGTCCTGACTTACTGGCAGCGCATGGGTCTCGTGCTGCAGGGCCAGAAGTTGTGGTGCGATGCCAGGACATGGGTGCTCAGCTGCGCGGTTGAGTCCGAGGCGGCTGAGCTGGCCGCTAGGGAGATTCTCATGATCTTCAATCGTCTCGGCTGGGATATTTCCCTCGCTGGTGCAGCCGGGGGCATGCGCTCTTTAGAATGGGCCACATTCCTCTCATCACAGCCTGTCCTCGGCCGTTTCGTGGATGCCATGGTTGGCACCATTAACGAGCAGGTCTCACAGAACAGCGCCCTCAAGAGAACGGTATCCGTTCGGGAGTTGTCCTTCTCCAATGCGCTACGCTATGACATGAAGCGGTGGCGGGCTTACCAGCATGACCCGGGCTTCGCAGGATTGCGAAATACGGGTGACGCTCTGCGGCTGGGTACTCAACAGCGAGTGCTCCTCCCGATGAACATTGAAGATATGCATTGGGCACTTTTCAAAGTCGATGCCGGCCGTGGGGAGATCAAGTACGGCGACACTCTCAGCTGGTCCCTGCCTGCCGGGGACACCCAACGCCTTCAACTTTGGCTCCGTCAACATGGCATTGGGCCGTATACGAAGTCGGATGATTTGCCACACGGCATGCAACTTGACGACTTCTCCTGCGCAATCGGCATGATTAACACGGCCCGCCATGACATCTTTGGTGATGACCTATTTACCAATACCACCAAATTCTTCCTGCGCCTGCGGGAATTCCTTCTCATTGTTGAAAGCCATGAGGCGGCTGCTACTCCGGTTCGTCGTGTTCTATACCTAGTATCTTGATCTAAATGCTGATTTAATTTTTGCATAAAGCCTGATGATCTCGACTCAGATGTTGGATACTCGTCGGATCCAGACACATCCGACGTTGAAGTTGACTCTGAAGAGTGCGCTGCTGTGACGAAGTTTTCGCAGCCTGATCTCCTGGCACCATCATCATTTCCACCCCTCCCACGAACAATCTTGAAGCTCCGCTTCCATTCTTCCTTACCTTTAATCACCGCTCCACCAGAATCTCGTGGTCCCACCCTCAAGTCTGCATCATCTTTACCCCTAATTACCACTCACTCGAAGTCTACAAACCACGCCAGCAGCCGCAAGGCAGTCGACCTTCGCACTGCACCTGATGATCGCACGGGAGGACTGTTTCAACACTTCTCTGTCACCTCTCACGAAGTACATCTGGCCAGCATTAAAATTGCTGATGAGCTATGGAGGGATGATGGGAACGCGAGGGCCGCAAGCGCGGCACTAGATGAGCTTGAAAGGAAGAATAAGATCACCTTCAATTCTCGGATGCGTAAGCGAGAGCAACGCGCTCGCGATAAAGTCAAGGTGAGCTCATCATAAAATTATAGTATATTGTTCTGACACCAATATTTACTAGCCATCTGTTAACGACAGTCTACGGGATGTTAAGCTGCCCATCTACAATGTTGCTGAAGCATCGAGACCGCACCGCGCCATCCTCGAAAATGCGAAGCATGGCGATCCAGACTCAGACTCCTTGGGACCTTCTGTTGGGCGGAAGCGCACTCACCTCGCCATCAGTGCTCTCCGTATCAACTGGCAAACTCCCATTATCTGGGCGGGAGTACTACGGGCTACCATCATAGCTGGTCACCAAATGTCGCCCGCAGCCATCGCCGCAGAGGCCAAAAAACTCGATCCGATTACTTATAAAACCCTCACACCCCAAGTTGTCGGCCGCTGGATCAATCGCACGGGCCCAACACCTGTATGGACCGATGATGTCCTACATCGTGTCGCAAGTGGTAACTTGTCATCGAGGACTGCATGTCGCTTCAGCATTCTCACCCCTCACCCCGAATTTGTTGCACAGGTTTGCGATCTTTTGCGCAAACTCCGTGTAGCAGGTATCTCGCTGGACCTTGCTCGTTGTGCTGGCCTAATTGAAGGGCAAATGCGGCACTCTATCCCCCATATCTTTGATACCATCTCCAAGGATGGCACCACATACAAATGCAGCATTTCTTGGGTATGAAAGTTCCTAGAACAAAATCTGCGTTGGGTCTTACGGCGGACAACTCGCGCCGCTCAAAAATTACCCACAAATGTTGAGGAAATTCTCATGCAAAACACCCTTCGGTTGGCTCGCACTTTTCGCGATGGTGTCATTTTTGATGGTGCCTTTGACGTCAACATTGATCAGACTCAAATCACACTGCAACCTGGTACCACTTCAACGTACGAGGAACGTGGCTCCAAGCAGGTTGCAGTTTTGGGTGCTGAAGAGAAGCGCGCCTTCACGCTGGTGGTTGGCCTTTCGGCATCAGGAGATCTCCTCCCGTACCAGGCTATTTACCGGGGCAAGACTGACAGAAGTCTTTCCTCACCCTCCTCTCCTGGCTACGCGGAATGCATTGCACTGGGGTTTCGGTTCGAGGTTTCGCTCACAGACACCTATTGGTCTACGTTTGAGACCATGTGCTCATACGTCAATGACATATTAGTTCCCTATTGGAACATCCAGAAAGAACGCGCTGGAGCTTCACCGGATCAAGAATGTGTTCTGCGGTTGGATGTCTGGTCTGTACATCGCTCTGTTCAATTCCGCACCTGGCTGGACCAAACCCACTGCTGGATCAAGTATTGTTATGTACCTGCGGGAACCACCGGTCTCGCACAGCCAGCAGACGTCGGGCTCCAACGGCCAACCAAACTTTCGGTTAAGCAAAGTCAGCGGTCCGATATCATTACCGAAACACTTGCGCACCTCAAAGCTGGTAACGCTGCGGCAGACATCAGGCTTGATACGAAACTCGGCATCCTTCGTAATCGTTCAGTAAACTGGCTCCTCACGGCGTTCAAAGCCACTAACCGCAAGGATCTCATTAAGATGGTGCGACTCTTATCTTTGTTACGAAGGCCACAGCTAATACTTTTTACAGTCTTTCTCTGCCTGTAAAGCTGGTGATTTGAATCTTTCCTTTGAATGTCTTACGTCGCGCCCAGTTCTTCAACGTCTCCGTGATGTCGAAAGGGATGATCCCATTTTGTGGGCAAAAATCACCCCATCACACATTGCGCCAGCAACACCGGCCTCGACGGACGGGGGGGCACCGACAGCTGCTTCTGAGGATACCGAATCTGAGCTGGACCCTGTCATATTCGCTGACACCGACAGGGAAGAAGACGACGACCGCGTTTCCGTGGACATTCTCATTCAATCCATGATCTCCGGTGAAGTCCCTGCCGGTTATGCGGTTGCGGACTCTGGCGCTCTGTTTCTTAACAACGAATCCGAAGTATTTGAGAGGGATGACGTGGTTGATGGAGATCTGCTCGCTGAAGCAGAGCAAGTTGAAGTTGAGGAACATGGTAGGGGGAAGCGGCGACGCGTGGCGAACACATTATATGGCAGTTTTGAGGAGCACTGACGTGTTTCTGCAGTCTCCTGAACGTTGATATAATGTTAATCAGACGAAGTACATGTAGAATTTCACCTATTTTGACATAGACTGCCTGGGTCACAATCTATGTTCAGACCTCGAAATTTCGCGTGACTGTCACGCAAAATAGGCTCAGTTCAGCGGGCCTTGGGACAGGTGACGAACTTGAGATCGTAATGATACAGTATCGTGATTTTGCATTCTCGAAAAGACCACTGGCCACATACATCGATCTCACTGACTACGAGCCGGACATGATGTACTGCCCACGATTACCTCCAAATTACCTCAGATATGGCACGAGCAGTTCCTTTGGTCCTTTCCATTTCTAAAAATGTTACCAAAATAATGAATTTTGCTCAGATTTAATTGCCATTTTAGGCGAATTTGGTGCGGGAACCACCATTTTGTGGCGCTCACAGTTACCTCGACGCAGCCGCTGCCCGGCGCACCGCGGCATCTGCTGTACAACAACACCCTCGTCTCGCCGCACCACCCCCTCCTTCTCTCGTCCCTCTCGGAGTCTCCGCCCACTCCGCACCCCACTCTACGGCGAGCACCCACCCGTACGCGGGCGCGGTGACCAAGCGCACCCGTCGCTCGACCACATCGCCTCGCGCGCCGAGCTGCGCAGCCCGCCGCACTCCTCCCACGCCGCGTCCCGCTCGCCCCATCCCCATTCCCATTCCAACAACAACAGCGACAGCAGCAGCTCCGCCTTCAACTTCGCATCAGACGCGCGTGCCCATGCGCATACGCACGCCGGGTCCGCCTCTGCGCATTCCAACTCCAGCTCCAATTCTGCGAACTCGACGCCGCGCAAGAACGACGCGGGCGCGAATCAGTGGGATGCGGTGCCGACCTCAGCGCCGCGGCGCGAGACCGAGTTCGAGGCGCGCGGCGGACGAGCGGGGGCGGGGGATGGATATAGATGGGAACGGCAACGGGGGGGATGGAGACAGGGACGCGACGGACAAGACGGTGGAGGCGCACGAGGCGGTCACGCCGAACAGCGGCCACGGTGAGCAGTGTGCCCCCAATGTCAGCAATGGGGCGGGCGCGGTAGGGATGGAGGACGAGGATATGATGGCGGCGTACGTCCTCTGCGGGAGTGACGCGCGCCCACACTAGATCTTGAGTCGGCCATCTTGGACTATATAATGTTATTGTGCGGTGAGAGGAGGGTTGGGTTGGGTAGGGGCTGCAGCTGTACATGCGCACATATATGTTGAAAAGTATATATCTCACATCTCATTACGTACTGCCCATTGCAGTATTTAAATAATTGTATGCCAATGTTCATATGCATATTCGCTGCGTCCGCTTCATGTGCACAGGGCGATGGATTTTGGATTTGGAGCCCGGGCGTGCGACGGTTTGGCGGCGGTCCCTTTCTCTTACCATTAACTCCCATTACGAACACCCACGAATCCCCGGTATTGGTGACTCGAGGAGACCAATGGGCTGTGTACTTGTCTTTTTCGTCAACTGCACGCTCCCAGAGGCAATACTAATAGGAGAAGGGTCGCTTTGGGGTCGCTTTCCGCCCAACAGTGATACCCAGAGTCACATCTTGATGCGAACTCGACTCTTCCGTTGCCTCACCGAAAGGAATGAAGATAGTCTTTCCTTCTTGCACCAGTGGCTAGATCTACCCCGACACAGCGCAGTGGTGGTGGTGGTGCTGGTAGCGGTATTCTGTTTGGTGGGCGATTCGATTTCCTCCCTCTGCTATTGGTTGGTTATTGATCGCCTTCAAGAACTTGTGATCATCCGATTGTCCGTCGAGCTCATCTTCGGATAAATATGAGCGTGGCACCGGCTGGTTCCTGCTAGTGGGTGAACAAACCTCCTCTAGTGCCTCTCATAGTACCTCGCTCGGAGGACCATTTTTTAATGGAAGGCACGGGAATGCCCCGAATGCCCTAGCATCGCCGTGCTAGCTACTACCACACAGGTGGTTACCGATCCAAAGGCTGCCCTCCAATTCACAAGCATACACGGCCCACAGCAAGCTGGAAAATCAATATGCCAAAATGCAAGCTTTTAACCGTGTATACACAGCACTTGGCCATCATGTTATCCAGACGGTAACGAGTCTAGTAAGCGTGTATGGCCCGTGCTCGGGCGGATATTTCACTCTGTCAAGCATTGCACTGCAAGGAGATGGCAGGATGCTGTGAAAGAGATTAGCAGGTAGCAGAACATGGCCGGGTATTATCCGACCTTCCCTTCTTAAGCAGAACTTTGGGTCTGCACCGGAATCCATTCAAACTAGGTCAACCATGTTCCCCACGGCCACTCTCCTAGCGTTATCCTTCCTCGCTGCTGGGCGCGCCCAACAGGTGGGCACGCACCTTGCAGAAGTACATCCTCCTCTCACTTGGGAAACGTGCACAGCAAGTGGCGCCTGCACAGCCCAAGCCGGTCAGGTTGTACTTGATGCCAACTGGCGTTGGGTGCATTCGACCACGTAAGTCATTATCGATTATTTCTGCCTGAGCATCTTCTTACATAAATGTGACAGCGGTTACACGAACTGCTTCACTGGCAATGAGTGGGACTCGACCCTGTGCCCGGATCCTGCTACTTGCACAGCCAACTGCGCGCTCGACGGTGCTGATTACAGTGGCACGTATGGTGTGACCACGACCGGCAATGCGCTCAAACTCGAATTCCTCACCACCGGCGGTGAGACCGCCGTCGGCTCCCGTCTTTACCTTATGGCCAGCGACACCGACTACGAGATTTTCAAACCGTTGAATATGGAGTTCAGTTTCGATGTTGATGTCTCCGAGCTTCCTTGCAGTCTCAACGGCGCCCTGTACTTCTCCGAGATGTCTGCAGATGGCGGTCTCGCAGCGTACGCTGGTAACAAGGCCGGTGCCAAATACGGAACCGGATACTGTGATTCGCAGTGCCCTCGCGATCTCCTGTTCATCAACGGTGTAGTAAGCATCCATTCCTTTAGTAGTCCATGCACTCTGTCTTATACTTTTTTTAGGCAAACACAGTTGGTTTCACATCAAATTCTGCCACCTCTGGCACGGGCAGCCTTGGGTCCTGCTGCAGTGAAATGGACATCTGGGAGGCCAACTCCAACTCAGCAGCGTTCACTCCGCATCCTTGCACTGTCGTCGGCCAGACCGAGTGCACTGGCACCGCTTGCGGTACCACGGACAGGTACGGCACTGCATGTGACCCCGACGGTTGCGACTTCAACTCCTACCGCATGGGTAACACCGGCTTCTACGGCCCGGGAAAGACGGTCGATACCACGAAGCCGTTCACAGTAGTCACGCAGTTCGTCACCAGCGACAACACCTCCACCGGCACGCTCGCTGCCATCAAGCGCCTATACGTCCAGAACGGCGTCGTCATTCAGAACAGCCAGTCTACCATCGCAGGCGTCACGGGTAACGACATAACCGCCGCATTTTGTGACGCGCAGAAAACGGCGTTTGGTGACACCAACGACTTCGACACTAAAGGTGGACTCCCTGTCATGGGCGAGTCCCTGGGACGCGGCGCCGTCCTCGTCCTGAGTATATGGGGCGACGACTATGGGACCGACATGCTATGGCTCGACAGCGACTGGCCCACGTCAGCTGATCCTTCGATCCCTGGAATTGGCCGCGGTACCTGCGCGACCACCTCCGGTCCCCCACCCGAGATAGAGCCCAATGGGCCCACCCCATCTGTCACCTACTCAAACATCAAGTTTGGTCCCATCGGCTCGACTGGCAAAACCAGCCCTGGTGTAACCAAGTAACATTGTAAGTGTGTATGTACAACACTTTTAGTTATAGCTGCCTATCGTGTACAATAAGCCGCATATTCATCATCTCGCACTTTCTAACATATGCCACTGGTCGATGCGACATCAACCACGACGTCCCGGGCCCCACAAAGACCAAAGCAAGTTCGAAGTGCAACGGTACGAGGCGCGGCGATGGCCCGGGAGAAAGATCAAGGATATCATCATCTCTCGCACCGGGGAGTTTTCACTCCTCGCAATAACTGATCTCGTCCAATTTGAATTCATGGCCGGTAGACCATTAATTTATGTATGCATTTGCAACTATCGTGATTTTGCATTCTCGAAAAGGCCACTGGCCACATACATCGATCTCACTGACTACGAGCCGGACATGATGTACTGCACACGATTACATCAGATATGGCACGAGCAGTTCCTTTGGTAGAGCAGATATAGGCCTGAGGGAATTCTGAATTCGGCCATGTTCCTTCCTCGCCGCCTCCAGTGAAACAGATATGTGCAATCGGTCAACAATATACTTTTTTAAATGCCATATCACATCAGCCCCCCCCCCCCATTTACAAAGCTGCCCCAAGCTCCAGTATCATTTGAGCCGTATACTCTGAATCAAGAAAGTCTTACAATTTTTGACCGCCCCAGGCCCGTGCGAAATGACGTCTAAGCTCGGTATGGGGTTGATGTCCACGTCTGGGCAAAACATTAGCGTTAAAGCAGCATCTGTATTCGTTTGTGCATGATGAGTATTTGTCGTGGCCACCAGATCTGCCGCCAGAGGGTAAAATGCTGGAAGATTTAGCTTCTTCATGAGAGTCGCCTCCTATAAGCTGAACATCCGCGCAGGGTCCGACTGCTCTGCCCCGAAAAGTGCCGCGGGAATCGTATCGACAACGACAACGAATATGCTTGTATCCATACGCTTTGGGTGATTCTTGAGACCGAAAGCATTACGACTCGCCTAGAGAAGAGCCGCGCGGTGATGTGTGCCAGTGGTTCCATGTTCTCAAGGATACTACTATCCTTGCGAGTCGTTGCGACGGGCATCTGAGGAACTCATCCTGATAATTTTGCTCTGCAATTTCCCAGACTCTGATGTGCGTTGCTCCTGGTTGAATGTGCAGTGTGATGGCGTTGAAAATATATGAGCAAGAATCACTACAGTGCCTCAAAATTGCCGCACCTCACGGTTACTCCAATTTTTCTTAAGACATTCACGACTCCAGTGCAGACTGCGTGATTGGAATAGGTGAGATCAAACGAAAGCAAGAAGGAATACGAAGCATTGACGAAGCACGTACGCAATGATATAATTCTGGGGGTATCTATCGGCCCGAACGTCGCACCCACCGTCCAGTCTGGGGTTCGGAATAGGTACACTGGGGGCATTGGCCAATTTTCGATCTTAGAAAAGCCTTCGAAAATTGAGATAGGATAGAGAATTTTCATTGTCCTTTCCGTGTCTAAAAATATTACCAAAATAATGAATTTTGCTCAGATTTCATTGCCCTTTTGGGCGAATTTGGCGCGGGAAGCACCATTTTGTGGCTCTGAAGAATAATCCTTGTTAAGTTTTTGCGAGCGATGACGTGTGATGGAGATTTCTTTGACATATCTATTCGATTTTTGGAACTTTTTATGTGGAATTGGCGATGCGTCTAGTATTCTATGGCGAATTTTGGGCGCACGACGTCTGCAGTCTCCTGAACGTTGATCTCGTGTTAATCAGCGAGGTAAATGTAGAATACTGTTGACGTGGCTAGCTGGGTGTTTCTCTTGTTATAACTCGACTTTCGCTGCTGCATAAGGCTCCAGCGCCTTTGCAGTTGAGGAACTTGGGATCGTAATGATACAGTATCGATGATTTTGCATTCTCGTTAAACGGCCCGTACATCGTCACATCCGAGTCACTGCAATGCTCTCGATTGCCTCAACTACGCGGTGGAAGCAGTTGGGTCCCCATTTTAACCAGTTCCAGAATAAGCTGCCAGATTTAGCCATTTTGGCGCTTTTGGTGCGGGAAGCACCATTTTGTGGCGCTCACCGTTACCTCGGCGCAGCCGCTGCCCGGCGCACCGCGGCATCTGCTGTACAACAACACCCTCGTCTCGCCGTACCACCCGCTCCTTCTCTCGTCCCTCTCGGAGTCTCCGCCCACTCGGCACCCCACTCTACGGCGAGCACCCACCCGTACGCGCGGTGACCAAGCGCGCACACCCGCTCGCACCCCGCGCCGTAGCTCAAGCTCACCCCCCGCTCTCGCAGAGGCGCACGCACCCGTCGCTCGACCACATTGCCTCGCGCGCCGAGCTGCGCAGCCCGTCGCACTCTTCCCACGCCGCGTCCCGCTCGCCCCATCCCCACTCCCATTCCAACAACAACAGCAACAACAGCAGCTCCGCCTTCAACTTCGCATTAGACGCGCGTGCCCATGCGCATACGCACGCCGGGTCCGCCTCGGCGCATTCCAACTCCAACTCCAATTCTGCGAACTCCACCCCGCGCAAGAACGACGCGGGCGCGAATCTGTGGGATGCGATGCCGACCTCGGCGCCGCGGCGGACGAGCAGGGGCGGGGTATGGATATAGATGGGAACGGGAACGGGGGGGATGGAGACAGGGACGCGACGGACGCGGTCACGGTGGACTACGAACATTCATGAATCACCGGTACAGGTGACTCGAGGAGACCAATGGGCTGTGCACTTGTCTTTTTCGGTCAACTGTACGCTCCCAGAGGTAATACTAATAGGAGAAGGGTCGCTTTCCGCCCAACAGTGATACCCAGAGTCACATCTTGATGCGGACTCGACTCTTCCGTTGCCTCACCAAGACAGTCGTTCCTTCTTGCACCAGTGGCTATATCTACCCCGACACAGCGCAGTGGTGGTGGTGGTGCTGGTAGCGGTATTCTGTTTGGTGGGCGATTCGATTTCCTCCCTCTGCTATTGGTTGGTTATTGATCGCCTTCAAGAACTTGTGATCATCCGATTCGATTGTCCGTCGAGCTCATCTTCGGATAAATATGAGCGCTGGCACCGGCTGGTTCCTGCTAGTGGGTGAACAAACCTCCTCTAGTGCCTCTCATAGTACCTCGCTCGGAGGACCGTTTTTTAATGGAAGGCACGGGAATGCCCCGAATGCCCTAGCATCGCCGTGCTAGCTACTACCACACAGGTGGTTACCGATCCAAAGGCTGCCCTCCAATTCACAAGCATACACGGCCCACAGCAAGCTGGAAAATCAATATGCCAAAATGCAAGCTTTTAACCGTGTATACACAGCACTTGGCCATCATGTTATCCAGACGGTAACGAGTCTAGTAAGCGTGTATGGCCCGTGCTCGGGCGGATATTTCACTCTGTCAAGCATTGCACTGCAAGGAGATAGCAGGATGCTGTGAAAGAGATTAGCAGGTAGCAGAACATGGCCGGGTATTATCCGACCTTCCCTTCTTAAGCAGAACTTTGGGTCTGCACCGGAATCCATTCAAACTAGGTCAACCATGTTCCCCACGGCCACTCTCCTAGCGTTATCCTTCCTCGCTGCTGGGCGCGCCCAACAGGTGGGCACGCAGCTTGCCGAAGTACATCCTCCTCTCACTTGGGAAACGTGCACAGCAAGTGGCGCCTGCACAGCCCAAGCCGGTCAGGTTGTACTTGATGCCAACTGGCGTTGGGTGCATTCGACCACGTAAGTCATCATTGATTATTTCTGCCTGAGCATCTTCTTACAAAAATGTGACAGCGGTTACACAGACTGCTTCGTTGGCAATACGTGGGACGCGACCTTGTGCCCGGATCCCGCTACTTGCGCAACCAACTGCGCGCTCGACGGTGTTGATTACAGCACTGCTGGTATGACCACGACCGGCAATGCGCTCAAACTCGAATTCCTCACCACCAGCACCCAGGCCAACGTCGGCTCCCGTCTTTACCTTATGGCCAGCGACACCGACTACGAGATTTTCAAGCCGTTGAACATGGAGTTGAGTTTCGATGTTGATGTCTCCGACCTTCCCTGCGGTTTCAACGGCGCCCTGTACTTCTCCGAGATGTCTGCCGATGGCGGTCTCGCAGCGTACGCTGGTAACAAGGCCGGCGCCCAATACGGAACCGGATACTGTGATTCGCAGTGCCCTCGCGGTCTCCTGTTCATCAACGGTGTAGTAAGCATCCATCCCTTCAGTCGTTCATGCACTCTGTCTTATGCTTTTTTTAGGGAAACACAGTTGATTGGAACGCAACTTCTGCCAACTCCGGCACGGGCAGCCTTGGGTCCTGCTGCAGTGAGATGGACATCTGGGAGGCCAACTCCATCTCGGCAGCGTTCACCCCGCATCCTTGCTCAGTCACCGGCCAGACCGAATGTACCGGCGACGCTTGTGGCTCTCCCAGCAATGGAGGCGTCTGTGACCCAGATGGCTGCGATTTCAACTCCTTCCGCATGGGTACCACCTCCTTCTACGGGCCCGGCGGGACGGTCGACACCAAGAAGCCGTTCACAGTAGTCACCCAGTTCGTCACCAGCGACAACACCTCCACCGGCACCCTCACTGCAATCAAGCGCCTATACGTCCAGAACGGCGTCGTAATCCAGAACAGCCAGTCGACCGTCTCAGGCGTCACCGGTAACGACATCACCGCTGCATTCTGTGACGCGCAGAAGACTGCCTTTGGGGACCCCAACACCTTCGACACTAAAGGTGGACTGACTGCCACGGGCGAGTCCCTTGGACGCGGTGCCGTTCTCGTTCTGGGCTTATGGAACGACTATGAGACCTACATGCTCTGGCTCGACAGCGACTGGCCCACGACAGCTGATCCTTCGATCCCTGGAATTGGCCGCGGTACCTGCGCGACCACCTCCGGGGGCCCATCTCCGGTAGGGCCCTTCGACCCCCTCCCATCTGTCATCTACTCGAACATCAAGTTTGGTCCCATCGGCTCGACTAGCAAAACCAGCCCTGGTGCAACTACATGACATTTTAAGTGTATGTACAACACTTTTAGTCATAGCTGCCTATCATGTAAAATTAGCCGCATATCCATCATCTCGTACTTTGAAACATATGCCACTGGTCGATGCGACATCAACCACGACGTCCCGGGCCCCACAAAGACCAAAATGAAACAGTGATTCAAAGCAAGGTCAAAGTGCATATACCAAGCGTGCAACGGTACGAGGCGCGGCGAAGGGAGAGAGATTGAGGATATCATCGTCTCTCGCACCAGGGAGCTTCCCGTCTTTTCCACCACTCGCAAAACTAATCTCGTCCGATTTGCGACTATTGTGGTTTTGCATCCTCGAAGAAACCACTGGCCACAACCATAGATCTCGCTGACGATGAGTCGGACATGATGCCCTGCAGTCACGATCACACCAAATATGGCCCTGAGTTCGTTCGGTAGAGAAGAGACAGTCCCCAGTGAATTCTAATTTCTGAATTCGAACATGTTCCTTTCCCGCTGACTCAAGTACTAAAACTGTGAGGTCAGATACTTGTCACATGGGATGCTCCTGATCGTGCTCCATCTGCTGAATTCTGTTTGCGATTGTAAATAGAGTAGTTTCTTTACTTGCTAGTAAGAGACACTTAGCGATACTGTATAGAAATGGCTTTAGGTTCGTCAACTGTCCCAAGGCTTTTGAACTAAGCCATAGTGTTTCATATGACTGTCATGCGAAAATTTGGGCCATGAGCATCCTCTGGGACACATTTTTGCCCAAGCCTCGCCCGAGCCACCAAAACAGTCTGTGGACTGCCGATTTATACCTGGTTTTGAACCTAAGTTAAGTTCATCCCAGGTAGGAATTGGCATGATCTTAAGGTTGTGATTATACAGTAAGCGAAGCACATAAGTGATCGAAATAAAAAACGGACCCACCGGGAGTTCTTATCGATAGCACCATTGAAAGAAATATTCCACTACGCTCTGTATTCACGGGTTCAAATGAGTTGAGCAGTGCTGATAGATCTTATCAGCCGTGTGGCTATATAGGTAAACAAAGAGACGCCTAAAATGCGACTGGTTATCTGTTGCTCTTTACCAAAGGCTTCCGGAACCCGACGAATTATTCTCTTGTCCTTCCCAAGTTGGTCGCGCAATTCAAGTCCATTCATCTCGCATTCCGGAGTTAACCGACGAGAATTGGACTGCACCCTGAGGGGAACGAGTTAAAGTAGTATCGGTATTCGTTTTTGAGTGATGATTATCTGTCGTGGCCACTAGATCTGCCGCCTGAGGGTGGAATGCTGGAAGTTTTCGCTTCTCCGTGAGAGTCGCCTCCTGTAAGCTGAACATCCGCGCAGGGTCCTTCTTTGCCCCAGAAATGGCTGCGGGAGTGACATCGACTACCACAACGAATACGCTGGTATACATGCGGGTTGGATGATTCTTGAGATCGAAAGCATTCCGACTTGCCCAGAGAAGAGCCAGGCGGCGATGGTGGCTCCATGCTCGCAAAGATAGATAAGCATCTGACGAACTTATCCCGACAATTTTGCTTTGTGATTTCCCAGACTCTGAGGTGCGTTGCTCCTGGTTGAATTTGCAGAGTGACTGACGGCGTTTGAAATATATGAAGTATCCCATACAGTGCCTGAAACTTACCGCACTTTATGTTTACTCCAATCTTTCTTTTGACATTCGTGACTTTATTGCTCTCATTTGATCTTTTTCCGATTATGCAGTGCATGATCGGAGAGGGAGATCAAATGAGCAATAAGGGATACGAAGCACGTACGCAATATCTGGCAGAGTACGTCAAATCTAGCGTGTGGGAGGCGTAATTTGGCAGCTTACAGTTGCAAAGCGATAGCTTCCCCATAAGCCGAGTCACAGATACCGGCGTGTCCTTACAGGAACGTCGGGAAGAATAAAACCGAACCACACCACCACAACTCCCGCACTGCATTGCACTTTTTTTTGGCCATCTTAGTAGCTAGCCCGTGGGCGATTGACTCAGATGCAGATTCTTTCGACATGTTCTCACTAGATAGAGCTCACTGGTACAACACTAGTACTGGTTGAGTACTGGTATCATTGAACGGCAGAACGTTAAGAGGGAATGGAAAGGGAAGGAGAAGGTGCAAATGGCACTCACGGGTAAAGCTATTATGTATCTATCGCGATCGAAGAGCGACTAGAATAGCAAGATGATCGAGCGACTGACTGTAATGGCTAGCATTTGATATTTACCAATAGAATCCGCTCGCTCGTTGTCCAGAACGCCCCACTCAATTTTTGTGCCACTATCTGGCACTGCAACGTTACAGGACCGTCTGGCTAGCAACTTAACATCTCTTCTCGTACTGCTGATGCATTCTCCTGGATACCATCGGAATATTGATCAAACAGCAACTTCGGTCCTGTGGCCGTGTGGGTCTCATGCCCAACTTATGCCCGGTCCGTCGCTGCCAATCTGCCATATCCACCATATGCTAACAGGGGGCAGTTGCTCTAGCGAAATCTATAATCTAGATGTGCTGTCTTCACGCGGAGACAACTTGAACCTCGCTCTTAGCTGTACCGTGACACTCGTACATCGGGCATCCCGGGCTCTTGCCATTTAATTGCCTTCATTTGATCTCACCACGGAGACTCTGTGTTTTTTCACTTTCATTATGTGGAATGAGCCTCGACTACTCTAAATGGCGGCTATTTGGCCAGAGTGACGGCCCGAACTGTTATGTTTCACCACGCAGCGGGCCTGCGCCGCACCGAGATGTTTTGTTTCCCCATCAGAATGGTCACGATCAAAGCAGCTGCCTGTAATCAAAACGGACATATGCATGCAACTCGCATGCTACGAATTTAGCTCAAAATCTCCCCGAATCCACTTGCTGTGAATGTAACCTCAAACCCCAATCTCAATATCTTAAATTTACTTGAAACATGAAGGAAAATGGATCACGGTTTAACAAGATCCAAAGCTCGATTGAATTTGTAGGTTATCTCCAATGTCCACCTTGTATCCACTAAGTTGATCGCCTCGATAGTTTTACAACCAATAATAGCACTCCGCAGTCAGGCACCCATCCAATGGGCTCTGACCGTGACATCGCACACTGTACGAGTTTCCCAAATTCATACATCCGTTCGAATTCTCACAAACCGCCACTCACGGCTTCGCTAATCATAGACGTGCAATGTGCGCAGGCCCAGGAACTTCGCTACCTCAAATACTCGGTTGTAACTCGGGCTGAAGACGTCGAAAGCTATTCTCGACGATGTCTTTTGCCACCTCAATGCAGCGTGGCGGTGAGCGGCTCCTCCCTCTATTCTTGATCACTTTTGAACTTGTGCTCCATTTTGGCGCGTCCGTCGAGCTCATATTCGGATAAATATTGTGTCTTTGAGTGCTGGCACTCCTGTTGCTCCCTGCTAGCGTGGCGGTGAGCAGCTCCTCCCTCTATTATTGATCACTTTTGAACTTGTGATCCTCCTTTTGGCGCGTCCGTCGAGCTCATATTCGGATAAATATTGTGTCTTTGAGTGCTGGCACTCCTGTTGCTCCCTGCTAGTGGGCGGAAAATGCCCCCTAGAGTCTCCCACGCTCCCTCGCGCAGAGGACCACTCTTTTACGGACGGGAAGTAACTCGCACCGAAAGTCCCTACATTGCCGTCTTCTAGCTACTCTCAGACTAGTGGCTGCTTCAAATTCGATTCCCTT
>KV417528.1:0-10729 GCA_001630335.1 Athelia psychrophila | reverse complement strand
TATCTAGGTTAACTGGCTGGTTTTGCACACGCGTCAGGTTGCCAGAGGAGTCCAACGGTCATGTCCACGACCAACTCATGACCACTCGCAAGCATCAGCGTCAACCCTTCTTCCTCGGCGGGACAACGGCCGAGGTCTCAGGCTCAAGTCTCAGGTTTATCCAGGTTTAATGTAACGTTAACTGTTACTGGGCGCGTGAACTTCGTCTTTGAGCAACTTGTCACTTATGCACTGTATACTTGTACCCCATATGTCAGTCATAAATCGCTATGTTTTAGATACACATCATTACTCTATATATGAAAAAAGTTCTTGTCTATACGCGCGTACATGTCGACGTTTGGAATTGGGTGGGTTGGGGAGAGTGGCTTGGAGGGTCTGGGTTCCAGGCCGCACCCACACCCTCGCCCACGCAGTGGCGCACGCGGACTCGGGCGTCTCCTGCATGCGTCAGTAGTATAGGAGCCGGATGTAGAGGTGACGCAGGATGGGGAACGACTGTAGCGGGTGGGGCGAGTGCGACGATACGCACCCGGGGACCACGCGGAGATGTCAGAGCAGACAGCGTGGTGATAGGGGCGGAGGAGGTAGATTGCGGGGTAAGGGTAAGAACAGATGTATGTAGGGGGGTGGGCAGGTGGCACGTAAGCTCACGGCGAGTTGGAAGTTGGAAACGTGAGCGCGGGGCGGCTACGCTGCGCGAGTAGGCACGTCTGCGTGTGCGGGTGTGCTCGAAGAAGCAGGCGACGTGCAGAGTTTGAGCCAGAGCGTAACAGGTTTGCCCCTGCTGCCTCTCCAGCCGTAGCGCAGGGTGTCTAAGCGCCGGCGCAGCCTAAACGCGCCCCATCACCAACATCTTAACCTTAACCTTCCCCGGCTCCGGTGGACCGCACGCTTAGGCTCGCCCGTACGCGTAGGTTCCGCTTTACCCTCGCCCTGCGCCTGACCCTCCTCGCGCCGCCTGCAGCTTCGATCCGCTACACCAGCTCGCTGCCCGCGTACACCCAGACGCTCTCACCTCACCCCCACTCGAACTCTATGTTGCCGTGCCTCACGCTCGTCCACGCGCGTGCATGCTCACTTATGACTGGTGTATCACCCGCGATCTGACCCGCCTCTGCCATCTGCTTCTCCAACTATGCCCTCCGCTCCCACAATAACATGTCATATACGGTGTCTCGACTGTCGCTCGCCGAAGGACGGGATGTTGCGGTAGAACGTGAACAAGACCCTGGTCTAACACTATGCGAAGCAAAGGGAATGCTCTAACTCACCGACCTGTCTGCATTAGAACTCCTGCTTCAGCAACTTTCGTCTCTGCTCAGTGCCATGAGCCTATGACATCGTACTCGTTCGCTCACCGTTTACCGTGGCCGTGTAGCTTGCCCTCCACTTTAACATATGTAAACCTGACGGTAGTCGCACGTTAATGCTTGAAAGAACTTGCTTAAATATTAAGTGCGACCATAGATGCACCAGTCAGAGTGAACGGAGGTTATCTACCGACAGTCGCGTCGTTATAATTACACCGCTGAACCACCGCTGAGTACCCCTTTAGCTCTAGCCGCCCCCAAGTATGACTTAGAACCACGCTAGCCCAACACAGCGCTCGCGGTGGTGGGCAGTGCCTTCCTTTGTGATTGATTGGTTGTTGATCACCTCGAGCCAATGGCAATCCTCCTCGGCCCGCCCGTCGAGCTCATTTTCGGATAAACTTTGGGTCTTCGGATGCTGGCACTCTGGTGGAAAACATCCTCTGGACCCTCTCCTACTCCTGCCCGCGCTCGGAGGACCGCTTTTTTAATGGAAAGGAGGCCCCAAAATCACTAGCATCGCCGTCTACTAGCTACTCTAGCACAGCGGCTACTGCTCCCACTTGAAAGGCTGCCCTCCAATCCACAAGCTTGCCACACATGACCCACAGCGCCTGCAGTTCCTCCAAGCTGAAGCTGGAAAATCAATATGCTAAAAGTAGCAAGCTTTAACCGTGTATCCGTCAATGGTAATGAGTCTGGTAAGCGAGTATGGGCAGTATGGGCCGCGCTCGGGCGGATATTTCACATACGACAAGCAGTGCCCTGCAGGGATGGATACCAGCAGGTAGCAGGGCGTGGCCGGGTATTATCCGACTTCGCTTTCTTATAGACGAGCCTGAGCCAAACTTTGGATCCACATCGGAATCAATTTAAACTAGGTCAACCATGTTCCCCACGACCACTCTCCTAGTGTTATCCTTCCTCGCCGCTGGGCGCGCCCAGCAAGCTGGCACGCAGCTTGCCGAGGTCCATCCGACTCTCACTTGGGAAACGTGCACAGCAAATGGTGCCTGCACAACTAACACCGGCCAGGTCGTGCTGGATGCCAACTGGCGTTGGCTGCACCAAACTTCGTAAGTCTTTATTGAATCATTTTTGGCCTGAGTACCCTCTCATTACTAAAATTTTAGGAGCACCACGAACTGCTACACTGGCAATGACTGGGACGCGACCTTGTGCCCAGATCCCGCTACTTGCGCAGCCAACTGCGCTCTTGACGGTGCGGACTATTCTGGCACATATGGTGTGACCGCGACCGGCAATGCGCTCAGACTCGAATTCCTCACCGCCGGAAGTCAGCCCACCCTCGGCTCCCGTCTTTACCTCATGGCCAGCAACACCGACTACGAGATTTTCAAGCCGTTGAACATGGAGTTCACCTTCGATGTCGATGTTTCCGCCCTTCCCTGTGGCCTGAACGGAGCTGTGTACTTCTCCGAGATGTCCGCGGATGGTGGCCTCGCCGCATATTCTGGCAACAAGGCCGGTGCCAAATACGGAACCGGATACTGTGATTCGCAGTGCCCTCGCGATCTCAAGTTCGTCAACGGTGTGGTAAGCATCCCTTCCTTGAGCCGTCCATGCACTCTATCTTACCTCTTTGCAGGCAAACGTCAAGGGCTGGAGCGCAACTTCTGCATCCACCGGCACAGGAAACTTCGGATCCTGCTGCAGTGAGATGGACATTTGGGAGGCCAACTCAGTCTCAGCAGTGTACACGCCTCACCCTTGCACTGTCGTCGGCCAGACCGAGTGCACTGGCACCGCTTGTGGTACCACAAACAGGTACGGCAGTGCATGTGACCCTGACGGTTGCGACTTTAACTCCTACCGCATGGGTAACACCTCCTTCTACGGTCCGGGTGGGACAGTTGACACCACAAAGCGGTTCACCGTAGTCACGCAGTTCATCACCAGTGACAACACCTCCGCCGGCACGCTCACTGCGATCAAGTGCCTATACGTCCAGAACGGAGTCGTCATTCAGAACAGTCAGTCAACCATCTCAGGGGTCACCGGCAACGACATAACCACCGCATTCTGTGACGCGCAGAAGACTGCCTTTGGCGACACCAACGACTTTGACACCAAAGGCGGACTCCCTGTCATGAGCGAGTCCCTTGGGCGCGGCGCCGTCCTCGTTCTGAGTGTGTGGAACGAACCATATGAGGCCAACATGCTATGGCTCGACAGCGACTACCCCACGACAGCTGATCCTTCGACCCCCGGAGTTGCCCGCGGTACCTGCCACACCACCGGTAGCCTACCCCCGATAGAGCCCACTGGCCCCCCCCCATCTGTCATTTACTCGAACATCAAGTTTGGTCCTATCGGCTCGACTTACGCTGGCACAAGTAGCAGTGCCGCCACCTCCATCGCTACCTCTGCCGCCGCCACCCAGACGAAGTAAGACAATGGTAAGTCTGTTGGCTGTTTGTATTGATAACATTTAAACTCAACCTGTCCTTCTTTCCAGCGGCGGCGCTGGCTACACTGGAGCCACTGTCTGTGTCATAGGCAATACCTACATGTATGCCAATGCCACTAAAAGGTTCAAGAATGGGCAAGGAGATTTGACAAAGAGTTTATTTAATCACATAGATATCACTTGTTTTTGTTTTTCCATTTGTTCTGGGGCGGGGGGGGGGGGGGGGGGGGGGGTATTCATCACATTACTGCACGTATATGTATGCGTAGATTTCATATCTAGCTGAATTGTGTACGGTATTCAATTGCATGCCCCATGTCCATGTTCATATTCGCTGCTAGTTCGCAATCACATACCGACAGTCTAAGTGTCTACAATTTCATTTCCCGTTCAATATTCGGGTGCCATTCACTTGCGTCACATGCCGCAATATATCATGTCACAGTGTCCGAGTACGCATCTCCTTCGGCTTCGCTTTCAACGACTTCGTCCTCATGGTCGTATCTGTCTAGCCACTCAACTTCGTAGCCCGGATCAATTGCAGGATCATACTGCATCACCTCGGACACGCCCTCCAAGGCCTTCATAAACTTGAAGCCCTTCACCAGACTCTTCGGCAACTTGAGCACTTTCACCGGATACCCTGAAAGCCTCCGCTCCTTCATAGCCAGCACCAGCCTCATTTCAAATACACTGTGCACATTGGGAAGCGACAACACTTCAAGAGAAGGCCACCGGTCCCATGCACCAGCTGAGCGAGAGGTGTCGCTGAAGACCTGGATGAAGTTCTTGATGTTTCCGTTCAGGAGTGCAAAATGCGTGATGCGAGGGAGGGCAGCTATAAAGGCGTTCCACGCGGGCACCCTGATGTTTTCTTGCTGCAACGACTGCACAGTCAAGGACCGCAGCAGCGGGAATCTGGGGGCAGGATTGGATCTAAGGAGCATCAGAGATATTCTGTCCATGTGGGCGCCGTCCATGTGACCGAGGTAAAGGGACTGCAGACGCGGGACGACGAGCGCTTTCAGCACCTTGTCATAGTCCCATAAAGAGTGTAAATGGAGAGAGATGAGTGATGGCAGTGCAATGGTGGTGTCGTCCTGCCACTCCGTAAAGTTGATAACGCTGAGCACGAGGTGCGTCAGCGAGGTAAGGCCGCTGATCATATGGTTTGCCCAGGTAGGATGGAGGACTCGTTCAAATCGCGACTCGAAGCTGCAAGCGCGCGGACGCCGTAGACGGAGGAGGGCATGCACATGCCCAAACTAATCCGCTCCGTCTCGGAAATCAATGCACCTCGTCAAGCCCCTGAGAGCGCAGCCGAACACGCCGGACAAAGACGTCCCGGCGGCCGCGGCGCCGGAGGCGCCGATGGCTGGGCTGCGGCTCATGGCCCAGGCACTGGTAAGATAGTGTATTTCTAAATGACGCAGAGTTGGTGCAGAGGATGGCAAATCGTCAAGGAAATCCTCCATGTCATGAAATGAATCAAATTCGCAGTATAGCCGATTCCACCGTCCCACTAGTGAGAATGCAAGGCGGATGATGCTGGTCAAGTTCGCAAAACTATCTTCCCCAAAAGAAAGTATTCGTATATTCAGTGGCATGGCCCCAGAGCGCTGAATGTATTTCAATGACAAGTCTTGAGAGTAATGTCGCGTATCCATCATGATGTTCGTCCAAAGATGAGGGCAGACGAGGGCCACGGCGCGCCAGTGACGTACCACATGCGAGATTGAAATCTCGAAAGGTAACAATCCGCTGCTGTTAGAACCTGGATGTCCTGAATAATGTGTATAGCAGCCCATTTCAAATATGGCACTGAGTAGTTCGTTTGGTAGAGCAGAGATAGGCCTGAGCGAATTCTGAATCCGAGCATATTCCTTTCTCGCCGACTCGAGTGAAACCGTTAGCTCGGATGCTTGTCGCATGAGATGCTCCCGATCTTGTTCCATTTGCTGAATTCTATTTGCAATCGTAAATAGAGCAGTTTCTTTGCTCACTGGTATGAGACATGTCGCGATGAGTGAAGCACACAAGTGATCGAAGTCAAACGGACTCACTGGGAGTTCCGATCGATGGCATTATTGGAAGATGTTCCACGACACGCTGTATTCACAGATTCAAACGAGTTGAACTTGAGTTGAACAGTGCACGTGTCGATGGATTTTATCATTAGAGGCAAAGAAAGAGACCCCTGGTTATTTACGTCTGTTTACCAAGAGCTTCTGGAACCCGACGAATTATCCGCCCCTTGTCCCCATTCATCTCGTGTTCTCGCATTGACTGAGCATGGGATTGCACCCTGAAAGAAAGATGACACTATGGTCGATCATCATCATCATCATCATCATCATCATCATCATCATCATCATACGATGCCGACACAGTCATCGCTACAAGCTGGGCTTATTTATAGCCAGGTGGTCAAACTTGAGTCTTGACCCTCTGGATGTGCTGGCGACCTTCGTCATATCTGCTTTCCCCAACGAGCTGCTTGATGCCATATTCACCGCCAGATGCGAAAATGGCTCTCTATCGCCACCTTCTAAGGAGCTTCGATTTGAGATCTTGATATCTCACATCTCACCCCATTGGCGTCAGCTCGCGCACAACCTTCCTCGACTATGGATGTGTGTCATCATCGCTACTACTGTATAATTACGATGTTAGGTTCGTCACTTGTCCCAAGGCTCTCTGAACTGAGCCTATTTCGCGTGACTGTCACGGGAAAATCTGGGCCTTGAACCAATTTTTCGCCCGAGCCTTGCCCGAGCCCCCCAAAAGTCAGCCGGATTGCCATTTTAGACATCATTTTGAACTTTAAGGCAAGTTTGTCTCACGTCACAAGTGCATGTGAACATGTGAACTGGTCGGTGACCTCGGTCACAAGGAATTGGCTTGAACCTAACATCATAATTATACAGTACCGCTCCACACTATGCGGAAATTGCTACGTATACAGATTATTGGGCTTGTAGCTCCACAAGTGTGGTTCTGCTAGCCTGTCTGAACTGCGAAACGGCGAATATACTAGTAAACCTTTCATCAAGTACGTATACTCTCACTCAGCTTATCATCAATAAAACCCATGTAAAACGCTTGGGCGTTGATGCTTTTCGATTTTGCATTGCTCAAGGGTCTATATCATCTTATATCATTTTACATGATCTCATCACTCCTGATTTGAATACATTATATCCCGAGTCGGTCAACGCAACTCAAATGGCCGAGATCATTGCTGTGTCCATTGCACATGGATTGATATTTAAATTCCCCCATTTGCGTCATCTTACCATTTCTTTGAGAGAAGGACGGAAACTATTATCTCCTTTGTGGAACAGTCTTCAGAACGCATGACCAAACATTGAACACTTTATGTTGTTGGATGCCGATGCCGGTGCCTTCCTGCGATGCTTTGTGGAGCGAGCCGATCCTTTCAAAAAAAAAACCAGTAGCTCAAGCTCGATATACTATATCGCTGCCCAACACAGAAACCAAACTTGTAGACATGATTGTCAAGCGTGCTAACATAGGTTATCCCACTCGCAAGTTGCAACTATCTCAGGCCCTTTTTCACGATGAAGGGAATCACAGGAGAGATGTGAAACAAGAGGTGGAGGTTCTCGCAGGTTCATTCGCAGCGTTTCCAGCTGAGTGTCGTAGTAAGAAGTGGTTCAAGGGTAATGGATCAGATGATGATGATGAATTAGACGATGGGACGGGGCTAGTGAGTCTGGCAACGGGAGTCGCGGGTGGTGAGAGGCGGGATCGGGAAAGGCGAGGAGAACGGGAAGCGGGACCAGGAACGGGGGCACGAGAACGGGACGGAATGTGCACACAGTGGTTAGAAAGCAGGAAAAGGTGTCTATTGGTAGCGGAACAGGTCTGGTATGTATGGGTAGGATGTGGCGTGCTCACAGTAGCACTGCCACAACGAAGAGGGGGGAGGATGGATCAGAAGAGGGGAAGATATGGGAAGAAGATGAATGGGAAGCCGGGAATACCTGATACTCCCTCGTGGAAAGAAATCAAGATTTGTTCAAGCGGTCAACTGTATAATTTTCAAAATGCCACATCACATTAGCTCCCCTAAGCTCCAGCATTCATTGAGCCGTGTACTCGGAATTAGGAAAGTCTTCCAATCTTTGACCGTCTCAGGCCCGTGCGAAAGGACATCTAAGCTCGGTATGAGGTTGATAGCCACGCCCGGACAAAACACCAGCGTTAAGGCAGCATCGGTATTCGTTTGTGCGTGATGATTATCTGTCGTGGCCACCAGAACTGCCGCCTGAGGGTGGAATGCTGGAAGATGTTGCTTCTCCATGAGAGTCGCTTCCTGTAAGCTGAACATCCGCACAGGGTCCTGCTCTGCCCCAGAAATGGCTGCGGGAGTGACATCGACTACCACAACGAATACGCTGCCAGTGGTAGACATGCGCGTTGGATGATTCTTGAAATCGAAAGCATTCCGACTTGCCCAGAGAAGAGCCGGGCGGTGATGGTGGCTCCATGCTCGCAAAGATAGATAAGCATCTGAGGAACTCATCCCGACAATTTTGCTTTGTGATTTCCCAGACTCTGAGGTGCGTTGCTCCTGGTTGAATTTGCAGAATGACTGACGGCGTTTGAAATATATGAAGTATCCTATACAGTGCCTGAAAATTGCCGCACTTTATGTTTACTCCAATCTTTCTTTTGACATTCGTGACTTTATTGCTCTCATTTGATCTTTTTCCGATTATGCAGTGCATGATCGGAGAGGGAGATCAAATGAGCAATAAGGGATACGAAGCATGTACGCAATATCTGGCAGAGTACATCAAATCTAGCGTGTGGGAGGCGTAATTTGGCAGCTTACAGAGCACATTTGCAAGCTTTGCAAAGCGATAGCTTCTCCATAAGCCGAGTTACACCACAACTCCCGCACTGCATTGCACTTTTTTGGCCATCTTAGTAGCTAGCCCCTGGCCGATTGACTCAGATGCAGATTCTTTTGACATGTTCTCACTAGATAGAGCCCACTGGTACAACACTAGTACTGGTTGAGTACTGGTATCATTGAACAGCAGAACGTTAAGAGGGATGGAAAGGGAAGGAGAAGGTGCAAATGGCACTCACCGATAAAGCTATTATGTATATATCGCGATCGAAGAGCGACAATGAGAATAGCAAGATGATCGTGAAGAGCGATCTGGCTGATTAAAATTGCTGGCTAGGCGGCATGTGGTCGTGAGCTAATTTACCAATAAGTGGTACTCGGCAATCACGGTTATCATTCCCGGACCAAATTTAGAAGTGGCGCGCTGCCAAACACTGTCAAAACACTGACCCACACAGTTTGCAAGCTCTACTGGATGCAACTTCGCAATTTTCTGCGGGAAAAACTAAGATAATATGTTACTGGTTACTATAGCTTTCTTGCACAAAAAAAATATTGCACATTGCAATGGTAGGAATGAATCAAGAGAGGTAGCAAGGCGGAGATGAGGTCGGGATCATAATGAAATTTCCGGATTGTGTCTAGTCACCTCATCAACTATACAAATAATGTTCGCAAATACAATTAGAACATAACTTTGGTTTTAGAATATGATTTTATTTCTCTTAACCATGTAAACACGGCCAGAAAATTTGAGATCTCACTCAAAACGCAGGAATTTCGAAATTCTAAAACCAAGAATCGATTCAGGACCTCATTCTACCTATGGTTACCACCCAAAACTAAGCTCTACAATGTACAACTGGCCTACACAAAGCTGGGTCAGAAAACCGCGACAATTTGAGATTAATTGGTTCCGGGAAGGAGCCGAAAACTGACACATTTGACAGGGCCGGACATAGTGTATTGCCGACTACCACAATAAGTGCTCGCTCGTTGTCCGGACTCCAGAACGCCCTCACTCAATTTTTTTGTCACTATCTGGCACTGCAACGTTACAGGACCGTCTGGCTAGCAACTTAATATCTCTTCTCGTACTGCTGATACATTCTCCTGGATACTATCGGAATGTTGATCAAACAGCAACTTCGGTCCTGCGGCCGTGTAGGTCTCATGCCCAACTCATGTCCGGTCCGCCGCTGCCAATCCGCCATATCCACCATATGCTAACATGAAGCAGTTACCCTAGCGCAATCTATAATCTAGATGCGCTGTCTTCACGCGGAGACAACTTGAACCTTGCTCTTAACTATACCGTGACACCCGTGCATCGGCGGACACCCGGGGCTCTTGCCATCTAATTGACTTCAATTGATCCCACCATAGAGGCTCTGAAGTCTTCACTGCGCGTAATGAGCCTCGACTGCTCTAAATGCGGCGGTCATTGGACTTCACAGTAACGGCCCGAACTGTTGTGTATAACCGCGTAGCGGGCCTGCGCCGCACCGAGATGTTTGGTTTCCCCATCAGAATGATCACGATCAAAGGAGCTGCCTATCATCAAAACGGACATATGCACGCAACTCATATAACACAAATTCTGCTCAGAACCTCCCCGAACCCACTTGCTGTGGATGTAACCTGACTCAAGTCCCAAACTTTAATATCCGAGTCTTACATTTACTTGAAGTCTACAGGAAAATGGATCACGTTTGAACAAGATCCAAAGCTCGGTTGAATCTTGTGTCTCATGTCCGCTTTGTGTTCACTAAACTGATCGCCTCTCGCTAGTTTTATCACCAAAAATAGCACTCCGCAGTCAGGCGCCCATCCAATTCACTTTCACCGTGACATCGCACGTTGCACGAGTTTCCCAAATTCAGATATCCGTTCGAATTCTTACATGCCACCGCTCACGGCTTCGTTAACCATAGACGTGCAATGTTTACTGGCACAGAAACCTAGCTGTCTCAAATACTCGGTTGTAACTCGGGCTGAAGACGTCGAAACCTATCCCCGACGTTGTCTTTTGCCACCTCAACGCAGCGCAGTAGTGGGCAGTTCCTCCCTCTGTTCATCATTTTTGAACTTGTGATCCTCCTT